>CP137668.1:33990087-34591501 GCA_037976565.1 Mesocentrotus franciscanus | reverse complement strand
TAATTGAATTATTAAGAAGTGCCTGATTATTATTTTTTTCTTTTATCAATGAGGGCTTCATGAAACGAATTGATTATTTTGTTTTCTGCTCTTTTTTCCTGATTTGCTTGAGCCAGAAAGCAGAGTGTATTGTGTTACATATAATAATAACAGGTAAAGCCGTTCGCCCACTATACGACCCGATTGAGAACTGATTTTAGAAATAAATGCGAATAATCTGAAATAGATGCATACAAAATCTGCCTAAGTTTCCTCATAGTATAGTAACGTGTGAAAAAATAGAATTGTACTGTGGGGTCTTGTGGGCCTTCCAGTCTAAGAAACGGCCCGATTGATTACAACATCGCAGTGACGCCAAACAAGTCGCATCACTGTTAGTTGAAGCCAACTTGCTTTTTTATTCTTTATAATAGGCTATATCTAGCCATCAATAATCTTAATCAGGGATATTTTTTCATTTTTAGATTTTTACCATTTCCAAATCCGATCGCAATCGGGTAGGGAAGGAAGTGCACTTTCCTTTTGATAGAAGACCCCAATCGCACACACATGCGCGCACGCACTCACACCCGCACAAACAAAATATGTCTGACGCCCATGGTTTAAGAACTTTCAGCTTCCTAAAAGAAGTAATGTATAAGTACGCCCTAAAGGCCTGCACCTTTTAGTTCTTATCATTTTGAAGGGGGTAGTCAAACCCTAAGTGACTACAAATTCGAAAGATTCTGTCTATGTTTGATAGTCAAAAGTACTTCACTAGCTGGTTTACCGACAATGCGGAACTTCGTCTTAGCTTCCTTGACAAGACCTAGACTAAATCGCCTTAGAACCCGAATGCCGATAATCTTGAGTTCCTGCATTGCGATGCGCTGTCCGATACACTGGTGGGGACCTACGGAAAACGGAAGAAAGGCCAGCGGGTCGCGCTGGGATGCGATTCCCTCGTCGAAGCGCTCGGGACGATACTCCATGTGGTCTTCGCCCCAGATGTCGGGATTGTGGTGGAGTTGGTAGAAATCAATCATGATGCCTGTTTTGGGAGGGATAGTCACGCCCTCGACGACTAGCGGCTCAATCAGGCCCCTGGCTGGCATGAGCATGGCATGTAGACGAAGGGATTCACGGATACACTGCATCAGGTACGGAAACGTGTGCTGATCATAGCTGAAACATCGGAAAGACATAAACTAGTCACAATAATATAATATTTACAATCAACGCACATTGCAACTACTTGAAACGTACTATTCTTATTTTTGTTTACTAAATTCATCAAGATTATTAATAAAAACAAGCATCGGTCTATTTTTTTCTCTGACGTTCTGAAAAATATTTCCATGTATAGCACACACACCCATATATAGAACAAAGAAATGTAGGCCTACAGGAAGCGATTTTCTCTCATACCGAAGGAAAGTCTTTTGGCTTGTAACTTTTGAATAAAGTTTTTGTAGTGAAAACTCAACACTCTTCGTCATCTAAAGTTCGCTACAAATTCGTGTCGGTAAAATAATCCTCAACACTCACACACACACGCGCACGCACGCACACACGCACGCACGCACGCACGCACACACATGCACATACAACATCTAATTAAATGTGGTGAAAACATAACTAACTAATCAAACAAGTTACACACTGTCTCATATCAATGTGATCCTTTTCCATTCTGCTCTTTTCTTTATCTTGAAATAAGTCTGACTGACGTTTCATCGAGGGACATTGAGTCCACCTCATGCCATTTTGCCTCATAATATTTCCCTGTCATTCTCTCATGAATCATTTCCTCTTCACAACCTATCACGTCCATTGCATTTTCATTTTGACCCACTCTCATAGTTATTATCACGCAGAGTTTAACATGTATAATAAAGACAATAATAATAACAATGTCGACAATGTAATTTGGAAGGGCATGTGGATATTGTTTACATGTCACACGCACTTCCCAAATACAGAACAATGCTGACAATATGTTCTGAATTGTCGTGCCCCATACAAAGACCTTTATTTTATATCATAAAGCCTTAGATCGAAGTGTCACGTATTTTGTATCACACGGTATCTTAAGCGACCTTGTTCCTTGTCATCTTTTAAATTTTGCCAACGAACCATAATTACAACCTATAGAAAAAATCACGTTTTATTCTGTTTGGTAATGCGCGTGCAGTATGTCTTTAGGTACTGACAAATAAAAGCTTTGACGTTATTTCCGCTTGGTCTTAAACCTGAGGTAAAATGAAGTGTTTATTTTATATTAAAGCCATAATGATGTAATAGATTCGATATATTTTTAATTTCCACCTCTAATTTTCAACGTTCATTCAAATGCATTCCATTTTCTACACAAAAAGTAGACTAAAGCATTTAATCCGCAGCTCATCGACATAATAAGGATGTTGATGGATTTGAAAGACCGGTGGATGGGGAGGGGGAGTCAGACCCTTTTCTCCTTCTTTGTTTTTACCCCTCCTCTTCATTTCAATTTGGGGGTCCGTAATATCTTAGTTGTTATAAACCAACCGTTGTAACGAAATTTTACTATAGGCCTATAAACATTCAGATAATACAAAAATATGTATTTTTCATTTATACTTGAATATTTGTGCGTAGATGCAGTGGCGTAGCTACAGGGGCACTAATGGTGACACGTGTCCCCAAAGAATAACCCCTACCCCCCAAGGAGAAAGGGCAAGGGCAAATGAGACGTACAAAAAAGATCATCAGATCCCCTTGCGCTCCCTCTCTCTATCCGATGGTCTTGATATGTCATGTGCCTAGTTAACCCGGTGTCCCTAATTCTCCCCCTCCCATGGCGCCAGTGCCCCCATCAGGAGCAGAACCCACACTACGCCATTGCCAAGATGAGCAATCAAGAAAGAACAATGAGAGCAACACACACAAGTAAGCTGGTATAACCCCCCAAAACGCGATTATATTGGTACACCCAACCATTAACAACAGTGACCCACTGACGTTTGTTCTGGCAAAGATATCTTCAGAGATTATAGGCTAAGGGTTAGCGTCATGATTGGGTTAGGAGCTAGGGTTGACATGAAATTTACGAAATTGACCGCGGAGCAATTGTCACATGAGCATGTGTCCTACAACCATGACTGGCATGGCTGATATGTATCCAACGTTGTGATGCTATCAAGGGTTACCTGTCAATGTAGTCCTCTGGTCGATTACCCAGGGCGTCGTCCATCTCCTCCTGGACCTTCGTCTGATGTTCAGGATGCTTGGCCATGTCCATGAAGAACCACGTGAGGGCGCTACCAGTGGTATCCACGCCACCGAAAATGCACGTATTCACCTGAACGGTTCGGGCAAATTTACAAGAGAATATGGTAGCGTCATGTTTCACAGGCAGCAGACTTTCCCGGTGATGGATAACAAAAATCACTCGGAATGGTACCATGGAAGGATTATTTTTTAATTTAAAAGTTATTAGAGGAAAGAACTTACCCCTCCCCGATCACAGACAGAGATCAGAAAATGAAAAGTTAAAGACAGGAGAGGGAATATTAAAATTGGAAAGGGAAGAGCAAGGTAAGCTCGAAGTTAGGAGAGATCAAAGAAGGCGTAAGAGAGTGAGGGGAGAGAGGAGGAGAGGGATAAAGATAGAGGGATGGAGGAGAAAGAGGGGGATTGAGAGAAGAGATAGAGAGGGGGATCGAGAGAAGAGATAGAGAGGGGGATCGAGAGAAGAGATAGAGAGGGGGAGATACAGAGATGGAGAGGGGGAAGAGAAAAAGGGAGAGAGATAAAATGGAACGAGGGGAGCGAGAGAGAGAGAGGGAGAGAAAAAATATGAATATGAATATAATTGAGGGGGATTATACTGAAATGACCTCATATAATAATCATAATAGTAATCAAATGCACATTCTTGAAATATGTTATTTAAGTGAGGACAAGTGTATTTCCCTTATGTACCTCTTCTTAAGGGTTTTTCATAGCTCAACAAATAGGTCAAAGCTTGCAATTGAGGTTGCTGTACCTTAGAAAATATTCCGGGAAGTATTTGTGATGATGCAAATGATATAAAGAAAATGGGTCAATTGATATTGTATAACACTCACAATTCCACAAGGCTCTTAACGTAGGTTGATAGAGGGACTCGGGACTTGTAAGGTGTAGTTAATCATTATGTTTACGTCAGCTAGCACCCAGACATGTGATAATCTTAAACGATTCAAGATGGTAGAAATGGGTGCCGAACCTAAAGCTGGGTTAATACTTTCCTGAGTCATTTGTAAGCGCATAGAATTGTTACAATTGTAAGCAAAATTATTCATACTGTGACTTTTTTATTTGTGTCTACAGCACTTTAAACTTGAATCTTGTCACTCCCTTAGGCACTTTAACCTGCCCATTTTATTATAATTTGTTGTAATTGGATGAAAGAAAGTGCTTACTCTCCTCTTGAAATTATAAGAAGGTTCTTGAATTGTTAAGTGGGATATCACAGAGCAATGTTTGAATCAATATTCACATTAGCAAAGTGAATCATAGTTGAAACTTTGATTCTTAAAGTTATTTGTCATATTATGTATATCATAATGTGATATGCGCTATTTATAGCCAATTATGTTTAATGATTCAAAACAAAAACCGGTAGGAAACGGAATCTATAGACGTAGTCTACTTTTCCTATGAATTAAAAACAAAAGTAATTTGATGATCAATCCAGCAAACTTGCGCACTCATGATTATTAAAAGGCCTTAAACATACGATGAAAATAAAAGTGTCGAGAATATTCTATTGACAATTTACCTCGTCTCGAATCTCTCGATGCGATAATCTTCTATCATCAGAGTAGGTTGAGAGAAGTAGTGTATCAAGCAGGTCACGTGATTTCGTCGTAGTCTAGATTGAAACAAATTTTGAAACCCGTGTCATATCTCTTAAGACATAAATACCCTTCTCCAATGGAACTGTACATACATGCCCAGATGCCCCACAAACAAAGCCAAGATAAAATAATAAAAAGACCTTTAATACAAAATTACACACCCTTCTTGCGAAAAGCACAAATGTGTCTGAATATTCTTTCCCTCAGTTCAGCATGTTCAGAAGACATTTGCATTAAAGCATTTATTTTATATAATTCACAGTTTTCTGAAAATAATTGTGAATGCATTATCTAAAAATACAAAGATTTCCTGATAGTTAAAACTATAAGTGGAACAAAAACAGGTAAATGGGGTGGAGAAGGACGGTAGGCTCTTGATATTAATTGTTGTTACCTCGCATGATGTTTCTTCGTGCATTCGCTTCCGTTCTCGTATGAGTTTTTCAGAAAGACTATTCACAACTTCTAGCGCTTCTTTCCACATGTTGTATTGTGACGTCATCCGGAAGATGAAATCGTTCGCCATGATTGGATTCAAGATCCTTTGAAAATGAAATAAATAATATCAAAATATTTCTTACAGATATAAAAGTAACTAACTTCAGGACGTGTTAATGAACAATAAGGATTCAAACCATGTTAGAGAAGGCCTACCACAACGACTTGAAAACCATTTTGGCGGGTATCTTTGAGTTTCGTTGATGACAGACTGCATATTACTTTAAAGTTTAAACAGCAGCATTTGTTAAATTTCATCAGTTGTATAAGAGATATGAAGCGGCTTCCACAGGCCTGTGAATGATATTGCGTTCAGTTTATATTATACCCCCTTAAGAGACAAACCTACATCGGACATTTTTCATGTCCAAGGAAAACCGATACTTCTGTTTTTATTTATTTATTCATTTCTAATCTTTTGTCAGGGTAGCCCATTCACCAATAAGTAGTGGTCTTCCATGGGGCCCTGAGTAATTATGAACATATTTACATCAAAAAGCATAACGTTTATACAAAACAGTTAAAATAAAATTCCATAGACTAAGTACATTTAGAAAGATATAACACAGCAATAATAGACGTGGCACAAACGAATACTCGTTTGCAAAATAATCATATATCAGTATCAGAAAATAATGATTAAGTCGCAATTATGTGAATAAATCATGTTAATATTACATAATATGCACGAAGTGTATTTTCGGCTGAGCCATTCACCATTTACAACTTTGTTTAAACAATCTCTTAAATGAATTGACAGAGGAAGCCGTTCTCATCGAATTATCTAGCTTATTCCATTCAAATATAGAAGAAACAATTGGGCTACACTTATAACAATCAGTGCGAAATCTGGGCATACGTAAACATCCACTGTCTATTTGCCTTGTATGATGCTCATGTACATCATTAGGATTGATTAAGCCTACCTGAAGGTAAGAAGATGCTAATTTATGAACGCATTTATATATCATCATAACGCGACTTAACTCAAACCGTTTGTCTAGTGTCATCCATTTCAGACTTATGAACAAATCAGCCGACGGTGTGTCATATGACTTGTTCAATATTATTCTTGCGGCCCTCTTTTGATTTGTTTGCAGCTTAGTTGTATGGGAATGAAATCTGTTCGACTATACAACAGAGCAGTACTCAAATCGTGGCAACACTAGACTGTTATAAAGTAACTTAAGGATTATTTAGGCAAAACACTCTTTGCTCTCTTTATTATGCCAATGTTTTTCTGGGTAAGTTTACTTACGTTTTCGATTTGTTTAGACCATTTCAATTCTTCATACATCAACTCCTAAGCATTTGGTGAATTCAACTTTTTTATCATATTGCCATTTAATGAAACGGTGAAAGATTCCATTTTCCTGAGATTAGCACGAGAGCCTATTATCATGGCACAAGTTTTATCAGTGTTAAGGACGAGACGATTTTCCTTAATCCATGCCATGACTCTGTTTAAAGCAACAGTTAATTTTTTTCCAAAACAGTCGCATCATTTGCACTGACGGTAAGTGTCGTATCGTCATTGTACATATCTATGATACCTTCATGAGTGCATTCAGGTAGACTGTTAACATAAATTGAAAATAAAAGGGGACCAAGAATTGAACCTTGTGGCACTGTATAAGCAGTTGCAGTGGCGTAATGGGCAAAAAAGTTTCTTTCCCTTTCCTTCCTTCTCTCTTATTTTTTTGATGGGGGCAACAGCCTGGGAGGCAAGGCCCTTTCGGCCCCCGATCTCCTTCTTTTCCCCATTTTCTTTTCTTCTTCCTCTTCTTTCTTTCCCTTTCCCTTCTTTTCCTTCTCTCTCTCTCTCTTTTTTCTTCTTTTTCTTTGCAGGGGGAAGGCCGCCCCTCCTGGATCCGCGCCTGTTGGAACATTCCCTCCGGAAATGACCCTCCTCGCCACATCCAAAACAAACCCTGGCCGCAGGCGACTGCGCATTCCCCCGCGTACCGCCTAGAGCTGCCGCGATCTTCTCTAAGCTCTTCTCTAGGCCGGACATACGGGCATCCAGACTTTTCGCTAAACTGGATATACGGTTATTTACTAGTGTTACTGTTAGTGGCCACTAAGGCCCATTAGTGACTATAAAAAAACATATGCTCTTCCTGGCTATTTGGGAATGTGTCAGTTTGCAACAGAAATGGAGAAACGCGCATTTTGTGGAAAATCATGTGATATCACGAACATTTATAAATCACTTGTATGGAATTGAAAATAAGTCATGGTTTAATTTTATTGGGGGGCTAGCGCCCCAAGCCCCACCAGTACGCCAGTGAGCAGTTGCTATTCATATCTTATTTTTATTCTTTTGTTTGTTGATTTGTTTGTTTGTCTTTATTATAAACTCACCTGGAAGTCCCGATTTCCGTTAGAATATTGAGTGACTTAAGAACTGGGGAACCCCCTTCCTGACATCCCAGCTCATGAGAAAGTGCCACACGGTATATGATGTCACCTGATAGATTGAACATCAAGTGACTCACGTCGAAGGGCATGGCAGAGTCAGCTTTGATTGACAGCTTTTGCAAAAGAATATCTGTCGTCTGCAGAAGAAACAGGGGGGAAAATTAATCAAATACGAAAAAAAAATGATAGTAATGCCAAATCAGAACGACATCTTCAACTGTAATTATCCCTCAGTTATTTAAAGAAGCTTGCTTTATGATCAGGCCAACAGATGAAAATGAAACAGATCATTATTGAATTCAGCATTTAAAAAACGAATTAAAACCAATATCCATCAAAATGTTATCATGCGACACAATGTCAGCGACCCCGAGATTTAAAAAAAAAAGTTCCCGCTTGCAACAGTATCAAGAACAAAATCCGGTTATGGCGTCCTTTAACATCATCTATCATTTGGCACCCTCGCTCCATTTTCATGGTACCAACAATTTTTCTAATTGAATCTATCCGTTTTCACTGAATGATTGTCTTTTAAAAATAACAACATTTACACTTCCACTTCTGATGAGGTGTCTTCTTCACATACCTTATTGATGACTGGCACATGATGTTTCCTGACACAGTTTGACTGGAAAAATGGCGTAACGATTTTGCGATTCCGTCTCCAATGAGGCCCATCAGATGTAGCTATACCCTGCCCCAGCCACTCACCTAAAATGTGGTAGCCAGTCCTGCCAGCCGGCTGTGAAACCAGAAGCAAGGGAAGGAAAATTATAAGCGCACTGTTATCGCAAACATAGTACATACTCGAACAAAAGCAATCAAGGAAAGGTGAGTCGTTATCATCTTAGGAAAAACTCTGTTTGTTTATAATATCTCAAAAGAGGATAATTTTAAGCATTATTAGAACAAATGCATATCAGTTAGTGATAGTTTTAATGATATTCTTTCATATTCCTTTAGAGTTTTCTCCTATACTACTTCATATTTCCATTTCTATTATTTTCTTCTCCTTAATTGCCTCCTCCTCTTTTCTATTCTTATCTTCCTTCGGCCTCTTCATTGCAGGCTCATATTTTGATTTTTACTCATTTACTACTCCGTACTCCTACCAGGCTTTACTTGCATCCTTCTTCTCCCCTTCTTCAATGTACACGTATGTGACTAATGATTCTGAAAATAGAAGTAAGATATGACATTGTTGGAAGAGCAAATCTCACCCGCCGAGAAATAGTCGAGCTCTTCAAGACGTCCTTCATCGTATCCGGGTGATTCACAATCAAACATGGCGTCCAGAACCCCCAGTACACAAGCATCCGTCTGCATTTCGAGACTGCTTTGATGTGCCAGTCGAGTCCAGCTTGGAAGATCCCCGGGTTGTCGAAAACATTGCCCCATAACCAGTGGGGTTCGATGGACGGAACGTTTCGGTTCATGTAATTGGCGCGGCGATACAGACGCAACCATCTCCTGACGCAACGGTAGACGCGATGGAAGAGACACAAGGTTGCGACGGTGACGACTAGCTTGAAGGTAACTGACATATTGTATTGCTGAAGGTGTAGCTGGTATAGAGATAATTTGAGTTTGATTTATATCATGCACATCGCTCGACACGCAAGAGGACACTTAAAATGCCCGTTCATGCTTACGAGGCGTCATCCCGAGTGCGTTATTACCTGCGCTCATCATCAGGTCAATGAATGGCATTAGCTCATATAACAGTAATCCAAAGCAATGGTTGCACTGTTCATATAGCAATCGTTTCCTGTACGATGCCCCCTTCAAACAGGGCGTCGAAAACCGTGCCAGTCACTGACGCAGTCCTACGTCATACAAAAGACTCCTCGTGTGCAGTGGGCATAAGATTTAGTACAAGTTGCACAAGAGGCGTTAATTCCACTACGCCACTCGAGTCGTTCGTTTTAGGAGAATTCATGCCATAGTAAACAGTGAGCAAAAAATGACGGCGGCGATGAAGAATTAATGATTGTTCTTCACAAATACATTGGTTTGTGTAAATCTAATGATTTACATTTTTCTGCGCCTTAAGTAGCGAGGTAATAATCTAATTGGAAGGACGTTTCATGTGTAACAGGGAATAAAAATATAGTGTAAATAAGGGAATACAAATATTGTGTAAATAAGGGAATGTACACTAGGAAAATGGTTCAAAATTTTGATTGGGGCCTGGATTTTCTTGAAACTGAAGCTTATAAGAAGTACACTTTCGTCACAACTTCACAGTAAGCAGCACGTCATAAAGATTACAGCTTACGTCAATCATCCATTTGTGAACACTATGACGTAAACAGAGGTATAATATTCAACAGTGACAAGCTTGCTCTGTGATGTTCCAATAGGACATACAAATGAAAAGAAAAATCCTCAGGAAAAGGTTGAAATTTCCACATAAGCCGATTCCTAACTGGTACGAGAACATTCCCAATACAAAGATGACTAAACAATTATTTCCACAGACACAGTTCTTGCACAATCATTGATTTTAACAGCCTATGTTCAGATACTCGATGACAAAGTAAACAAAACAGGAAGAGCTTCACGAACGAGTAGAGCTTGGTAATCAAGCAAGAAATATATTCTCAAAATGAAACATTTGTCAGTTGAAGAAACATTCGTGCGTCTCGTTTCTGAGCGCGAGGCCGGCGACTCCAGATCATAAACTATAACTTCTCAACAAGGTCAATCAAGTTTATTTTTAAAAAAAGACAGCATAGCTCGAATCAGGGAGGGCCATCGCTAGTGTGGTTGGAAATATTGGATGGGAGTGAGGGACATTTTCCGACATGATTAAGGGTAAGTCTTAAGATTCAAAATGAAACAGACGGATAGAAACTATCCCTCTACCTAATTACATATGATATATCCATATTTCGATATTCATTTTCTCTTTACCCTTGGAGATAATTTTGCATTAATAATAGCCCCTTAATCATCAAGACACTGACTATACTTCTATCGTTCAACCACCAAGGGCAAATCTGAAATGTATTACTGAGCTAGTTTCTTGTATTGAATCTCGCTGAATGTCTCGACGTGACATTGTACCGTCAGAATTCGGTGCCTGTATACCGTAATTTACGGTCACGCTGGGAACACGCAAAATAATCAGCTGGACTAATGAAACAGAATTACGACATCCCTCACGGCCGTCGATTCATAACTTGCGCAGGGGGTGATCAAAACTAGGGCAAGATAGAAAACAAACGAACTTATTAAAAAAAAAAAAATTAGAACCAAGGCTGGTGGATGTCTTTTTACACTTTATCATGATCACAACTTGTCTCAGAAGTGAAGAGTTCATCATTCTCATTATTTCTCTTACTGGCACTCATTGGCTCACCCTCCACCTGATTTTCTTGATCACACACTCATTCTATCAAGCTCCTGTTTCTTCAAACTCATACTTTCTTTTCTCACATTTCATGCCTTTCTCTTGGTCTACTCAGTCTTTCAATCATTGTCTCATCTCCTCTTACCATTTCCCTTGATTACGTATCTCTGAAAGAATGAACGAACAATGGAAGGTGGCATACAGGAGGCAGTTACATTATAAGATTCTACCTAAAAGAGATCACAAACTTGAACATTTCTTTTCCAAAGACAATTCCTAGTTTTTATTGAAAGAAGACAACTCTATACAAGTAGAAGCCCTACTAAAAATGCATCATTCCTGACAAAGGAAAATATTCAAGAAAATACAAACATTGCTTTATTCGTAAATACAAACATACTCCATCCTTCTCCCTCTATACGAGAGATAGCACAACTCAAAATATATTCATTACACCAAAAGAAAAACACTTCCAAAGTCTTCAGATAAGACCAGCTATTTTACGTAAGCAGTAATCGTTGAAACAAGGCATGATCTTGTATAAAACATTTCATCGAGTTGCATGATAAAAAGATTACTAAGAAGATCTGATTCAGTTTGTTCTGTTCATTGGTAGCATATAGTCACAATCTCTCAGTATTTTAAAGCTATCATCATTGGTTCTGATGACAATCATTATGATAGAATAATTCATGAGCAGTGCCCTCATTAACATATCATCTGTTGAGAGCCAGAAGGGTGTTAACTCTGTGTTAAAGTATACGAGTTAGCGTCCTTCTTCTTCCCAAGTGACAATCTATGCTGTATATGACACAAATATACCATAAAAATTCAAAATAAATAAGCTAATTGTCAACATTAAAATAAATACATAAATAAAATTGATTTGCCGTTGGTCAATAAATAGCATCAGAGGGGTGCTATAGATAACAGGCTTGCTACTTTTCTAGTCATCATAGGCAGTGGTACTACGTCAAAAGGCTATGATAAAAAGGTACATATACACACATTTTTATACAAATATGAAGTCATTATTTCATGTATTTTAACAATTAGTAATTTTGTAATAAATTTAATGATTTTGTAATAAAAAGGAATAGAAAATTCATCTACAATAAGCTATCAGATAATATATATTTCTATATGCATTCAGAATTGTTCTTGAGATATTGTCTTTCATTACATCATTCGACAAGTCACATCTGTGAACTTACTTAAAAATGCAATTATAAATAATGGAACATTCCTGCAGTTGTCACTTGATAAAATGTGAATACAGCACTATTTTGCACTAGCAAGTTGTCTTAATTTAAAGGATATGTGACAGAAACAAGTTTCATTCATATAAATTCCACGTTTGCCATTCAGGTCAATTTCTAACTAGGAAATTGTAATTGCTGATGTATACCCTAAATTTCTCTGTCCGCACTTATTAAAAATAGATTGTAACTGGACAGATATTAAAAAAGGATAAAATATAACTTGATTTCCTTTACGATTTAGTGTAAATTTCCTTCATTCTGTGTAGGGAGATAAAGACACGTTCTTTTACGATACGATTTCATAGAATCAGGACTATTTATAATACCCTTTTACAATCATAACATTTCATGTGGTCAATGAAAATACACAAACAATGGTAAATGCTTAAATATATATAGAGATTTTCCTCTTTTTTTCAGGTTCTGTTCAGGTGTCATTTTTTTCTTTGAAATTACATTTTTATTCAACTTTTGTTTCTTGCTCCATACGTGGAAGAACAAATAGAATGTCTTGTACTGTCATATCACCTAAACGTAAATTTTCCACTGCATGTGTTTTTCATCAACAGCAACTAATCTGTAATATAATATATTTACAACAATGACCAAAAAAAAAATCCACAAAATCGTTTTTTCCAGGAGGAAGCACACCATCATCATTATTAAGATTATAAAACGAAAGAAATTCTAGTCATTGATATACTTCAGACATACACTGCTACTAAAAATTGTTTTGTTTGTATGTTGAGGACGTCTGTATCTCTTCCTTACATTTCACAAAGTAACGAAGCACCCATACGAAGCCAGATTGCACTTTAGGTTACAATAAAACATTCTTTCTTACTCAGGCAATAGGAGAATAGCCACATCAAGTCATCTATACAATTGATATAAAAAGCACCACCACCACCATCACAAACAAATCTAATCCATTTTCTTCTTTCTCATGTAAAGGTAGACAAATATCATATTTAGTAAGTACACATTATTCTTTTATGACAGTGTTGATGAGGAGAGTGATAGAAGATTCTGATTATGAATATACAGATATTCATGCACAAGAAAATATGGTTTCTTTTTTTTCACAAAGACACAATAGAGATAGCGAATGATGGTTGGGAATATCCAAGTTGATTCCAATGCTTGTTCAATACACATTCTAAAAAAAATCCAGACCATGTATATTTACAGTTGTCTTGGAGTCATTCTATACAGTGAAATGGAGCCCCACATTACAAAGAACAGAGTATATAATTTCTTTGAGTTTGTATACTTTATATTCTTTTTTTGTTTTGTTACACAAGGTGTTCTTTATTGGCAGACAGATATAAAACAATCCTCTCTTCATCAAGACCCTGCCTCGATTGCTCGTACATCTACAATATGACCTCTTCACAATTGCAACATTCGTTTGATCTGTTTCTGTTTCATTTGTTCCATTTCTTGTCACTGCACTTCCAAACAACAAATACTCAGATTGATAGTCAAATCCTTTAGCTTCCCTTCCCTTTCTCATCACACACAAGAATTTTGTCCCCTTCCGCCTGTCATATCTTTCATCTTGAGGAGAGCATTATCTGGTGAGAGCCAAAAGGGAATTATAACACTGTAAAATGAAACAAGTTATCATTATCACCCTTCTGGCTCTCAGCACATCATATGTAGTAACACTACTTTGAGCCCTCCATAATCCACAACTATCCCACCCCACCACCACCACCACCATTACCAATACACAGCAAGTCTCTCACAGTGACAAATTTTTGTTCTTCAAGTTCTATATGTTAACAGGATCTTATACAAAAAGTAGTCACTTTTAACATAACTTCTTCCTTCAGAGCTTTTATAGCAGTCCCTTTTTAGTCTTATTCATTCAAAATAATATAATATTCATCTTCCCAAACAAAATGTTCAAAATCAGTCACTATTGTTAACATGTCTATCAAGGAGTTGAATCAAAATTTGTCTAAGCAAGGTCTAAATTTTTCAAAACTTATCTTGATATATTGATATTAGTGCCATCTACTCATCTAAAACACAATCTTGAAATTAATCCTATGGTTTATTGCTTAATGATTTGTATACAAATAATAAGTCACAGTTGAAATCAATTTCAGTAATTAAAATGGAAGACATTATCAAGTTCAGTGAAAATTCACCATGGGAAGTTCCAAACAAATTAATCAACAAACCAACCGTCTAAACAAAACAATGAATAAATATTACGCTTAAAATCTTGAGATTACAGAGAACAATTGTTGCAGGTATGTGTTGAATGCTGTATTCTTTGTTGGATTACTGGACATGGTGATTCTTTGCAGCACCACTCATTGCATTCCAAAATGGCAGTCACTTCTCTGATTCCATCTGATTTTCTCCTCTTTAGGGGATGTGAAACAATCAAATTCCTCTTCACATAGTCGCAAATCCTTTCCAAAACTCACAATATTTCACTCCATACAAATTATTCAAAATACGTCTCTGACCAAGTCCACTCAATTTGGTTTGTTAGAACACAGCAGAACTAGTCTTCATCCAAAGCCATTTGTCATTACACTGCTTGGTATGTAAATGTACGAGAATTCTTTACAGTCCTGCCTAACATAGCATCAGTCTCTGTTTAGAAGAGGGCGTTGAATTTCTTGAGGTTCTTCTGTTTCCACATTGGCAGTTTGTAGAACTCATCTTTGGTCATACTCAGGACAATCTGAAAAAGGAAACAAGAATAAAGGCCCAAAATCAGATTAAAATGGATTTTGCTTTGATGAAAATAATAAGCTAAAAATAAATTAAGTGTGGATGAATTAGTTTGCTCCCAAGGTTAATGATAAGAGACCTTAACAACCTGCTCAAAGTTGGTCGGACATAGTAACAAATATTTACCATTCAATCCACAGGAATAATTCAATACTTTGAAATGGATCAATCAGTTTGTTACAAGGTTCATGGAAGAATCGAGAAGGCTTGCCCAAAGCTGGCCAGACAGAGCATCAAACAATGTATCCAAGGTGATTCTATCAGCAGAGATTGTATAATACCCACCTTTTGGATCAACTATATTTCTACCTTGGGTTCTGGTAAGAACTCTTGAAAGCTTGCCAATCAAGCTGTTACCAGCATTCTTAGAAGAACCCCCCCCAAAAAAACAAAAAAACAAAAACAAAACAAAAAATTGCTTAAAGTTTGCCCAATATGGCAACAATGTATCCAGTCATGGTGGATTCAAAAATCTATTTCATGCCTTATGTTTGAATCAAGTATTTTTGTTAATAGGGCCTCAGGGAAGAAACCATACAATGTTTGCACAAAGCTGGTTTTATATAGCAACCACTGTGGACCTATATCTAAGTAAATGAGCACATGTAACTAGTCTATTATGATGTGCACCACCGGGGTGGATACTGACCTTGAACTCCGAATCTGAGAGATACGTCTCGAGCTTGAGAGGATCGACACCCTCTGGCAACGGTCTCTTGCTGATCTCCTCCATGGTGTAAGTAGCCTTGGTCAGCTTGGCCAGGATATCCTTGACCAAGATAGCCTTGCCACTCTTCTTACCGCTCTGAAAAGCAATCATGAAAAATAATAGATAAATGAATAATAAACTTGGCAAGGATATGGGCACTTCCATTCGAATGTGCTCATACAAAGAAGAATCACATTCAGCCCTGTAACAGCGACAATGTTTGAAAAGTCAACCTCTAATGAAAGTTTTGTTTATTGCTACTGTTAAACAATGTAAGAAGACCTAATTGCAAAGACTTTGTTTGGATTATATAATACGTCATTTGCCCTGACTTTCGGAGAGTCTTTGAGATCATGGGGCGACAATCTAAAAATGTGGGGAAACTGGTGAATTCAAATAAAAAAAGAAGTACATTGTACATGTAAAGGTTTTTGCACCCTTTTCCAAAAGTAAGGCATACTTATAAATTATGATCATTGTTTATGAACTGATTTATTGAACTATGCTGTAGCATTGAGTCGTCACAAATATCACAATCATGAAACAAACACTCTTGGGTGTTTACTGTTTAGAAGGTCAAAAGCATGACCTTGAACTCTGATTTCTCTGGGGATAATTCCGTTACCGTGCTCTGGTTATTTTAATGTATTACAAGTCATAAATCTATTAGCTTAGATACAATCGCAGACCCTCTCTCTAAATCATGTGTATGCTCTGAGGTGACCAGCTGGTACATTCTCTAAATATCAATTGGGGTCGGAGAAGGCTGGGGGAAAGATGGAGAGGAGGAAGAAGGAATGAAGGGGTGAGTAAGGGAGGGACGCAAGGAGGATGGAGGAGAAGGTGAAAAGGGGAGGGGGCGGGTGAGGAGGGCGGAGGGAGGGATACTATTTTATGCAATGTAAAGTAATCATATTTTTCCAAATAAACAGGTGTATGTTATTTATCAGTGTACACATACACCATCAACCATTAAACTGGTGAGTAGCAAAGTGTTTGATTTATTTAAAAAATACAAATTCATCTCTCTACAAAACTTGATTCTTTTCACTTCCACTACCTTTCCTTTCTTTTAAGGGTGTGGAGGAATAAATAGTGCATTGAACCTACCTCTTTGTTGAGCTTCATGACATCTTCTCTGACTTCCCAGAAAGGAAACAGGTTGGTGAAGGTTAGAGGTTCAAGTCCCGCATAAACCAGGTAAGCCTTGGGTGGGCTCTTCGGCCTCTTTTCTGCAATTAAAAAAATCAGACGCTATCATTAAAACTAAATTTCTTGAAATCTAAATATTGTAAGACTTGTTCAAGTTTTTTTTCATCATTCTTATTGCAATCAAATCAATCAAACACCATTACATAATCAGCAATCTTCAAAGTGTTATGTAAATGCCTAAACCCTCATTGAAACAAGTTTACAACCATAATGTCTCATTCACTGTTCACGATATTACTGATATTGTTTTATTGTATCAAACTTCAAGATTCCTCAAAAGGTTTCAATTTTGAGAAGAAAAATGAAATTTTCTTTATCTGAAAAGAGTAAATGCAATATAAATCACTGTTCTAAACACCTTCAGCACCAAAGAGTTAAACTTCCTGTAATAAAGAACAAGTTACTTGAGCTATACTGCATTCTACGTTCTACATTCAGACTACAATATTACAAATAATAATAATTGAACAAAACATAAACAATGAATTTGCATGGAACACTATAATTCATCCTGAAATTTGTCACGTTTATCTAGTGCGATAATTTAATGATGGATAATGACAGAGAGTATAGCTACCCACCTTTGCAGTAGGCCATGATTGTCTCCATGGCTAGCTTCCTATCAATGTCCCATCTAATCTTTGCCGAGCCGGTCTTGGTCGTTCCTGAAGCAGACTCATGATCAGCAGGCCACCAACCTTGCCAGAGGTATATCTCATAGTGGTTGTCTAAGGCATAGAGACCTGCATCAAAACAAAGAAAATGAATATGGATGATATACCTATGTAATGTTATCATTCAATATAAACTCTGACATACATTTCTGAAACATTTATATCATAAATATTTTTTTTAGTCTACATTTACGCAAACTAAACATGTGGCTTTGGTCCTAGCTACGAGTTCCAATTTTCACACTGCATCTTCTTATTTCTCCATATCTTTTCTCCATAGGTTTACTGATATACAATTTAAAAGAAACATCATTTTAATACCACTGTAAAGTAGTTTCTAAATTATCTCGTCTCCACAGGACAGCGACCGAATGCCTTAACATCATCATCTTTGTCACTGCCATCTCATTAGTGTTATCATCATTTTTATCTCTGCCATTGTCCATCATCCACTTCACCCTCATCATCCAGCTTATCATCAACATATCCACCTCTATATATATATATATCGTGGTTCGCGGCTCAAGTCCCGCCGCGGCACTAATGTCCATTGGCAAGACATTAATCTACATTGTCCACTCTCCACTCAGGTGTGAAATGGGTACCGGTAGGGAGGAATTCTTTGAGCACTGTGAGAACAGAAATCGGTAGCCTAGCAGAACAGGGGTAATATTTGAGTGCCCTGAGCACCTTGCATGGTGGACATGTGCCCTTTACAAATATCCAATATTATTATTATTCTCATGACACCTACCTGGCTGATCCCCACTATACAGGTCTGACTGGAGGAAGGGGTACGGAGAAGGGTACTCTGTTGACCTGGCAGGGTAGAGGATCTCGTTGGATACAAACACCCCGGAACCGCTGGTCAGCTGGAACAGTCTTGGTGTATACTCGTACTTGAGAGGATCTGCAAAGGCAAAACAGAATTTGAGGCATGGTTTACACTCCTGTTACTACTAGTTCCCATTCCATTAACTTTACACACTATATTTTTAGTTTGTTTTGCAAATTCTACCTAGACTATCCATTTATTTATTTTTTGTTGAGTTGCTACACAGGAACATGAAAAAGCAAGACTTACACCTACAAGTATTTCTGGGCCTTGATGTAATAAGACTATCCAGAGTTGCACTAAAGATGTGCCTGGCTCTCTGAAATTGTGCTCACTGTATTCTTATAATAAAACTGTATCTTAGCCCTGCCCCTCCCCCCCCCCCAAAAAAAAATAAATATGTATCTCTTTATTACTGATACATGTATGTAGGCTTTATTTGTATTGAATTCCTTTTTTTTCAAACTACCTCATTGTCTACTTTCTTTAAATCAAATGCAAGAAAACAGTAGAAATTTGTTTAGTTCACATTGTTTTGCGAAATTGCTTTTAAAAGTTTACAAACAATTTGCAGTGTTAAATTGATGTACAGAGATAAAAGAGGGAAGGCAAGTGGTTAAGGGGACAGAAGCAGAAAAGACGTACCATTTATTGCACTATCATATGTATTTCTATCTTTGCCCATAGCCTTAGAGAAGGCAGCTGATTCTTTGCCTTCCTCCATCTCTTCTAACGTGACACTGCACTCGGGCGATACACCTGCCTCAAGTGGTAGACTGAGTAAAAAAGGAACAAGATAGAGAAAAATCCATCAAGATTCATTAGAATATACAGAGCATAAAGAATACTTATATGAAGTATATAGTATACAGATTTTAATTGTCACAAGTGGCATGGATAAAATGATTGCCCAAGGTATTCTTGATTCCATTATTCTCTGAGGTGAAGTTGACAAGCATAATACCATAGGAAGTTCTAAAAGTGCTCATTTTCAACAGTGAACTGAAACGCAGCAGTCAATATTTGTTTCATATACTACATCCCACGTGACAATCAATTCAACAGATGAATTGTGGTGAAAATCTGCCTGTAAAATAGATTCATTTGTAGAAATATTCAAAAAATAAGAAGAGTTTAAGTGCAAAAGTTGTATTGAGCATATTCTATGTTAACGTCATGTGCCCTTATAGCATCCTTGTAGTATGCAGGCAACAACAACAACAAATAAAAGCAGAACGAGCAGATTAGACTCACTTTTCTTTGAGTGCAGCAGCAGCATGCTGAGCACATTCTTTGGTTGCCTTGGAGACCTTGGCACCGTGCCAGAGATGTATACTAGCCTTCTTGTTATGGACTCCACTAAGGTTGAGAAGGACCAACGACGTCCTGGACCGCAGACTCCTCATCTTAGCCGGGACTTCCATCAGACTGGTCTCTTTGATGTGTTCCCCTCTCACGCAGTATAACCTGTAGGGGCCTGCACAACCAGAGACAAACAGTGTTAGAACAATCTTTAAGAAGTACCTGATGCAGTCAAGTTAAGATGTTGCAATTAATCAGCACAAGATTCATCTTTACAAACGTACATGTATGGCTTATAAACTGCGCTATAAACTTGATACAAAACCTATGTATGATAAAAGCAGAACGAGCAGATTAGACAAACATTTTCTTTTCTTTTCTTTCTTATGTAAATGTACACGATTCCTTTGTCATGATGTAATGTGTTCCCTAATATTTTGAAGCGCCTTGAGCATTTAATTAGAATGGATAATGGGGCTATATAAATCTCATGTATTATTATTATGATAATTCTACTACAATTACATTTAACTGACATTCAAGATAAATAAGAAGCCCCCAGAAACATACAACAGAACACTCCCTATTGCAAAGATTATTGTATGAGAAGGTATAAAACATTTTCATTTTGATCCATCACTGCAAGGGTTACCGGTAAGTCTCCGATGTTGTCATCATATGATAATCTTTTGGGTTCCTTCAATATATAACAATCTTATAAATTGTCATACATGAATTTTATCAGTTGTATCATATAATAACCTGAAAATTGAGAAGGTCCACATCTAACTTTTGCTTTGACTCAAAAATACCAGTCTCTCATTCATCGGAACCTACCTTTTGTATTGGTTTCCTCATCTTCTCTCTTGCCCACATGGACCACCATCCTGCCCCTGAAGAGCTGGAAGAAAGCCGCAGGTTCCTTGCCCTCGACCACCTGTTTCTGAGGACCCCTCTCCTCGTCCAGCTCCACCGTCATCAGGGCCGACGCCCCCTTCTCGTTGATGGTGCTCTGCTGCCCCTGCCAGAAGAAGTAGGCGCACCTCTCACGCCCCTGGGATCCTCCCCACTTTGAGGCTGTACCCTTCAAGCTCTTCATACCTGCCAACGAAAAAAAGATCATACAACATGGTATTTTTGTATACTATTTGTCTGTTATCACTAATGATGATAATGATCATGGTCGCTTTTTTCCTGAGGATACAAAATGCTGGATACTATCGATCATTACCCCAGTTTTCATGACTTCTACTAATAGTGCATCACCATTATTTTCTATTGTTTGGATAGAAATTATTTGTTATCCATATTGTCAACCTTGACAAAATTAAGGTATGAACTTGTTTCAGATGTATAAATTTGATGTAATAGGAAAGAATTTATTTATTTTGGATAGTAAACTACAGTGTATTTGTATCAAAATATGGCAGAACTAGAGATAAAATGTTTCTATTCCCACTCTTTATATCTTTCTTTTTTGGGGGATTTTATACAGCCGCCTGATAAGGTACATGGTATATATCTCCTTCGTTAAACTGACCAAATATCTCTTCCTAAAAAATGCTGTGTTCATACAAGTACAGATGATTTGTTAACCTATTCAAACTTAGCAGTGTTTTCTACGTTATACAGCCGATTGATCTCGTACGTATCTCCTTCGTGGAACTGTCCAAAGCTCTCCTTTAGTACCATGCTGTGTTCATACTCTAGAAAATGCCATACAACCACAGATATCGTGTTCCTTCTCACACTTACCTGTGTTTTCAACATTGTACAGCCACCTGATAACGTACGTATCCCCTTCATGGAACTGCCCAAAGCTCTCCTCTGGTACTACGGTGTGTTCATACTCTAGAACGTGCCATACAACCACAGATATTGTGTTGATCCTCTGCCCTTTCCTGTCAATCTTGCTGAAAAATGCTGCAAACACAAACATAGTTTGAAACTCCATTACAATATTAATCAATACAGTGGAATAAACATGTATTGGTAAGAATTTCGTTGAATCAAATACTATTTTTTTAACGGTATATATACATGTATATATATTTGTCTTTAATTGTTATGTAATGAATATAACCATTCTACTACGGTATATAAGCAGGAAGTTTTAGTTTGAATTCATGCTGGTGTTAACATAAGAAATTTAGGTAATTAAAAACAATTAAGAAGCAACTCAAATTCAATGTCATATGTATAAATGCTTTTCATTCTCTGTACCTAAAAACATATCAAGATTTCAATTTTATGTGTTTCAGAGTGCATGCAGAAAAACTGCTACACAGTCATTTTATCCCCAGATATTGAGATACATCTGCAGGAATTCATTTCAATTGTCAGAAAATGTAAATGAGATAATTTTCACATTGTAAGTAAGGCATAATATATTATCAATAAAAAGTCTTAATGAAATTATTGAGATCATTTGGGCAACTCAAATCATTTGCGAATGGGATGCATGATTGATGCAGAAACGCTGCTAATGCAAATGTCAATAATGGTATTTTTAAATGGAAAAATCAAACTGGGTATGGACAATCGCATGTAAGTCCTTCAAAAAAGAAATGAAGCCAACTTAGATTTTAGGATGTCTCCATGAGAAAATACATGCTGAACACAAAATCATATAAACAATATAATGATATTGAAGTGCAAGATGTTGTGGAACTAAAAATTGGCAAATAATTGCACAAAATAACAATTTTTGTAAAGAAAAAAGGGGTTGGAAATAAATTCAAAGCAAAACTTTCTATTCCTTCTACTAGATGTTATAAAAATAAAACATTTATAATGGTAACTTTCACAAAAACTCATCAGAAATTTCCAGCAGGGCAAAGTGAGACAAGACTTGTTCCAAATCACATTTGTCTATGTGCATTGAAGTCTACTGATGAATATCCAAATAATTAGACAAAATGTATAACTACAGGTAAATACATGTTAACTTATAACTATCATATGGATATTCCAAACCAAATGGCAAATAAGAATAAAACAAGTTTGATATCAGCTTCTGTAACTAGACAACTTACAGAAATGCTATAGTATTTAATTTAATATATCACAAACTAATCATCGAAAGGGACAGTTTGGTCTCACTTTGAAGAAATGCAGTTGATTTCATGTGCAGGGAAAGGTAGGCTTAACGGCAAGGCAAACCTTGTTACCAATTAACTTCATACTATCCAGAATATATTCACAATCTCATGCAGACTATAATCTAATTAAAAGTACCACGAACCATCTTTCCATTCTCGCTAAATCTACACAAAGTGACTATACTGCGCACTGAAATACTCCGAAAGAGTCTAAAGTATGCATGCATTGCAAACACAATACATACAATATAGAGATTCTATAGAACTAATTTTGATACATATATTTACGCATCATATCATATTTCTGTTACAGTACATACGGATACCACATTAAATTGATACTATACATGTACATGAATATTGTATTATCAGAAAACATCAACTTTAGAAAATAAATTTGTCATACAAAAAAAATCTTCCAGCATAACCCAATCTGCCCATGATGTGCAATTAATAATCCATCTCAAAAATGGATTCAGGGATTTTTTTTCATTTAACAAGGAAGTTGAAGTTGTGAGAACATTGAAGAAAACTCAATTCATGTATTAAGCATGTGCTTTTTAAAGGTAAAGACCAGTTTTGGAAACGCCCCTCTCTCAAAAAATGAAATGGAAGCTCTCATTACCACTCATGTGAAAGAATATGTTTTGACTAATACGTGATGATACAAATTTTGCCGGGAAACCGCCTACTAATTGATATATTTGGTAAATTATTATATCTATTGGGACCAAATAGATATCGTGCATGTGGTCGTGTAGTCCCATATACATCTTTCTGTGTACAGTGCTTGTAACTTTACCAAGACTGGGCCAAATTTCTTATCATTTTGATGATTCCAGAACCTTGCAGTACACATCAATACTTATATGCTAGATGATCAACCTTTTCTGATCGATTTCACGTTTCTTTCACAATGCAATCGCATGACCAGAACTGGTCTTTATCTTTAAACAGATTGCCACAGGTCTAGTAAAGCTAAATTCCAAGCACTGCCTTTAAAAAAAGAATCTGAGAGAGATAGCAAACAAAATTAATCTACACTGGAAGATGCTAAATTCATAAGGTACATATACATGTAACTTTACGAGTATATAACAGGGATGAAAAAATAATTCTTAATATCAACGCATTAAAATTGATAGTCTGACTGAGTACCAAATGATCAATATGTAACCTTGAAACTTGAATTTAATCATCAACTGAAAACAAATTACGAATAAGGACAAAATTCAGATGGACAAAATAAACAGGATACATGTTTTACATTGTCATACTGTCAGAAGAGACATATACATGTAACATTACATGTGAAATCAGCTAGTTAAAATAAAATAACAGCATAAACCAAATTGCAAAAGGAAAATGAACAAAAAAGCTGCATTGAAGTGAAATTAGCAAGTGAGAAAATTGAAAATAAAACAGAAAATAGCACCTGTGAAAGTGGAATATTGATATTGCGATGCTGCTTATTCACAAAAAGCAAGTACATGTAGTATGACACTAATCTCATCAAAATTTGTCAGAAGTACATGTAATAATCAATTTTATTTATCAAAAGAAATAATCAAGCATTTGATGGCAAAAAAAGTTTGCTCACAGATTTTGGGCCTCAAGAATAAATCTGAAAGATATTTGAATTCAGCTTCCGTTTATGAAGTATACTTTCCCCGTTCTCCATTTTACCCTACTTTTCCCAATAATAAAAGTTTGGGAAAGTTGCCCTCTTACAATATTATCAAAAGTTCCACTTTAACGGTTCAAGTGTCTATGGTAGGTGAAACAGATGTAAAGAAACAAAAGGTGGAATTTTAGCTTGAAATTGAAAGTAGAGAAGTACCAATTGTACATTAAATGGTGAAAGCAAAGTAACTACTACATGAATCTAAAAATAGATGTGCATTGTGGAAGATAGAATGGGATAGATGAGGTGAAACTGAGGTGGTCTAAAGGTAAAATAGTTAGAGAAGAATTAGTAAAAATCACCTGGTATTTCAATCTCACTATCATTTGACGTATCCAGTCCTGATGCAATTAATGCAATCCATCCACAAAGTGAAATGATTACATCATCATTTATAAATCAAGATTTGAATTACGTGCCATAAACATAAGCCCAAAGAATCACAAGGGTGTCAGGACGAGGAGTAATATTGTTTTTATTTTTTGTGTAAAGAGAAGAAAAGAATATCATTAGTAGAAACTGTATGGTGTCAGAAGAGACCAACTCTCACAAGTATAACCAAAATTATAAAAGAAAATATCTTTCAAATCAGTTTTATGAGACATCCTTAAATACTATTGTCCTGGATTCAGTCCTCTAATCATTAGTACATATTAATCATTTGTGATGACATTCTTTTCTCTGTGTTTGCAAAGTTCTGATAATAATTTCATGAATATTTTCTTCAATCTTCTGGGACAAATGCCCAATCAAACTATATATCTTAAATATGCAGCATATCTTTTATTTTTATGAAGATTTTTTTTTTTCAGTTGTACATGTGAGAGTTGGTTTTATAAAACAGTTGATTATTTGAAGAAAAAAATATTAAGATGTATAACACACATAGAAAATAAACTGTTAATAAAATTATTAAAGACACACGGTTATCCTTCCTTTAAAAAAAAATGATATCTTGTATAGCCTCTTGAAAAGCTGTACATAATTCAACATACATGTATATTGCGAATGTATCAACCATTTTGGCTTTAAAAATCTCATTTGGTTCCAGTAAACAAGAAATTTATATGTATAAATTTTATATTTGACCACTTTCAAGTACTTTCTCCAGTCTAAAAAGAAAAAAATGCTAATGAAAAAGCTAGTGTTCTCAATACAAAATTCCATATCTTGATTATCTGGAATATAGTACAGCTTCAATCAAAAGTTGTGCAATGACAAGTACATTATAGTAATCAATCAATGCTGAACTGTTAACAGTATAATCGAGAACCAAACTTTTATACATATACATTAAAAAGGAAAGAGTATCTCATAAACTTAAAATACATTTTTATTTCATGTTATATAAATGTTGCCTAGGTACATGTAGGATATACAAGTAACAATATGGTCAAGATTTAGGCCAACAGTGGTAGACATATTACAAAACAATCAACAGTTATTTGGAAAACATCATCAAATGTCTGTCAAAGGAATTTGCCATGATTCATTACTAAAAAGGTATATCATGGCAATTCTTACAAATCTCATTGACTAATTTTCAATATTACAGGTATGTCACTTTTGACTCATCTTTTTTTTAAAGGAATTCATGTCAACTTATGTTACATGGACAAATTTGTGGATACAAAATGAACTAGGTTTCTGAAGGAAGATATACTTTGAAAAATGTCATTTTTTTGACAAATCAAAAATAGGGTAATCAACTGAATAGGCTGGTTGAAACAAAAGAATTTGAAATATAAACAATTACAGCAACTGTCCCATGGCGTAATTGTCATTGAATCATAATATTTTGCAGTTATAACTACAAAATATAATCAAATCCGATATATTCTTCAGCAGTAAATAGAAAAGAGAAAAGATGTGTCCCTTGCATTTACTTCTTGAAACCCTTACTTGAATCTAGATCAATATAATCTGTTCACGAACAATAACATTTCCGAAAAAATGTCCATTTTAAATAATCAAAGTTAAGCCTCTAGGTTTTTTTTTTCAATCAAAGGTTGCACAAAAAAAAACAAAGACAACATTCCTTTTTCACAGCAAACGAACAAACACACCAACATGCACTGTCCCTCTACAACGGATAACTTACCATCCCCTCTGCCTAGATTGGTACCTTCCAGTATAAGATCTGATTTTTCTCTGCTTGGTTGGATCATGAGTTTGGCATCGAACGGAACAAGCTCAGATATTTGGTCTGACTGCTCATAAGAAAGACAAAGAAAAAAGTATGGGGATAACAAAAAGGAAGTATATACTATTATGTAATCGGAAACAAGAAGAAAGTCCTATTCTACATATATCTATTATAAATACACAGTATTCACTATGAAGTTTGATTTCAAACACACAAAAAACAAAGAGTGGGAAAAAGGATATAAAACACACTGCTTCAAACATAATCAGTTCAAAATTGTTCAATCAAAATTACATAGCAATTACCAAGTTGTCTCTTTAAAGTCACTTCATGAACAATTATTTGTTCACCTGTTGACACTTGTCAGTGCCCTGTTGCATAAAACTTTAAAAAAATAACAATTGCCACAGATATATGACAAATCTGCTCCAGCCAATCAAATGTAAGGATTTGAGTAGTTTTTTAAATAAATATTGTATATTGTTGTTGAGAACAAGTTTTGTGAAACAGGGCCCAGATTCATAACGATTAAGGAGTTCCATACCTTTTGTTCGTCCTCCTGCCCGTTCTTCTTGGAGGAGTCAGTCTCCCTTGGCCAGTCAATGAACTTGTGCCGGAAGAGAATTGTCTCCATGTGCTGTGTAGCCTGCAGATTCAATACAAATCAGATACAAAATTTAATTCTCGACATGTATGAGCACATTAGTACTTGTGAAATACTCATTTGAGCACAGTCATGTAAAGGTAAAAAAATTGGAATTCGAATGCTTTCCAAGTTTCACAGAATTTACGATCTCTTAAATCTCATTCTTAACCTACGGATACGTTCCATAGATGCAGCTACAATTATATCCACGTTCAAATGTTCTTTCTTTCAGAACTGAAGTTATACATGAATTCACTGTCGAGAATATCATTTTCTCAGTAAAGAGAAGGCAGAGTTCTTATAACAAGCACACATGTTTAGTGAGCTTTATGTTTTTATGTCAAAGTAAGAATTAGTGACTGTGCTACAGTTTTGACAATTTTTTAACCTCACAATTCAAAATTATTCTCATGTATCAATCAACTTTTAGTTGGCGATGATGATTGTTTTACCTGACTGTTAAGAAAGCATGTATATGCTTGTAAGTACACAACCGGGGGACAGACGGCTTTAAGTCCTCTCCGAGGGACTTGGTAATAAGGATTAATGCCTTATCGAAGGGCACGAGCGTATTGACATTGATTTTGGTTTCGAACACGAGACCTCCCGGATACTAGACCACTGCTCTACCATTGAGCCATCGTGCCTCCTCCAATATTTGCTAGATATTGGGAAGCAGTTGTGTGATGACTCAAACTTTTCCCAATAATTTCTAGTCGGCTTCTTTCAAGATGACAATGTATAATCAGTATTCAACAATATCTTTCTTCAATTCAATGACATACCTTCCCGATGAGCGTCCATTCGGGTCTTTCATTCTTCACCATGTTCTTGGTATCATGAGGATTGATAGGGTTCACATCGTAGTCGGAGTAGTCAAATCCTCGTTCCCATAGCAACTGGGCAAGCTGGGCAGCTGCTTTCCTTTTCCTCTTGGATGCAGCCTTACCCCTCCATATATAGATCTCACTTCCAAAGTCAAAGACAAACACCTGAAAATAGAGGAAAGTGGTATTTCAATAAAGAAGAGGAATGTACTACTGGCTTTGTGCTATCATTAGATCAAAGACAAGAAACATTCAATTATACTTTATTTTCTATTATTGATAAAACTTTATATTTATATTAATGTTAAATACAAATGCCTCTTGATTGTCAACAAGGATTATCTTCAATGTTCCCTTCACCTCTCTCCTTAATCTTGATCTTAACCATCATCCCCATCCTCAACATTATCCTCCTCTTTTTCTTCTCCCTCCTCCTCTTTAACATCCTCATCATTACCACCACCACCACCACCATCATCCTCCTCTTCCTCCTCCTACTCCTCCTCCTCCTCACCATCCTCACCATTACCACCACCACCACCACCACCCCCACCACCACCACCATCATCCTCCTCTTCCTCCTCCTACTCCTCCTCCTCCTCCTCACCATCCATCATCACCATCATCATTACCACTATCATCATCATCAATATCATCATCACCAATATCATCATCACTAGCATCACCATGACGATACTAACCTCATTGGCATCCAGCATGTTGTACTTCCCTGGTGCAGCCCAGTAAGCCTCATAGGGCTCCAGACTGTCTCCTTCTACCCTATAAACCATGTTGGTCTCTGTGATGTAGATCTCGTGCATTTCATCCTCATCTGGAGCTCCAACATCTGAGCAAAGAAAAGAGCGAAAAAGGTTGAAATAAACAGGGTGTGGATGTAGTTCAAAATTCATGTAGCAGTCCATAAACCACCTTTCATTACAAAAAAATGATTGGTAACCCACGAACTTGTGGTGTGTGTGTGTCTCTCCCCCTCTTTCTGTGTTATGAACAATACACAATAAGGTAACCTTACCTGCCCAATTGACCCCTTTTAGGGGTGTTGGACAGTAACTAAAAAGAAGTTTTATTGAAGAAAAAAATGTGGTGCATTAAAAAGAAATGTATAGCTTGATTCTATTAAATTGAGATGATCTCACAATTTCCTCTTTTAACTCATTGCCTATGGGAACTGGGTGGTCCCTGTACTAAGCCTATGGGAAAGAGAGAAGTAAGTAGTCAACTGGTTAAGTACTCTGGGATGTATTTTATTATGTCTAAGTATTGATGTCATACTGTACACATGTACATGCACTGTATTTCTATGTGAACTACCCTAACTGAGTAAAAAGTCAAATTTCCTCCCTCTATTTTCACAATTTTTTTCTTATATTTCATTGATTTTTTTAGAAACGATGATTGCAAACATACCAACTTATTGACAAAGTTTGATGTCTACTCCTTTAGCTCACCTTTATATTTGGTCTCTCCTCCTAGTAACTCTGTGAACCTCTTCCATCCTCTGGAATGACTTGTCTTCCGTTTGGTTTCTTGGATCTCCGTCACAGAGGGCGCTTTACATCCTAGATCACGTTTCTGCTGTATATGCGCGGCGATCTCCGTGGCCTGTAAAAAGTGACGGAATAAATTATATGTGATGTCATCTGCCTTTGCCTTGCACGTGGATTATGTATTAGTGCTCATGTTCATACTCATTACGTATTGACGGCTTCAGACATTCCCTAATAAAACTTCGGTCTAACTGATACACACGTACCATATGTTTATGGTAACTTTAATCCCCGGCCCCCCACTCAGTGTTATTTAGGGTACGCATATGCGTGTACCCTCCCTTTGAAAACACCCCCTAAGTCCGGTGTGTAAAGTCAATTTTGTGTATGTACGAGCCGGACTTTGGTGCGTGAAAAGTACCCCTTTACCAGACATTTTGGTAACACGCATGCGGTCATTCCGACCCCGAAGTGGGGGGCCGGGCTTTAATCTCAGTTGAGGTTAACAGAACCTAAATAGATCCCCCAATCTCTCTCCAGCTCCAGCTACGAATGATTAATTCCTGTGCCACTCAATTTTCTTAAATAATTTATTCATTATGTAAAATATGGGGTGTTAGAGATGTATTTCATTGTTGAATTTGGCTTTAAATATTTTCAATGGGACAACTAAGCTCCACAATGAATAAGTACCTACATTTACATGTACATATTCATTTTTATTGGAAACTTAAAGATAAAGTTGAGTTCTGGTCAGGCAATTGCATTGTGAAAGAAACAGTGTAGGCCTAGAATCGATCAGAAAAGTTGATCACGTAGCATATATTGGTGTGTACTGCAAGGTTCTGGAGTCATCAAAATGATAAGAAATTTGGCCCAGTCTTGGTAAAGTAACAAGCACTGTACAGAGAAAGATGTATATGGGTCTAAACAAACATGTGGTATAAAAATCAGGCCTTGTCATATTGTCATATTTAGAATAGGCCTATGGAGGCATTTGAAGAGCCATGCATGTTCTTCCACACTTGCATAATAACAATGATAACGCTCACAAATTATTTTTCACCCCTCCCCAGAACTCAACCTTCTCTTCAAGTAGAACAGTTTCATTCTTGGGTGAGATTTGCTGCCTTCAGCACAGAAAGGATTAACACAGTACCCCTGCCCTAGTTTTCTAATCCTGTAATCTGATAATTCCTTTCCCCTTCTCACCTTGGATTTCTCAATGACGTTGGCATACTCTCCTATCCAGAGGAAGATCTCGGCAGATGTGACCAAGATGAAACAATCTCCACTGTTGAGTGATGTCATCTTCGGCTCCACCAATCGTACTTGGACGAACCTCCGACCTGTAAACCACCAAGGGCAGGATAACCTTTGAGTGTATACACTTATCTTGATACACAAAATATAAGCACCTTGCATACTTTTCAATCCTCCAAACTGCTTTTAAAAGCATCCTTGCATAATTTATCAATTCTCCAAACTGCTAAAAGCATCCTTGCATAATTTATCAATTCTCCAAACTGCTTGAAATTATAAACACTTGCACATTTTCCTCAATCCCCTAAACCGCAAAGGACACCTTAACAAATTGAAAAACAGCAATCAAGTATTGATAGTCTTCATTTACTTAAAAATTTGCCAATAAGGAAAAGGGATGTTCTAATTCCCTTCACATTAAGATACATGTAAAAATGTTGAAATGTTTATTCCACTCTCTGTAATATGGAATAGAGAACAGGAAGATCATTTTTTATCAAAGTCTTAAAAACCAGACAAAAAAAAAGACCCTAAAAAAATTAAACTGTGAAACTATTTTCTCACCTTTAACATGAATAAGCATGATCTCTTTGTAGGGTAATAGCTCTGATAAATTACCGCCCATTTCCCGTACATCTTTTACTGTTGTGAGCTTTGTCTTTCCTTGTGCGATGTCCTCTTTGCTCGCTAGACCCGCCCTTGCAGCTTTACTGGCAGCTTTACTTGCATTTTCTTTACGTGCTGCAAAGGAGAAAAGAAGCGGTAAACCAAAGGTAAGGAATGTGTGGGCGTATATCTTTTGGGGGAAACTCCCATGCCTCTACATACACCTCTACAGGTGTCGTGGTCAACTGGATATGTTGTCGGACTGCGGATCACATGGTTTGTTGTTCGGGTCCCGCCATGGCACTAATGTCTTTGGCAAGACATTGATCTACATTTGCCATTCTCCACCCAGGTGTGAAATTGGTACCAGTAGAAAGGAATTCCTTGAATGCTGTGAGCATCGAAAAATGGTAGCCTAGTGGAGCAGGGGTAATATTGGAGCGCCTTGAGCACCTAGCATGGTAGTCCAGAATCTGGCCGGTTGTTTATAACAGGAGTCTGTATTCCTTACACTTGATTCAAGCCGCTGTAGATGGCGTACATTATCAACGAACTCATACGCCCACCAGCCCTATGGTCCTAATTTAAGGATCACGCCATCTGCGGCTGGCAGTAAGTAGGGGAGGTTGCATTGCGTTGGTGTTGTGGAGATCAAAATTAATCAGCCAGATTCTTGAACTACTTGCATGGTGGACATTATTATCGTTATTATTACATCTTCATCACTTTTCAATGTCTGGCATGTTTCCAATATTTGTATTTTACCTATTCCCACTCTTCCCTTTCTTACATTAATCTATAACACATTTCAAATATCTATCAATCTACATTTTATCTTCTGCAGTTAGTTATTTTGATTGTTTCCCTTTCCATACCAGTCTCTTTTTCAACTTTCTCTTTCTATCTCTGCGTCTATGTCAACAATAATTGTCACTCTTCTCCATTCATGCAACAAATTCTTCTCTCCATATCTTTCACCTACACGTAAATGTACTAGGCGCTATAGAAATGTCCTATTCTTATCACTTTTTACTATCAGTCTGATTCTAGTGTTAAAAAAAAAGTGTCCCTTCAAGTATCTCAGTTACTTTAAAAATCTCCCCCTTTTGATTGATCAAAGATTTGTTGGGGGTAAGAACTAATTTTGTTGCTCCCAGTGGGAGTTGCATTTTTGTTTAAAAGAGAGATATCTCTCCCACGAAGCTTCTAAACACAAAGAACAAGTCACTTCAACTAATTGCCCCAATACATCTTGCCCTCCAGCTCAACCAAATAATACTTGTTAACTTACAATCAGACTTTGGTTTCTTTGTCTCTGGAACCTCAGCCAGTTCTATCCTCTCCTCTGTGTATTCAGACACAATGTTAGGCCTGGTCTTCATTGTCCTCAGGGGGTTAGCTGAAGGCCTGGTCCGCCTCTGTGGCCTAAGAGATCTTCTGTGTGCTGAGGCAATACCAAGGCTACGAGGAATCAAAGAAAAAAGTAAAATGAAAAGAGTTCTGATTAAAACTACTTATTTAAAGAGGGCTCTGTTAAATATAAAAAAAGAATTGTTACTGAATGACTTTTTAGAATTGAACTAAAACTATATTAGCTATAATATAACAATGTCATTTTTTTACACGAATTAAATTCCTAACTTTAAACCCGGACGAAAAGTCTACTAAGTAATAAACTTGACTCAAATCCAAACTCTAATGCTATACAAACCTAAAACCCCAATTGCAACCCCAGCCCTATAATGACAAGATACATGTAAAGCCAAAGCAAATGATGGGTAACTAGGATTGCACCAGGTTGTCAGTGAAAACATAGACAAATAATATAAAACCCAAAGAAGATTTACCTGTGTCCAGTGCCTTCTGTTAAAGCATCAAAGTCGGACACTGTAAGCTGTAATGTGTCCTTCTCCTCCACCTTCTTGGTGATGCTCTTGGAAGTCGTCGATGTCGATGATGGCGTGATCGTCTCCTCCATGAACTTGGTTGAGCTTGAGAAGAAGTCTGTGAAGCCCTCATCGTCCGGTTTCATCACCGTCACCGTTGTCCTGATAACCCTGAAGTCTGGCTCCGAGTCTTCTGACTCAGTGGTGGTCGTTGTTAGGCCGCTGCTTGAAATTTCATTTCCATTCTCTTGTTTCGCTGTAGAAGAGAAAAAAGAAGCAATTTTACCCAAAATTAATCATAAAACTTCAATAAAGGATACCATTTAATATTGTCCTCATAATCTTAACTACAATGACACTTAATACACCTCATTTGAAATCATCAGTAAAAAAAAACTTGTTACGTATATACACATTTGGTATTGGTACTTCATAAGTGTACTTGAATTTGTGTGTCAAGTTATAGTGCTCTGAAAAAGTTTCAATATAGTCACGATTATTGGTGAAAGAAATTCGCATCAGAAAGAATTAAAATCAAGCCTAAATTCACATTTTAACATATATTGTGGTTTTGAACTTAATGATACCTATAGAAACAAGCCTCAATTTGTGTTGATGTCACATAACTATCATCTTATGTCAATGTTTCTACACTTTCATCCACTGCTGCATGCTTCTTGTAATGTTTGCAGAGCTCTGGTAGGACAAAAAAGTTTAGGAATGCAACAAATCGAATTGTATTGATTGATCTCACAATAAAGCAACAATAAACAAATTTCATTCATATAGAAAACTTACATGATTGTGAATCACTGTTGATACTGGCATCACTATCTGTTCTCTTGATTGTAACTGTATTGAAGGGGGAAAACAAATCAAACATGCACATTTAAAAAAAAGCAAAATAAAATTTAAAATTACAAAACTATCTTTTAATAGTGTACGTCTATTGCAAAGTGGTCATGTGCAACATACATTAATTAAGACACTAATGCCAAATGGTATTTCACATAAAACAAATTGCCTGATTAGAACAATATTTCTTCTTACGCTATTTGGGAGAGTAAAACATGCAGTATGATAAGGAGGGATGAGGTAATTAAAATTGAGAGGAAGTAAAGAATGGAAGAAATCAAAGAAAAAAAAAACATATGTAAGAATAAGAGAATTAAAGCAATTGAGAAACCTTGAGTATGAGAAAATGGAAAGAAAAAAAAAACGAGAAAAAAGAAATTATTACAGAGCTTCAAAAGTAAAATACATGAGAGATGCTAAAAACTTCTGGTTTTCTGCAGATGTCTTTTTTTAACCAGACTACCCAGTTCCAGATAATTGAACCATTCTAAAATGTCAAGTACTCACTCCTAAAAGATCCAGGTCTGGGTTTGCGATTGCTACCAGCTCTCTTGAGTTTGGTCTGTGGTTTCGTCTCTGCTTCCTCAGCGCTCACTTTACCTGCTTGCTTTAGTTTCCCGCTGACAGTGAAGTTATCGACATCCTTCTCTTCTATCCTCTTTCTCCAGGCTGTTCCATCTTCTTTGAGGGCTTCTAACCTCTCTGATATACTACCCTGGTTGTTTGGTAAGTCACCAACCTACAATTGAACATAGAATAATCAATACAATAGCAACAATTAGTTAATATCACTAGATTTAATGAATTATGTAACATTACTTGAAAGACACTAATACATTGTAACTACATGTATCAATAAACTATCTTTAAACTTATACTGCACATACATTTATATTTTTCTGGTTTATTTTATTTGGTTTATCTAGTGTATAATTCACGTTCTAACAAATCCCAACAGCTACAGTATATAAACCTGTATATCATACAACGTATCCTGCAATGGAAAGGTATTTATCATCACCATCCTTAAAAAAGTTGCAATTGTTGTTAAAATTTTCAAGGATATACATGAAAGGATACAACTATATACAAGCCTATAGGATTGTTATGGTCTGTTTACTCCCTCCCTGTTATTTTCATTCACATACCGGTATAGAAGTTATTCAATCTTTGACAAACAGTTTTAGGACTAGCATTCTTTCTTATTAACTATAGCCAATCACCCATGGTACCAGCTCTCATTCAGTCTGGTACACTGCCACTATTGAATCTGGGACTGGGTTCATCACCCTATTACTCTATTGGAATTCAGTGTTGTGGTTGAGCTAATCACATACCCTAACCAATATCCTAAAACAAAGTTCACTTGAGAAAGACCAATTACTTACACAAAAAGCAATGTATGGGACTGGTTTCATTACCTCATTTTTCTTCTTTAATTAGTTCTTGAGGTTGAAAACACCCTAACCCTACCTAAACCCTATAATTCCTATTCGAGAACAGAGATCACTTGTGAAAACAAACATACAAACAAACAAACAAAAAAACTAACAAACAAATAAATGTCACTTACACCAGAAGCAATGCATGGGACTTGGATCATAATTACCTCGTTATTCCTCTCGAATTTGCTGTTATGATTGAGAAGGTTTAGTCTTTCCTTCAGACCTGATTGGGGTGAATCCTCGTATTTGCTGATTCTCAGCTTCCATCCTTCCTCGCCATTCTTCTGTAGGGCCTTTAACCTGTATAGACAATGAGAGTCAAATTACAATTAGGATATAATTTAATATGACAATGTCATCTATATATAAACACAAATAATTAAAAAAAAGTAAGAGTGATTGGACTTCATTATATACAGCTTTTAAATAAAGCATCAAATGGATTTGATCAAAACTACCTTTCGGTTGACCCATTGATTACTATAGAGTCTGAAATAATGTGGGCTGAATTTACAGGAAAAGGCAGACACAGTATGTTAAAATACTACCTTTTGAGGAAGTGGTGAGCATTTCCAAGAATGAGGTAATGTTTGTTGCAAATATCCACATTTGTCATTCCAATCTTTGAACTTTCAGGAAAAGTACAAATGATAGATTTCAATTTTAAGGTATTGATCTGTATACAGGCCTGGTTCAAGAGCCGCATAACATAAATGTAAGACAAAAGTCCTGTTTATACTATAAAAGTACATTTGAATAAAAGGCATTCAAAAGATACATGGATCATATCTAAAACTTTAATTAATTTTAGTCTCACAAATATTAGAATCAAAGTGCTCTGGCTTCATCTTCATGGACTTTAAGAAATTAATTTTGAGGAGGATCGACATATCCTAGATCTAAGTAGACCTGTGTGTAAAGCACATCACTTCTAGTCATGAACAGAAGTTTGTAAGCCAACATATATCTGTTAGAAAATATCCACAATGCTCCTTTTTGTAAAACTGTCCCAGGTATGAGACATTACAAAACTTACTATTTAATGATTATTATACAAATAATGAATGCTTATGAGTTCAATAGTGCGAATATTTTCATGAGTTAAAAGATTAATGTTCTATTCAACGAGGTGTCAGCCGAGTTGAATAGAATTAACGTTAATCTTTCAACGAATGAAAATATTTGCACTATTGAACGAATGAAAAACATTCATTATTTGTTTTATACAACATCTTTCAACAAATTATGCTTTGCTCCTTATATTAAAGATAAATTAAAGTTGGAGTCAGGCCTTCTCGATTACATTCAGATTGCCTCCGCGTGAGATGCGCGCATCTAATAACAATGGGATAAGTGCAGGGCAGAGAGGTACGTACGCGTCGCAGTCTGCATATAACCAAAAATGCACGGTCGTGCAATAGTATTATTTATTGAATATCATGTGACCAACAATCCTCCAATCAAATGACAAGGATCTACGCAGGTGTTGTATAAAAACAATTAACTCAGGTACAACAGACCTCGATAGACCCACCTGGGGGCTTGAAGCAGAAGCAATATATTATTCACTCTATACCATCATAATTTGGCTGTCCTATCCATGATTGAATCTCCTTTGAGAGGCATAAATCGTAATAAATGTGCCACCCAGAGGGCAAATTGGCAATATAAATGAACTTCAAGTTATATATTTAGACTTTACTATTCACCTTTAAAATGTACAGAAAATATATTACTGGTGTTAGGTAGAGAGAGAGAAAGAGAGAAAGACAGAGAGACAGAGAGAGACAGAGAGACAGGGATAGTGAAAGAGAGAGAGAGAGAGATAGAGAGAGAGAGAGAGAGACTGTAAAGGTGTTCAGGTTGGTAGAAGCCCAAACTACATGTTATGATTACCAGAACCAATGAAAGTTTTTGGCATCAGAATGTAAACCAATGAAATACCTTCTCATGTATTTGCTGCATTGTATTATCAATTCTTTCATTCCATTTAATTTCAATTCATTTATTTTCATTATTATTACTGAAAAAATATGGGTAATTTCACACATTTTTGACAACAACTAGAGTTATGTTGACATTTTTATATGACCTAATAATTGAACAAATATATCTGAACTTTCTTATAAGTTATTTCTAGACAATTTTGCAGAACATAATATTCATAAAACTGTCGAGAAGGGCACTATAGCTGTATAGCACTATAAAAAGCATTCTCTACATCCCCAAATTTGTACCCGGCAAAAAAAAAAAAATCTTTGCACTTGGCATACAAATTCACGGATCATGTCATCTTCAGCTTGCAGCAGATAGGGCAGAGATTGCGAAATAAGATAAAACCTTCAGGATTCTGGACTACTCTGACACTACACCTGTGCATAAGGGTTTAAACGGCTCGACGATGATACATCTAACCAACAGACTCGCCAATCTCTAATATAGCTGGCAATCAGTACCTTGTCCTTACGCACGTAGACTTTCAGGATCTACCTGTACCAGGTTCTCTGATAGACTTACCTATCTTTGATAGAGCTGGTAGTCTGTACCGGGTCCATCATCTGTCTGATCTGTTTGAGTTCATTGGGTGTAACTGGCTGGGTCTTGAACCTGTCAGGGTTCTGAGCCCTAAGACTCTGAGATGTCACCCGTTTGGGAGTCACTGGTTTCTGGGCTTCCTCAAATGCTGCTGGTATCGGCTGTGTCTTGTTTCTGTAAGTAACAACAGAAATAGAAATGACATTGAGAGTTTAGCTGGCATTTGAAACACTGGCTGATTGGGGGTTCGGGGCACAGCGGATTGTGCCCCCCTTTTTCTTAAAACCCAAATGAATTACTTTAGTGCACATATCTAAGAATGTATTTTTAGATATGTATTTTTACTTGGGGGTGGAATGCTTCTCTTCTTTTCTTTTCTTTTATTTTGTAAAACTTGTTATATTGATGTATGTGGCTATATTATACAAAAAGGTAAATCAGAGCATATCAAAGTATATTACACACTTACACACTTTAAACAAAATCCTTTAACTATAACCCATATTGACATCAATCTGAATAATGTAAAGAAATAGAATCATGTCAAGAAAGTATTGTTCTTGCTGGTTTGATCAGGGGTTTCTTACCCCCTTAATGGCCCTTGTGGGTTTTAATAATGATCATATTACACAAAGGAAGTTAGCCCCTTGATTCAGGATATGATAACATGAGGTGAAGGCTAAGGTTCCAAACTAGACCCTCAATTCAAACATTGCTTTAAAGGGATTGGGTATCTTTGCCTCAGATTCTAAACAAAATCCTGGTTTTAGCTCATGCTGCAATCATAATTATAAACCTTTAGGTCAGTCAGGAATCCCATGACTTTTACAAGCCGATCGCCTGTATGATTATCAAGATATTTATGATTGGAAAGCGAAATTTCAAAAAACGTTTTCCCAACGGTTTTTATAACACTACAGTCTATTGGGGAAAATGGTAAAACCTGTCACTCAAAGATTTTTACTTTTTTGAGGCACTTCATGATCATTTTGAAGCGCAATTTTTTTTTAGGGCTTCAATATTACACCATATCGGAGACACTGATAACACGTAGAGCCATGCATCTCAGATTTGTAAAACTTGAAACATTGTTAAACGATGCCTTTAACAAACGATACTGAGAAACACACCATAACATTTCATCAATTTGAAGGAATCATCTCAAAGATAATCTCAATACCGAAGGTGATGCACAAGACTTTCAAAATTGGCTAAGGCGAAGGTTTGATTTTTGTTAAAGCTTTTGCCAACATGCTAACAGAACTTTGGGAAATACCTTATACCTTCGGGAAGGGCACCACACAATCAGGGAGTCTAGACTGACATTTTTAGGGTCTGTATGCACTGCCCTTCCATTTAAATTGAGAAATTCTAGGGGGGCTGGAGTTCAAATTTTGAGGCAAAAAGCACTACCCCTTTAAAATTCAGTATGAAAATGTTATTTGAAGATAACTAGACTTGTATGGTATGGAAAAAATTAAATAAAGTGCACATATGAAACAGTTTAGGGCTTTTTGTCTTTCAGCTTTACCAGATCTACTTTCTCCACAGGGATTTGTTGATGAAAGATTTATGCAAGTGGGACAAAATAACTCATATCAAGAGAAAGCCGACTTCACATAATACCCCAGAGAGTGACTGATTATCAAATAAAAAGTTATGTTTCATAAGGACCAAGTTTTCAAACTTTCTACTTTTGTGCTTTAGAGTTGCAAGTAAATAAGTATATGTAAAAAATCAAAGAATGTCTTAAGATGAATGCTTTATGATTTACTATAGTTTAAAGGTACTATGTCCCATTTGCAGGCCCAAAAAATGAAAAGGTTAAATTCCAACGGCAGTTGAAAGACAATACTAATTTAGAACTTCCCTAAAAAAGGGGGCTTGAAAATGTCTTTAAGTGGGAAAATAACGACTATTAGTTGTCGAATCGACTTAGGAGCTATAGAGCCAGTAAGTAATAGTCTGATTTTTCAGACCATTGTACCGAATGGTCGTACGTTTTATGCTGCGCAAAGATTCAATCAGTTTAATTTTGGCCATTACAAGAAGTGGGTTATTGATGTAGACAAATGCTCATGTACCCTTTACAGCTCATTTTATGTATGTTATTACCAAAGATGAAAAAGGCCAGTCAGTCACTCAATAGTGTCTGACAGTGAAGTCTAGCAAGTAAACGGGTTTCCTTGCATAATTTGAATATTAAGACACTGCTAACGTTTAAATTTCACAGATAGGACACACAAGACATATTCATAATTCCTGCAAAGTTCTACAGAATTTTATGTTGGCTGCAAAAAAGACATAGTATCTTTAACAAAATGAATTACTGTGTCTGCTGTAATGAAATACCATCTACTGGTAGGCCTACTGACAAACCATTCACTGAGCAGAATTTAGAATAAAAGTACATCTCACTTAAGTAATAATAATGGGGTGGTATTCTCTTAAGTTAGGCCGGGACTAAGTCCAGACTAAACAAGAATTTTAGTTCACACTTCTATGGAATGCTAGGTGTCATTTTCCTCCTTCAATATTCATGACAAAGATAATCTACCAAAGACTTTATTGAAATTCAGTTCATACTCATATTATCTTTTTCTTCCCATTTCATTGCAAAATTATTTTTTGGACACTTTTCATTGCAGGATTAAAATAATCTGTACAGGTAAAATGAGTTGGCAACAGGCACTCCATAAAAGTGTGAACTAGTAAAGCCGAGCTTAACTTAGTTCGCGCTATCGGAATACCACCCAATAGGTCTATTTATATAGCAAAGCTACTATATGAATATACTCTACTGCGCTTTTTTTAATACAAGGTATTATATTATTAGTACCCTGGCTGTAGCTGAGCTGACATAATAAGGCCCTAAAGCATTCAAGGAATTTCTTCCTACCAGGTATACCCATTTCTTTCACCTGGGTGGAGAGTGGCAAATGTAGATTAATGTCTTGCCAAAGGACACTTAACTGAAAAACAAAACATTGTATTACATATCTTCTGTTTACATTATTGATAAGAGTTTGTTATCCCCATTAGCATTTTGATGACCTCTTTTAAATTTTGCGTCACAATTTCCAATTCTATGAATGAACAAATATCCCAGACTCGATATGCAAAAATCATGGCAAACTAGATTCACAATCCATTTGTTTTGTGGATGTTTTAACAAAATATCAAGAAAAATATCCAGCTCACTTCCTCAATAACACCCTGTTCAACTTTGATGCTCTCATTATTTACTTCACAATATGTCATATTCGATAGAGGTAATAAAAATATACAATGACTTCATTCTTTGTATTCTCTACAGCATTTGTCACAAGGGAACTAGAATTTCTGAGATATACTGTGACTTTCTGAACCATCTCCAAGCCACAAACTACACTGTAAGGTTTTTGTATTCACCCTATTAGTCATATCCACGCTTTATTCTTCAAATCAGGTATCATCTATTAAGATCTGTAATAGTGGTTTACAGTCATCCAACTCAATTGGAAAGATAACCTTAATATGTATTACAAACAACCACTTGTTTGTGGTATTTCATGGTAAAGGTATAAAGAAATTTGAAAAGCAATAAAATGGATCTTGAGATAAAAAGATGCAAAAGATGGACCACAAAGATGATAAATAGAGCAAAAAGAAAGGATATAATATATATCTTGTTCTATCGCTTCAAGCAAGGGTAATAACTAGAGAAAAGAAATACATGACACAATATGAGAGCTTAGATAAAACAACCCTTTGTGAAATGCAGCGTACCACAGTATATCATCTTGGTGGCATATCATATAAAGAGTATAGGGACAGAAAAGAGGAATGGTATAATCATGTGTACTGAAAGTCCATAAAGGATTTAAATCTATTTTCATTCTTCTTTTTTCTTTTTTTTTTTTGTCTTGCTGCTCTGTTATCTTGTTCAGGTAATCATAATCTATCTTTTGAGTTCAGGGTAGGGCACATTATACACTCTACCGGTATTAGAAATGAAATTTTCAGTGGTTCTCGCCTAGGGCTACGGGGCAGCTGGTTCGAAAGAATCCGAGGGAAGATTCGAAGAGTACACCTGAACTAGACAATACATCACTTCAGCACGGTTCCATCACCAAAAATAGACTCCATGACTTGATGCCGGGGGAATAAATCGAGGTAGATGGAGAGAGAAGTGAATTGAAATGTCGTGTTCCATGACAACATGAACATTACTGGGGATGTATTTCGGGATCCCAACCCGTTCGGGGGCATAAAGATTTTCAATAACGGAAGAGGTTATGTAGTATAGCCGATACCGCATTTGATTGGACAATCAGTAATGATGATTTGTATGGGTACTCTGTAGTGGAAACGGATGGCTGATAAACAAAGGTGCAAGGTTTTTTTTTTTTTGGGGGGGGAGTGTAGAGCTGGATGGTGAAGACAGGTGGTGAAAGAGAGACAGACGGACAGGTCAACAAACATTGGCAGATTCAGAAAATTGAGAGAGAGAGAGAGAGAGAGAGAGAGAGGGAGAGAGGGGATGAGAGAGAGAGAGAGAGAGAGAGGGAGGGAGAGAGGGAGGGAGCGAGGGATGGAGAGGTGAGAGTGAGAGTGAGAGACAGACAGACAGAGAGAAAGAGAGACAGAAGGGGGAGGAGAAAGAGAGTTTCCAACAGAATGCTGTGAACTTCACACCAGTTCCATCTAGGTGTACCCCAGCCAAACCAATACCATTTTTACAAAAGAGATGGTGGACGCAAGTAATAGATACTGGCTTTACATAAAAGCACGAGAATGAGCGCCAGGTCAACACCTTCATATTGATTCGTAGGAAGATTGATAGCCAGTAGTAAAGGAAATGTCACCCCTGAAATCTTACCTTTCTGAGTTTATTATTGGAATTCAGTTGGGGATCAACAGTAAGGCAGGGTTCTTTTCAGTACAGGTACATACAGGGCAGGGATGGAGATGTTCGGAGTGGGGTGAGGGTGGTATATAGGGCATCAAATAAAATGAGTAATAATGGGAGTGGAGCTCTGAAAATCTTATTTGAAAAAGCACTGGAACTTAAGAAATAAAAAAGAATTGTAAACCTCAACACCCCCCCCCCAAAAAAAAAATGGATTCTTCTGGAAAAAACAGAACAAAATACATGAGTCGTACACTTACATAGAGAATACTGCCATGATGTGCTGGGGTTTGTATTGCATTTAAAATAACTAAAATTTCATAAGAGGCAGTCACTAATCTCACTATAATAGACAATGATCTACACAATTCTGTACTGAAGATTTTCAAGTGCCTTCAATCAGGGAAAAAAATATTTTAAAAATTTTGGGGGCTACTTTTTAAGCTTGCTCGCATAAAAATAACACTCTTTAATTTGTTTTGCACTGGACTCTATGCACATTGTGGGGGGCTCTTTTATGACTTTCGGGGGCTCTTTTTGGCATTTGGGGGGCGAATTCCCCCTGAGCCCTAGTGTATTTTTTCCCTGCCTCCAATGCTTCTCTTTTTCTGAATGTTTTATTAATTTATTCCATTCCATATTTTAAAATAAAATTCATATACTTGAAATGTTTACATATAAGCGATGTTTCCAAACCATATGAGAAGAAAAAAATTTAATTAGTTTTATTTTACAGACTGTATCCCCTCCATTTTACCATACCTCAATTGCCCAACACCCTCATAAAACATTGCATATGTGAGTTCTGTTTCGGATCAAGTGCTTTTCTATAAACAGACAATAACAATCTCTTCTTAAGGTCACCTTCTTTATTTGTTGCCAACTTGAAACTGCCTCGTAAATGAAAGAAGACTATGCTGGGAACACATACAGTGTATAAGAATTTCATCAAAAGAGCCACACAAGTGATCTATGAACAGCAATTGCCTCATCATGATATCTGCTGAGAGGCAGATGGGCATAAACCTGTATACTTTAACATAACAAGTAATGCCCTTCTGGCTCTAAAAGATCAAACTAGTCAACTGCAAAGCTGTGATATTGGTAGCTTTTCAAGATAAATAGAGCAGAAAACAGCTGGGATTTAAACTGTTTTCGCTCCAAACAAATGTGACAAAAGAGCTTGAGATAAATTGTATGATAAATGAAAAGCAAATTGAAATCTATTGTGAAGAACTGAAGATACTGACATATTAGAAATGCCTTCAACTGATACTCCACATAACTGAATTCTACTTTACCATTTCATCTATAATTGGTTGATTCCCAAGCAAATTTCACTTCCTCAGTTGATCAACAGCTTTTCAATCCCCTTGTACCATGTTTGAAAAAATGGGGGAGGTACTAGAAACATTATGGTTGCCCAATCAGCTACATTTGGTTTTGAAATATTTGAATTTATGTTTCTGTTGCTGCACTTCATCATTACCAAAGTCACACTTTTGTTTAAAACCCTTTAAAATCCTTACTAGCCCTTTAAACTCCTGACTAATGTCACTCTGATGAAACATTAGTAATCGCTTGGTTGGTAGAAAAAGAAAGATCAATGTTTACACCAGTACCTGACCTAGTTGTGACCTCACAAATTTGATTTGGGTCTAAGCGGAAGTTGTTGAACTCTATTATACTTGGATCATGCTTTCAGCTCAGGTGAAAGAGATAAATCCATACTTCCTCTTTGGATATAATCATCTCCTTACATAAACACGTGGAAAGATACGTTGAAGAACTTCTCCCTACATCGAACAAACTCTTTAGTTTTGTCATATTTTTTCCCCCAAGGAATATAAACTGAAAGTGAAGGACACATTTAGCAGTACGTAGCAATCGTTGTTCATGCATTTTACCTTCATTTGCCCCTCCAGACCCAATTTTGCTACTTGTAAGGCTGGATTAATGCATTAAAAAACCCGCTGAGAATAGGCAGAAATTTGTTGGGGTGGGGGCCAATTGAGGGATATGGAGTACCAGGGTACTGAGGGGGGGTGATGGGGGGGGGTAATAAAAGTACATGGAGTTTGTCTTTAGCTCCAGTAAGCAGAACAGATTGTGATCATGATGACCTTTACATGCATCAAAATTTGACAGCTGCATTGGAATTTTACACCGTAATGAAGCAAAGATGATGACACCATGTATCTCCCTGATGGCACCTTACCATATAGCTAGTGATATTTACCAGGAACTTTGATAACAGTATCCTATTTGTGAACGACTAATCACACCTCTTGGTTGCTAAGGAAACGTCCCTGAGGCATTGGCAGATTAGAGGTGTTGCCTACAAGACAAATAGATGGTTCCTTCAGGGGGCCAAGAACTTATCCCATTCTGTGCCACCATTTTCTAAAGCAATTTTCATACAGGAATTTCAAGAGTTAAACCTGGATTCTTTAATAATCGGTTGTTCATATGTAAATATTCATACCTATTTTGCAAGGAAATAACTTTAGAATGAAAGTTCTTGTTCATATTTCAGGACAAAACAATTTAGCTATTATGACTCCTACAAATATTCAACGTTTGGTCAGGGTTTGATGCCTAAGGTGAGGAAGGGTTACCAAATGCTTCAACTTGGAAGTTCTAAACATGGACCCTATACTGAGTGTACCAAAAAAAGAGATACTTTCATGAAATATTCAAAAGTTTTATGAATGGTTAAGATTCACCAAGCTTTTATAGAGCGAAATTATTGAATCAAAACTTAACTCAATGGCCAATTTCTGTAATTCGTGAAATTACTGTCATTTACAAGTTGTGAAAGTTCATGCTACCAAATTTTCTGGTTTTGTAGTAGGCCTACTCATACAGGCACTAGCTACAACATGACATACATGCAGCTAGGCACTACATATCTACACGTTGGGTATACCGTAGACCAGTGGTCTTGAAGTTGATGGAGTAATGGTATGTTATGGGTACATGTATGTCTGCGTAATTAGTGCTTAGTGTGCATGGGAGTGTGAATATCCACACAGCTGCGCTGGCTGAGGCCGAGCTCTGCTTCACCTTGGGGTGCCTGGGACAAATCACAGCTTGCCTGGACACACCCTACCCATATAACCAATTACTGGGGAGTAGCACTGGGTCTGTTCACACGTACAGTATGGAAAACTAAAGTTTAAACTAAGTCTGTGAAACTGTCAGTCGGTGGGGACAGGTACAGATCCCAGATTAAGATTGAAGCAAGTTTCACAGTAAATCATTTTAACCCATTGCCTAAAAATTGAGCGATTCCTGAACCATCAAGTCTGTGGGAATGAAGGAATTCAGTAGTCGACTGACATGTTAAAGAAAAGGTCGAGTTCTGGGAAAAGGTGAAAAATAATTTGTGAGCGTTATCATTGTTATTGTGCAAATGTGGAAGAACATCAGATAAAATATATTCCCTAAAAAGCATGGCTCTTCAAATGCCTTAATATTCTAAATATGGCATGTACCAGCATAAAAATCGGGACAGCTGATTTTTATGCCACATGTTCGTGTAGTCCCATATACATATTTCTGTGTACAGTGCTTGTAACTTTACCAAGACTGGGCCAGATTTCTTATCATTTTGATGATTCCAGAACCTTTCAGTACACACCAATACTTATATGCTAGATGATCAACCTTTTCTGATCGATTCCACACCGTTTCTTTCACAATTAATGCAATTGCATGACCAGAACTCAACTTTATCTTTAAAGAGTTTCCATCTGTATTGAGCTGAAATGACGATGCTCCTCTTTGACACGATCAAATGTTAATTTTGTAACGTTTTCTGTAATGAGATATTCGTGTTTCTATTTCCGTCATAACGAGCACTTTCACTTTGCATTATGAATGCTATTCAAGGAAACATTGCTTCCAGGTTCAGTTTCGAAATTTGCCCATTATGTTTCTGAATGCGTATAAAATCATTAGTCAGACCAGTCCATAAATGTGTAAGAATCTCATCATAAGAAAAGAACAATAAATCATATATTTCATGATTGTACAACCATTTATAACTCTTCACTACTAATAGACTGTTTTCCTACTCCCAAAATTGTGCTTAAATTGATTAAGACATCTTTTCCTCATCATGTGTACCATTTCTGGTGGTCAAGATTATAAAGCAATTTCTTTTGCAACTATGCCAAAAATATGCATCTTAAAGATAAAGACCAGTTTTGGAAACGCCCCTCTCTCAAAAAATGAAATGGAAGCTCTCATTACCAATCATGTGAAAGAATATGTTTTGACTAATACGTGATGATACAAATTTTGCGGGAAAGTCAGGAAACCGCCTACTAATTGATATATTTGGTAAATTATTATATCTATTGGGACCAAATAGATATCGCACACGTGGTCGCGTAGTCCCATATACATCTTTCTGTGTACAGTGCTTGTAACTTTACCAAGACTGGGCCAAATTTCTTATCATTTTGATGATTCCAGAACCTTGCAGTACACACCAATACTTATATGCTAGATGATCAACCTTTTCTGATCGATTCCACAACGTTTCTTTCACAATTCAATCGCATGACCAGAACTGGTCTTTCGCTTTATAAGAGACGTTGTTATTATTATTATTATTATTATTATCTTTAACAGTAAAAATATATTACACCTTGATTGTAGAATTGCTGTCAAAATGATGGTCATTGTTTTGTTCCCAGGGGTGAATTTACCACAGGATTTAAGAGAGATGTCAAAACATGATAGGTCCAAAATACCAGTAGCTTCTTCTTCAATTACAAGCAAAGAGGGTATCAGTATAAGGCTATCTTTCATGTATGGCACCAAAACAGAAATCTAATCTTGCTTCCTTGATGGTTTGATAAGAAATAGCAGACTTATGTGCATGTTATATTTATTAAAAAAAACTTCTTTCAAAATATTAATGTGACATTGAAAGAGGGGAGAGGGAGGGAGGGAGATAGAGAGAGAGAGAGAGAGAGAAGATGTTTCCTTGTAAAACTATTCAAATTTACAGTCAACTTCAATACTTTATATGGTAGTGGTAGTGGGATATGTCTTTGTGGTAGAACAAACTTACAGTAGTTTAGAGCTTCTTTTATCCCCATTAGTTGCAGCGAATGAATTTACATTTGTTTTTCTTAAATCAAGCATTGCGAACTACCTAATGCACAACACTCTAAATGAAACCAGATGAAAAAAAAGGAGAAAGCAGTCCTATTTAATAGCAAACAATACTTCTGGGGATTATTCTCTTTAATCCTTCCTTTCATTTTCAGACCTTATGTTACACCCACCAGCGTTACGCCCACCAGCAGTCGCATCTAATCTCTCAATAAAATACCATGACCAACATCAAACAAACCAATAAACTTCTGGAAAAAAAGAAAAGAACAAAAAACTTTGCATACCCTAATACCAGCAGGCCTTAGCCCTCGTCAAATGTTGAAAAGCCAAAAGAGCCATTGAGGCAACATCAAACTTTTTTTATTTTGTTCGCAGAATCTGCATGAGGCACTTGTCTTTGAATTCGCAATTTAGGCAAGTAAATAATTTGTCCACCTTAAAGAGAAAGACCAGTTCTGGTCATGCGATTGCATTGTGAAAGAAACGTTGTGGAATCGATCAGAAAAGGTTGATCATCTAGCATATAAGTATTGGTGTGTACTGCAAGGTTCTGGAATCATCAAAATGATAAGAAATTTGGCCCAGTCTAGGTAAAGTTACAAGCACTGTACACAGAAAGATGTATATGGTACTACGCGACCACGTGCGCGATATCTATTTGGTCCCAATAGATATAATAATTTACCAAATATATCAATTTGTAGGCGGTTTCCCAACTTTCCCGGCCAAATTTGTATCATCACGTATTAGTCAAAACATATTCTTTCACATGATTGGTAATGAGAGCTTCCATTTCATTTTTTTGAGAGAGGGGCGTTTCCAAAACTGGTCTATACCTTTAAGAATTACTTCCCACTTGAAATGCCTGTCTTCATGTGCTCCAGTTTGCCAAATAGCCTGCTATTTCTGATTCGGGAATTAGCCAGATCACGAAATGGCAGGCTATTTGCTCAGGAAATCTTCCCAAGAAATCTTGGGCTAGTTTGCAAAAGACTCGCACTATGCGTGAACACTGAGCAAATTTCTCGAGCTAAATTCTCGAGCTCGAGTTTCGAGCTGATGAAGACGCGATTTGTAACTTAGGGCTAATTTCCCGAATCAGAAATAGCGGGCTTTTTGGCTTACTCGAGCTGATGAAAACAGGCCTTATAATGAAAAAAAGGGAGGAACTGGCATGCCAAGAAGCGGTGCATCATGACAGATTAAAAGCCCATTAGACCAGATATTGTCTTGGGAACCCTCAGAAACCTTATTAAAATCCAGCAAGACTGACTTGTTGGTCCTGTTGGCAATCAGTAACTTTCAGGAAACCTTTCAGAAGAACCACCAGATAATTATTTTTGGGTCTTGTGGGCTGTTAGTCTTGTTGGTAGTTTCTACTAATAGACACTTCTGGTTTGGAATAGGCCTAATGCATGACTGTAAATTTGAGCAAGCGTCGGTTGCAGTAGGAATCATGAAAAGTTCCAACCGAGTCACAGTAAGATTCCTTGATCACAGGATCACGTCTTTAGGAAAAACATTTTCATCAAAGTGACTTTAATGTAAACTTTCCCCTCAATTTGTTGATACAATTCATGGTCCGAGGAGAGGTTATCAGCAGGATATTCTGATTTATGTTATCAACTGCAGGAACACCCAGGAGGTCGAAGAGTCAAAGCACTCTCTGTCAAGATCACAAACAAATACCATTTCTCTCCAGATCCAATTTCATTTTTCTTATCCTTATGATAGAAAATATAATGAAATAAATATAACGAAACATGACAACCACCAAAAAAACAGCTCAGAAAATGTGTTTTTTTAAATATTTTTTTCAATACTGAATATATTGTCATGTATCATTTGTTCCATGCCTAAACATATGTTTTGGGGTCTATTTTCCACTTCTTCCCCATAAGAAAATAGAAGAAAAACAGTCTAGTTTTCTAGGAAATACCATAAAAATATAGAGAAAATACCCCCTTCCCCTTCAAAAAATGACAAGGGTACGTTCAGTTCCTAGATACTGACATGAAGTTGAGCATTTTACAAAGAAATCATCATCATGACCTAACCAGGGACCTTCCTGACCAAACTGAACATGAGATGGAAGGAGAAAAGGGTAAAATTTAGGGGCCTCCTTGCCAGTATTAGTCATGTGACCTTCGCCTTGTGCCCAGCAGGAATCCACCCAAATAGAACAGCCTCAATTTCCAATACCAAGCCATCTAGTCTCATTATTCAGTCTCCTTGGTAAGTCAGGACCTGACAAGCACTCAAACTGTCATCAAACTTACTTAAAGAAAGTTAGATGACACATGCCCCGTCAAACAATAGCTCTATGATCAATTTCCTGCAATCTTAAATTCAACTTCTTTTTCAGTCTCCTAGGTCAATATGGAACACTTAAATTTTTCATCAAACTTCAATCATAAAGACCTGCATTCAACTTGACACATGGACAGGGTTCAAAGACACATGGTTTGGCGACAACTGTTTAAAAGTTTCCTACATAGCCAGAGTCCTTTTAAGGAATACATCCTTAGCCAATTTACTAGTTCAATATCCTTATGTACCACGCGTCGCAATATGCGAACACGGCAATGACATATTACATAATCAGTATAATACGGTATTGAATTTGTCCTCTAATTGATTTCTTGAAAGTCCTATATAGGCTCCTAGCAATCATGTTAGAAGCTTACATGCAAGACTGCAGTCTAGAAATCTAGACTAACAATGTCAAGTCTATAGTCTTGTAATTAGATTGGGATGAGGTCATCCTGATACAATCTTGCAAATACTTGACAGGTTTAGGACCATCTTAGCAACCTCTAAAACCTTTTATGTCATCCAAGTATGGCTAGTTGCCTTCGTGAGCTAGACAGGAATGGAAAACAGAGTCACAATGATCCCATTACCATCAAGTCTACAGATTACTCTACTTTATGGTGAATATAATCCAGTCTAAATAGATTACAATAGGACTAATGATAAGAAACATCCACCCGTATCCTGAAATGTGATTACCTAATAACATTGTTTTAATTTTCTTAGATCTTTGAGAGCTGGCCCAACAAAATTCAAATTGTTATCCCTGGACCAGTGCCAACTATTTCATTCACTATGCTTGAATATGGAACTTTTTTTAAAAGCAAATGACAACAAAAAATAAAAAATAAAATAAAAGGAGGTAAGATAGATATACAGGTGAAGCAAAAAGTGTGATTCACATAAAAGCACTTTAGAATTAGAAATATGTGTAGTACTGTAGCATCATAATCATCTTCAAAAGGACTGCAGTTCTTATAACATTTGCAATATAAAAACTGTATTTGACTTACTTAAAAAAAGGAATGGTACACTGTTATATTTCACAAAGCAAATAAAATTCCCAGTAACTATAAGTTCTATCTGTGATATAGTCGAAAGAAGAAACCGGTGATATGCAGGGGAAAAAATCAGCCTCCTTAAATGCAGTTACAATAATTCATAACAAAGCTATATCAAGGGAATTGACCTCCCAACTATATGTCAATTGATCTGCAAACACGTCATCCTGCCGAAAAAGGAGAAATATTTGATCCCATATCAAATGGAAGTTTAATCCAACAACACTGTCGCCGTGGTGATTGAAGACTGCTTTTCAAGCTTGCTCGGGATAAAGGGAGGGAGTGTGTGCCCAGCCATAGACACTGGAAGATTACTGTTTGATGTTCAAACAGTTGGTAAGAGCCCGATCTTGAGGCAGGCTGGCAGGCTGGCTCGACATTGTTGGACAGTGTTGTCGGACAGTGAACTGTATACATGTGGCACACATACCTAGGACTGCGCTGATTGAACTTGAAGGTCTGGGGTGCAGAAAGAGTGCAGGTGAAATGGAGGTGAACGTGTAACCCACTTGTCAGAGGCATAGCTCTTTCTGGTCTATTGCCATTATCGCACCAAGAGAGATTTCTCCCTCCTGTATACAGTACTGTCAAAGTTAACCCATTGCCAATTGGAACCAGTTAGTCCCTGTTACACTGTTATTTTGTACAAAACTACTGTACGAGATTAAGAGAATTCAATAATCTGTGGGTTAAAAGTGGCTTTGATTTATTTTAAAAACTTGCAAATTGCCAAAAAAAATTCATTGTCCATTGTGGGATAGCTTTTGAAGCACAAAAACTTTGAGAACCTTTACCACAATGTGAGAAAGTTTCTGGTCTAACAATATACCATGGCAGACACTCTTACATTTGGCATTTGCACAGATTGTGGTGAATATATTCCCTGCACATACACATTTTAGGACCATATTCAGAACCTTCAAACATCCTAAACTAGGTCCATATCAAGGGATGGCTTAAAACTGACAAACAACACACCTAATATACTGTACGTCACTGTGCAATACTGAACAATAATATTCACCATTGTATTGACATCCTCTGTGTTACCAAAGCTTTCAATAATGGCATGTGTCAAAATTAGAGAAAAAACATTAACAATTAACACAACCTACATGTAAAACAGACAAGGACAGACAGTGACGGCTGTACAGCAAAGTAGGTGTTTGATTCGATGTTGACAGTTCATTCAATTTGGCCACCCATCTGTGAAATCTAGAAATATATTTTGTTGTGCCATTTGTTATTAACACAAATGGTATTATGGATTGGTTTTGGAATACATATATTCTACCACATGAAGGAGAGATACATGTATTTGCTAATCTTATTTTCTTTTTAAACTGTACATCTCTAAAATATTATTACTTTCACAACACAATTAGATTAAAGTAGCTTTGAGCATGTGAATAATTCTTATAAGCCTATATAATTCGACACACGGGTTACAAACATATAAGTAATAGTATAAGGCCATATAAACAACCTAAACCAGCTTGGACTATTTAATGCTGTTGGGATTATTAAACAAAAGTTTAATTAGTCTAGACAATGGAGTATTCATCATAGTAATCTAAAGATTTTAACAAAGGGATGATCATACATGTATGCTTATCTATGCATAAACAGAATCATCAGATCACCAGAAAATTGATAAGCTTTAGATCATTAATGTGAATAACTACAGCCGAATGTCCCAATTCTTGGCATGAGACACTAAGAACTTTAATACTACAGTGCTATAAAATAATCTGTACTAATATTTATTTTCTGATAATGCCCTGTCCATATTGACTCGCTGCTAAGATACCATGAAGCATGAAATAAAGTAATGTCTGTACACCGTGGTTGTCCAGACATCATAAAAAACCATTAACGACCTCTAAAAATCCTTGAAGATATAGAGCATGGTCACAACATGGACTTACTACAATAAACATGGCCACATCCACTATTTGGTAAACTTCATGTTTGACCCTGCAGTCTCAACTGAAAAAGATGTTCAGCTGTGTACTTGGCTTTCTTTATGTAATTGGGCAAGTGCAAGCTATTTTGTCACATTAAGTTACTGACCACATCTAAAATTTCAAATGTTTTTAAAATGTTCAAAATTCCCTAAATCTCCAAGAATACTTGACAAATCATCAGCTTTGAGCTAGAAGGGCATATCATCTGTTTGGAGCTAGAAGGTTGTTCTGAACAGACAATTTGTAAAATGATAGGAGTTAATAGTAGCCCTCCGACTCTCTTATCAGGCAACATAAAAGTTTGGTTCATATTTTGCAAGTAAATGCAGCTAATTGAGATCCTCTTGACATCTATCCCTGTTTAAATAACTTCTAAGATCATTTGTGTACTTAACTTAACATTCCCTTTTTCCATTTAACCCAAAGTTCAAGTAAGTTGTCATGGTCATATTGACTCAATAAACATTACAGTATTGTTTTCAATCATTATTCTAAAATTGATTAAGCTGCCAGCCAGAGAGTCTGGCAGGATCATCATTTGCCAAAGTTATCAATCTTAAAAACCAAGTGTAGGTAAACTATTAAACAATACCAGTAGATTATAATAACTAGTAAATACACCAAAAGTATTCTAAAAAGATGTTGATCCCCTTACATAAATACTGGAAATGCCTAAAGGTAATTATGTCAAAGTGGTTCTCTACTGAGCAAATTTGCACACTGTTTCTCAACAAATAGAGAATTTGGGAATATTATTTTGGGTGTTTATATAATGGTCATTACGTGCTCTTCAGAACTTCGCCGTACACAGTACTGACCCTGACTTCTGCATTTTCTGCTTTATTTCTACGAAGCAAACAAGGTGTCCAAAGGCAAGCAAAGGTTGAAAGACGAAGTGTGTCACCCATCTCACCCTTGGAACTCGGGAATGACCTACATCAACAACGGTGACCTTGAAAGGGGTGGAGGTGAGAGATTCTTAAATTTGTACCATTTTTAAACCTCCAGCCAATCCAAAGAGCATCTCGTCTGCATCACAGAAAACCCTTTAGTCCAAAGACAAATTCAAGGCAGAACTAAATAAGTTTATAGCATGGAATCAATTTGAAGAGGACGAGACTACATGATTTGAGCCTAAAATAAAAGGTGGCTGGATAGAGAGGGAAAAAAGTGGGCAATACTTCATCTGGTAATCTGGTTCTCTTCAAGAAAAAAATAGTGAGAGTGAGAGTGAGATAGAAAGAGAGAGAGAGAGAGAAAGAGAGAGAGGGAAAGATCATTTATAATGATGTCTTACTGATTTACATTATCTCTTGGGCACTAAACTAAACCTAAAACTTATGAATTTCATCAGCAGTCAAGATTAGCAAAATTTTCACATAATTAATGCCCGCACATTTATAATTAGATTTGAATCACAACATGAATATTTCCTTTCATGGCGAAAGTTTCTTGCTGCCAAAATAGCTATCATTAAAATTAGTACAGGTTTCATGTTTCTGATTTCACAGTAGCTCATAAAGTTATCTCCAAGGACATACAACTTGCATGAAAGAAACATTACAAACAAGAAATTTGCCTTCCATTATTATAGTATTTACCTGCAACATCATGTCAATAGATACAAAGGTTAACCCAAATGCAAATAACACTAATCTACAGGGAATTCATTTATAGAATTCAGAACATGTTAAAAGCAAGTTTGTTGATTTTCCATTACAACTGATATTGAGAAATGAAAAGCTTCATGAGCACAATCTGAATTATTTCTCTAAAATGTAATGTACAAATTTCCCTATTTCATGCCGATTTGAAATAAATAATCACTGTTGATTTCTAGAAAAAAATTGCAAAATTGTATGAATGTAATTTCATAAATGGTAATTTTTCGTAATTAATTTCAGATATGACCCTTCTTTTATAATTGCCAATAAATGGAAATGATGAAATGGCACAGGAATACATTTATGGGTGCATTAGTTTCAATGACCTTCTCTTTAAAAAAAGTACACACCTAAGCAAATCTTGAAAGTGTTGACTTCCTCCTTTGGGAAGTACAATGATCTGCTTCCACACTCATGCTGATCGGGCGGGTGGAAACCCTGGATTTACAATCAAATACAACCACTGATGACAACAAACGTTTGCTTGAATTCCATGATTCATAAACAACCTGCTCAATCTAAACACAAGCATGTTCTGAACATGGTCAAATGGGCAACATTTCAAGGTGTACAGATCTGAAGGTTGTTATTCGTAACAAAAAATAGGATCTGTGAGTGCATAAACGTTCTACAAGTGTATATTTAAAGACTTTTAGTATCAGTGGGTTAGGTCTCGTTTTTAACAACATGTGAAGATTGATCAAAATATTCACTTAAATTGTGTATGAATCTAGGTAAAAATAGTTGAATACTCATATTTGTAAATAAAGTTTCAAAATCTTGATCTGTTAATTTAAAAAGAAATATGAAAATATATAATATCTTGGATTTTGAAACATATAACTTAAAAATTCTTTAAATGTTGTATTGATATTTATCTATATTTGCTAATCTTGCTTTCAAAGTAATTCTGTTTGATTTTTGAACTAGTCGAATACAGTATCAATAAACACTTGCCGGTAATGAAAATATTTATACTAACTTTATTATAAACTAGCAGAAAACACTTGCATATCTAAATACTGTTGGTACACATAATTATATCTTTTCTCAACTGGTGTCTCTAAAAGGAAGGATATTTGCCATATCCTGTTAGATAAAGTGGTTTCAGTCAAACATTTTCCCTTCCATCCCACAAATCAATTAGAACTCATATGCACCTTTATGCTGGCAGGATGCTGTTAGAATAATTGCTCTACTTCCTTCCACTTTTTAATTCCTTGAAAATATACCCATGCACCAGAACCCCAACTGCCCTCATCCCCAATGCATTGGGTGACATTATTTTGTCTTACTTCCACAAATTAGAAAGGAAAATCAAATTGAACAGTAAAATAATAGTAGTCAAGGTATAGTACAGGGCTTGACACTCCGTTTTTTTTTTGTAATTTATCTTTTTCATTGATAAATATTTGTGTTTGTATGCATCTTATTTAATGTACTTAAAAATGTATAATTATGTATAATGAAGAAATAATAGTTACTTTATGTATATGATTATGTTCTATTTTTAAAACGCAGAAATAAAAACAAAACAAAACAAAACAAAACACTAACAGGCCCCTGGGACCCATGGGCACCCAAAATCTAACTCAGGATCCAAAATTTCAATCTGGACCCCAAACTAAAAAAAGTTAGTGTTGAACCCTGTATATTATATACTAAACTTGTAATCAGCACAATATTAAATAGGAAACCTTTGTTGTAAATTTCAACACATTACACAACCTACAAATTACTTGCTTACAATTTTGCGAACTAGGACTTTACATGTAACAGTCATGATTCATGAAAAACATCGGCACTTTCTCCATTTAAATGTTAACATCTCCTATTACAAAATGTTTGGTAAATGAAATTGCTGGTATATACATCAATTTCCAATGAACTTCCACTCAAGTTCACATAATCTGGTTGTATCCTGGTATATGTTATAGAACATCCGTCTATAGCTCCACTCAAACCGTCAGAAGCGTTCTTGTGAATGAAATGTATCACATGACAACATAGAACATACTTAACCGCACAGAGAAACTCTGTCATGGTACTTGATATCCATGTTCCAGGATTCTGGTTAAACTGGATAGTTTTGATATGTTTCACCGTGCAATGAGTACGGTACATCACCCAGAATATGAAATTACATCTGCTTTCATATGCTGCACATGATTTGATTTTGGTATTAACAACATTTTGCATCGACAATAGCTAAAGTTATCCCAAGTTTACATGTATAGGCCTACATGTATTATTAAATGTGTTAACCTTATCAATGTCAGGAGTGTATATCCATAACTATCATGGGTTTTGGCATTATGAGTTCATGTTGATAAAAGTGGCATGTATGGGTACGTTTATAAATGTAGGATGCACATGTATTAATAAGTTTATGGTGTTAATATTACCAAGGCCCACTAACTTCTATATTACCCAATCATGTCTGAAGCCCTCCCCCTGCCCTCTACATGTTTTGGCGGAATCAAGTACAAGAGTTACCTCAATCCATGTCATCACTAGGAAACATACAACTGAAAAGCTTTATCATCTACTTCAAATCACAATCCCTTAATCTTTATGGAATTACGAGAATTAAAAAAAAAATGCTGTAAGGTTAGGAAGTTTCAAAAGTTTTTTAATTATTTCAACTTCAAAGATGTTGTATCCTTGCAGCTTCACAACAGAAATCATATGGATTCCAAACAAATTAATTATCTTTTACAGTCAACCCTGATTCACCTATGATTTCTAAAAAGGTATGGAACGGCTGGAATGTCCACTATTTACTTCTCAAAATGATGCCTCGCTACACCTTTTGTCCAAAGAGGACCAGAAATGCCCAGATTTCTACCTGCAGGCCAATTCACGTAATTGTGAAGAAGAAAAAAAGAGGTAAAACCTTCCGGACAAACACACAACAAAAAAATCCCAGTCCCAGTGAGGCCATTCAGATAGACAATAATATTGACTCGCTAAAAAAGCTAAAGAGTGTACAAAGAAGCAGCAGAGTTTGTATATTTGTTTGGTCATGCTATTTCAATATTAGCTCTATATTAAACCCTGGTGTACAAGCAGTTGGAGCACAATGTGCTCATCTTGCACGTAACATACATGAACGCATCTTGTAAGAAATATAAAATATTCACTTACAAAACATACTATGATGCTAATTTGGTAGCTCTAGGGGCAGAATCATCATGCAGAGGACCAATCAAATACTTAGAAAAGTGTTTGAATTATAATATCACTAATACACACAGATGTATATACATGTAATGATGTACCTGGTACACTGTTACATTGATGTTTTTAGGACCAAAATATTAATAACACATACATCCTGTATTTTCAATGTTATTCTATTTTTCAGTGCCACAATGCGGTAGAATAATGTGACCTTCACCCGACATGGGCCTTGCATACACATGTGACAGCTTCAATAAACTTGTCTAATTTGTCAAAACACCATGTTAAGATAATTAAAATGATAATCCCAGAGTCTTAACTCTAAAGTAGATTTGACAGTATAACGTGCACTACGTCATCAACATAGATATGCTGTACCGGGTATTCTTTGTATAGCAACATAAATAATAGGAGAACAATGATCACAGTTAGAAAGGGATACCGTTTTTATGAAGGTAGGACAGAAAGAAGGGTGGCAATTGACCTATTCTTAAAATAACATGCAATGCAACCAACTGTTAAGTAGGCCCTACTGCATAACAAACCTTAATATTTTTATTAGAAAGAATCACTAGCAAACTGGCCCATAACTGTCCCATTTTCAAACCAAAATCCACATGCCTATGTACCCCCCATCCTCTACAACAACAAAAATGTCCCTAGACTCCCTACCCCATATCAGAGATTTGGGAAACTGTGCCACCCCTCTAAAATTAACTGGATCAGTCCCTGTATCAAATTTTGGATCAATTTGTATACATTTTACAATTCAATATACAGTCAAACCTGCTTTAGTGACCACCTGTCTACAAGGACCACATTTTTTGTTTCCCTTGAAAATGGTTTCTCGTTGAAACATGTACTAAAGGAACCTGTCTACAAAGACCACCTGTCTACAAAGACCACTTTTTGTGTTTCCCTTGGGCGGTCGCTATAGACAGGTTTGACTGTATCTGAAGTACTCGTGTTTTACAGCAGCTTCTGACTTCTGTAGTATGATTGAAACTTGGACAGGTGACTTAGGTTGGGTATAAGATAGTCCAAGGTATGAGTGACTGCCGCAGGTGACCTTATCAAACCCTTGGCATGATCTTGCCTCAAACTGAGCTGAACATGAGCCTTCAAGAAATGAACAAGAACAACTGGGATATATCATGCAGGGACTGAGACACAAACAAAAACCACTCAAAAACCACTCAATACTTCCTCAAAGCAGTACTCGTTTTGATATCTGAAAATATGTAGGAATATCGAATCAAAACTATATGTATTCCCACATGTAGTTCTTCCGATGGTGTTGATTTATGACTATGTTCTGTTGTTTATCTCTAATGATCGACTGGTGCTGCATGTGTCTCATGATCAATACCAGCCAATGTTGTGGACTATTTTTAGCATATGGGACTTTACCCACTTCTACATGGAGAGCATATATCATAAGCCTAGACAAATAGAATCATGCAATGATAATATATTGATTAAAAACACAGGAGTTTCCAAAACAAATACATCTTTAACCCACTACCACTGCAAATCATACATCATGATTTTGTGATACACATTTTAGCCTACAATACCACTCTGCAAACAGTTTTAATCTCCTATTACAATCTCAGTTTAGAACTCCTATACCAGTCCCATGTGTTGATTTTTATGTATTTCTTATGATTTCCCACAGAGAGTACATTTACACTATTTGTATAATGCTTAATGCTCCAACAAGTGGTTCCATTGAAATGACTCTGAACAGAAGAACCTTTTCTTTCCTCTGCTCTATTCTATTCTACCACGATTGTGCAAACACTCCCAGTGTGTGGGGATGGCAGACAACAATCGACTGCACAACCTAAAAGACTAAATTTCAGGTCTGCTGTAATTTTCTATTTGCATATTCTTTCTCCTGAATCCTGATTAACATTTAATTGGCTGGCTTCAGTTAGCTGTGCTTGGTAAACGAGGAATGAACTTAATAGTGCACCGTGATGTCAGTACTAAAATGTGGTTACACTAAACCTTGGCAAATCCTCCGCTTGCACAAAGACTGACAGAGCTTAACCCTGTCATGAATGACAATGGAATACTTTGTATTTGGTATTGGCTGTGAATAATGCTCTCTGGAAAACAACACAGCCTGAAAATCATGTACTTGCTTCACCTGATCATGCATTGATATCCTTCACGATAACATTTATGGCAGATTCTCATTATTTTACAACATTTCAAAAAACAAATAATGTTTGCCCTCACTGAATACTGTAGCCCTGGAATACAGAGAAGATGGTGCTTGTATATATATCACATATTTGAACAGCATCAGAAATATATGACACATTATCAAAAGTTATATTTGCTCTTCTCTTTTATCTACTTCAATATCACGTGTAGCTCATAGTGAAACTCGATATCAAAAGTAAACTGTTACAAAAGAGATAATGGTTGCTTTTCGTCTGAGGTATACTGTGCATATAAAATGAGAGTACAATATTATATGATGCACAGTAGGTCAATACATCTTAGTAGGTAAACACAACAAATATAACTTGTACTCTAATGATAAGTAAATATATTAATCATATAGACTGCAAATGCTTTATATGACTGTAATGTACAAGAATGTAAATATCAAGCCAGAGCTTCATGTAGTAGTTGAGCATGTACATACAAATCATATTAAATCAGATATAGATATTCATACAGTATTAAGAATTGGTTCCTGGTATAATGCTACTAGTTTACAAGATGCTCGGTGATGGTTTTTGAGACTTATCCACTTGTACGTATAATAACTATACTCTACTGTATTGCTAGTTTTGATGTAGTCCTGTAGAATCTATTATACTTTTCCTCTTTTGTTAGTTTTGTATTCACTTACCAGACAGACACTTCATTCGATAGTCCCTTCACTTTACCAGCCTTCGCTGCACAATATTCCACAAGAACCTGCTTGTACGGAAAATCACAACTAATTCACCGGCCGGCTGGCAGACCATTTGCTATAGAAGTGGGCTGGAGCATGGAATAACCACTTTGCAACAGTCCAGATTATTCTTCCAGATCGAGTGGACCACTATTCAAGGAGCCCTCCACCTCACTGACTACTGAACCCGGTATCCGGCCCACACACTTATGAGTAGCCAAGGACTGTCTGCTATATAACCCTCAAAACTCAGAACTCTTTGGCAGTCTTTGGCAGGCGATGTTTACTCACACACAAACTAGGCATGAATAACACCCTGTCAGTGGAAGCAGGCAATGTACACCCTGTACAACAAACACGGATAACCCACAGATAAACCACACACATGCTCAGTTCTTCGGTTGGTTGTGTAACAGAGCTTCCTGTGTTTATTATTTACCATGCTTCCTATTGTCCCTTGAGCTTCACTGGGTTGGGAACCCCTCTGGCCATAATGGGAATGACCCAGTATCTTAGAGAAGCAGGAGGAAACATTTGATTAGAGGGGTGAAACATTAGTTGAACTTTCTCTATACTGAGGGGTAGAGATAAAAGTGGTGATGAGTTGGGGAGGGGAGGGGGTGGAAGTGGGCGCGAAATGTACATTTACAATGATAAGTTAATAACTTTGGTAAAATCTACAGGCCTTAATGCATGAGCCTTCTATCCGATATAAAATAGTCAGTTACTAGCAATAAATAATTCTGCTACCTCCTTTCTCTTTCTTTCTTTCTCTTTCTCTCTCTTTCTTTTTTTACTTTTCCGCTTTTCTCGGAACTGGCAGACATCAAATGAATGACAAACCAGCAGAAACCAACAGTACTGTTTGTTATGACTAACAACCAAGAATAAAGGGTTAGATTGTATTTCTTCATTCATGCAATATTTTAATTCACCCACTTATCCTTAGAACTGTCAGTTAAACCAAAGAGATATCACAACCCCATTCAAAGTGCAACTCATTACAGGCTTGTAAATTGTGCACAGATCCCTTTATTGCTGACTCCAGTAACCTCTTAAAGCCACCTCGCAATATTTCTCTCTAACGCCCACTTCTATCCGATAGGGAGTGAATATCGACCACTATTTCCTTAGGATGAAGCCCACACGTATAATAAAATGCAATCTTTCAAAAACTGGATATAATATTCAATCATTTCAAGTCAGCACACCCTAGAAGCAGGATAAAATGTCCTTGCTACGTGTTGAAACTGCAAGCACGCTTTTCTTGAAGCCGAGGGAGTGAGTTATTAAAACTTTAGAAGGGTTAAAACCCCACTGCACTACTTGTAGCTACTTGCTCCCTCAATGCCTAAGTGGTGCCCATTGGTCCCCCATGATCCTCTTTTTCTTATGTTAATTGAGAGCTGAGTTGATGAGATAACCACCTTCCAGTGACCACGCTGGGAGGTTTATTCCCTCCTGGCCAAACTAGTGCAGATGGGCTTTAAATGGAATGAATATTTTCCTTAGCTATGGACAATCAGCAAAACAAATTGCAAGTTCAAGCCGGCAATTTCCTGCAACAGTTTCAGGTAAAATGACTTACGACTTACGACCTACTCCTCCTCGGAATACCCATATGGATATAACCCTTTGACCCCTACACCCAAACCTCCCACTGAATTTATCTGATAAGACACAGTAGAAGTTTTGATTTCTCACAGTCAATCTCTCAATATTATGATTTCATCCATTCCAAATATTTGCTACCAGGAAAGACACTCCTATTACTGAGTCTATACCATTCTCATGCTCTACTGTTTTAATTACATTTCATTCATTTCCTGTTTGGAATTCATGTTTATGTACACAGACTAAATGTTTTGATAAGATAATATTTGTGCAATATGGCAATGAAAGTAGTAAAATTCAGGACATGTTTCTACTTTTCCTCTAAATTCATCCATTTACTGGTAGATGCTTTTATTTTTGCTTACAAGTTGGACAGTTGATGTCACACTTGTCACACTTGTCACATCTTTTTATTTGTCACATTAAGCACAAAATCCCATATCGACTGAACACTAATAAAGTGTTAAGGCTTCTAAATTCTTCAACACCCGAGTGCTAAGCCTCCAATTTACATCCCTATCAAATGGCCCCTAAGGTACTAATCACACGTTAAGCCCATCAAATGTGTGACAAGGCATGACAAAGTCAAGAGGTGTAAGCTATTAACAAATCACTTGAGAATATTGACAAGATCCAATTTCATGTCATGAATTGAGAGTGGCCATACCTGTTATACCTTCCCAATGAAATATAAAACTATGAATAAGAATTGACTAAGAATTCTTCTAATAAGTACAATTTGTAGGTCTAAATAAGTTCTAAATGCAGCTCCTACTACATCCCAGCAAGACATTTTCTTGTTTTATTATTCAGATTTGTTTTTAAATAAAATATCACACAAGAGATAAACAAGAAATTAGAAATCATTAGCACCTCGTTACAAAATCTTATCCCAGTGCAACAGATAATTAGATTTGATTATAGGCACTACTTTAAAAAATTCACTCAGATCTGTTAAATATAGTTGATATCATTTCTGCTTTGACACATTTATATCACAAAAACTATAATAAAAAGTTTTGGTATGGGGTCATGAATTTGGTTCAAATGAACATATTGGAAGCATATGCGACTTTACAATATTCAATGATCGTTGTCGCGGTTGAAATCGAGTCTAAAGTGATGAAATTGTAAATAATAAACTCTTTATGTTGTATAGCTCGCTCTCAAGACTGATATTACTTTAGCGTTAAAACAATGTTTCTTGACTACAATTGACCGATTTGCTATTCTCGTTTGGAAATTATATATCAGAACTGCATATTCTGAGATTGCCATGGTCACAGCTACCATGGAATGGCCTTAGGCGCTATTTTAAATATTTGAAATTTACCGGTAGCACCGGTAAATTTTGATTTATTTAATTTCTCAAAAGCAGACGTGTTTTAGGGGCTTAATTTTCTAGTGCTTATAATACATCCACAGGGGCATCCAAATATATCAAAATTGTAAAGAATAACTTTCCATCCAATTTTCAAAATTTCCCAAAACTTTGCATTACCTTTAATCTTTTAAAAACAAAAACAAGCTAAAATAATTTTAAAAAACTGATAACCTAAATGAAACCCTCTGAATTCCTTTCAAACTGAGGCATCGCAGTTGTAATCCGAATCCGGGGAAAGGATTTCTTTCGGCAATATTTTCAGACATAGTGAATACACAGTCTCAGGTGTACGGAGAACTCTCACATGGCTTTAATACCTGAAGTGAGGCACATATTATTCACGATCACGTCTAGGTCCTAAGGATTATGTTTATCCACTCAAACCCCACTAGTCTGCGTATCAATTAGCCTCACGGTGCAATGTCTACTGCCTAAAGTAAGCTGATTTTCATCTTTTAAGGCTACTGCTTTCTTTAAATGGTGTCATGATATTCAGAGATTCAGTAGAAATCGCTTTAAACCAGCGACTTTAAAACACCTACATGTATATTAAAGGATTTAAAGCCTTGATCTGTTTGTAAAGAGAGTTTGCTCCATATCATATATGTAAACTCTATGTGAACTAAGAAATAATGAAAACATATACTGTTTGTTCTTGCCTACCATGTTTTACATTAGGACTCTTTTTGCTACCTACTGAGAAAGACAAATTTCCTAAATAAAGACATTTATAGAATAAGGAAATTGCTTTTCATTTAAAACTGGTTAAAGAAGCGAAGATACTGATCAATTATCATTTATTTACTGTGCCAAATGTCAATCTTTTCATCCTGTAGAAATCACCACAATTTGTAACCAAATGAAAGGTTAAAAACTTGTTTCTATGAAGTTTATACCCATATTCATGTCATGACCAAGATAATTTTGTTTCTTTATTTAGTTACATAATAACATTAATTTCATATGAAACAGGGTTAACACTTAGCCCTCCATAAGTCAGTAAGTGGAGTAACTTAAGCTAAGTTTAAGTTTAAGGCCGCTTTGAGAATAAAGACTATAGAGATTGTGCCTGCAGACTACTTTACACTTATACACCTAGTAACAGGTTTACAAGTGAGAACATTTTCTAAGGGGACCCGGTTTCCTATTCACAAGTAGGTCAGTAGGGCAAAGCTACCCCCCTCCCCTCTCCTCCCTTCAGCCTACTAGATAAGTAATTATCCCTTTTCTATTTTCTAGTCTGAACATTGTTTGAGCACTGTTTTGCACAACATCAAAAGAAACAAGGTCTTGTTCTAGTCTGAAAACTCTGTTGCATACATAACTAGACGGGGCTTATCGTCATGTCAACTCACCTCTTCAAAACTTGTTGCGTTATATAAGGCGGGTGTATACTAGTCTGGACGCCCTTTTGCTATACGATGTTTCTATAAATAACGTTTCTTAACGTTTCTTTATACAAGTATCGTATAATTTCCTCCAGTCTGAAGAGGTCGTTAGGGGAACCGGTATCCTATTCACAGGTGGGTCAGAGGGGTGAAGTTTGGTGAATCACGGGTACTCTTACGCTCCCTCGGGATCAGACTGTAACAAGCTAACTCAAAATAGCTTCCTGGAACAAAGTGCCAATAGACTGTCGTTAAAGGACCAGATTTCATCAACGAGAATCACTAAATATACATCTACATGTATGTATATTCTTTGGGATGCTAAAAAAGGAAAAGTTCAACATGCTTATTCAGACAGTGGCGGAACCAGGATTCTTCAGTTTGTAAGGGAAGGGGGAGGGGGGATCGATATGAACATTGAATAATAGTTTCTTCAGCACGACTATTTATTATTCCATGGTAATATCGAATTCTCAAAAAATAAATCATTATTGGATGAAAGTATTTGTAATTTTGTATATATCAGTAGTAGTATTATTCAATGTTAATATAAAGTTATTTTTCATTTTTTGTTTAAAAATTATAAGTAGATAATTATGTTGTATGGGACACTTTGCACCGAATCACCCAAGAATGCTTTTCTAGGATGGAATAAGGTAGGATACAAGCTCAGGCACCAATTGCTCAGTGGTCAATATCCTACTAACTGAATTCTGAACTGCGACCCTGGACCAAACAATACACGTTATACCTAAACTTGGCCTAAACCTGACCTAAAACCCTATTACACTTGAACACGAACCCTGATCCTCTATGTTTGACAATAAAAAGCAAAGAGAAATCTCCAGCTACATGCAGCTATCGATCAATGCACATGGAACAGTACCTCTTTAAAGGTTGAATTTGTCATCAGTTGGCAATGGATAGGGATATGTGTAATTTGCCTTGAATTTGTTGTGGTATACCACATCAAATGAGAAACATATACACAGGACTGAATCATCTTCAGCATATGACCACAAGCAACTTGCAAGAGGGACTAACTGTTTCTATGACACAAAGTACATGTACACAATACATTCTGTTTTTTTTTTTTTTTAAAAGATAGAAAACAGGTTGATATGGTAAACTTTGAGTAAATTACAAGTATTATTATCACTGGAAAACACTGATAGGTTCAGCAAATACAAAAAACAACAACATCAAAATGAATTGTGTGATTTATCGTGGATTTGCAGTGAACGCTCACATTGCCATACAGGTAGATTTCAAAATAGTGTCTGTGCAAATTGAGAATACCCAATAGTCAGCTCCTTTCATAGATAGTCCTGAAAACATGTAAACTCAATTATACCAGACAGGTTTCCTAAAATAGACAGCCTTTAAATGAACCTGAAATCCAACACTTTCCCCCATCGTGACAGCAGACAATCATAGGTAGTTATGTTCGCACGGCACCATCAGTCTAAGTTGGAGAAACCTCAAAGTTTTAAACCAAGGCCCACTTTTGCAACGACAGGGGTTCACATGGTACTGAAACAAGTGTTCAAAGTTTTAAACTAGCTGAGCAAGCAGTCATTGTAACTGCAAGCTGGTGAAGTCAAGTTATGTGTGTAAGAAATGCAAATAACTTTGAGTGAGGACCCCCTCCCCAGTTGCTACTCGTAGTCATAACGCTAACCACAAGATTGCTTGTGCTTTAAAACTAGGAGTATAAACTTGAAGTATAGTTCCCAATACTACGTGTGCATCTGCGGTCCTTAACTAAAGGGTAACCTCAACGTTTAAAACCATGAGCTTAACCTACTGCCTGTCGTGCGAACCTAGCGATTAACGTTTGCAAAGCTTGGCATATCGAATATTCTTTCACACCTGTTTGGTGGAGAAACTTGAGATAGAACTGAAGACTGACATGAATATGATCCAACTGTGATCACGTCTTCAACAGCTCTCCCGCTCTGAATCTCTGGAATAATTTTAGTAATAAACTGAAGGAACAAAAGTAACTCGGGAGGGGGGACTAAGCCACTATAGCTCACTTGTCTGGTGAAAACAAATTAAAATCATGCTTTCCAGAGAAGGTAAAAAAAAAACACGATATTGAAACCAAAGTTTGGATGAGCAACAACAAAAAATGATTGGCAGATATAAAAAAATTACACTTTGTCTACTAAGAGCAAGAAAAAGGGATAATTAACAGTATGTTGTTTATGCATGGTACCCAATCTGGCTGTAAATTAATTAGACTAGAATTATAGGTTAATGCAGAGCATGAAGACATATCAAATTCTCAAATGGTTTGAAAAACAAGTACAGTCAAGCCTGTCTATAGTGACCGCCCAAGGGAAACACAAAAAGTGGTCTTTGAAGACAGGTGGTCTTTGTAGACAGGTGGTCTTTGAAGACAGGTTCCTTTAGTACATGTTTCAATGAGAAACCATTTTCAAGGGAACCAAAAAATGTGGTCTTTGTAGACAGGTGGTCTTTGTAGACAGGTGGTCACTAAAGCATGTATTTCATGGAAGGACAAGGCAAGACAGGTAAGTATAGTCCACACCTGCAAGTCCATAATAATAGACTCCTTTGATTATGGGTATCAACGAAAGACAAAGTGCATTTTCAATGGAGAAGCTTGCTTATTGTACATGTGCAACAAACAAACTACCTCATTACAAGTACTTCTAAAAAGGACAATAATATCTTACCTGTACTTGTTCTGTAACAGTCTCCTCACACAAATCAAAGGTATGTCCAAAACATTATTGGTTATTTCAAATTATGCCAAGCAACACATAGGTCTGTATGTGGGTCTTAAACGTTTTGCACTTGAAGTTCGGAATAAAACAATAATTGCTACTGTAGTGTTGAGAATGACTCATAACATATCCTCGCCCATCACATGCACTCCTAAAAAAACGTACTTTGCAACAAGTTGGGGGAAAAAAACACATGCATGGCTTCCCTTACAGTGTATGGCAAAAGTAACCTTCACAGCTCAGGCTACCAATCAATAACATATGACGAGACGAGACGGTTAAAGCGTAATCCTTTTCAGTTTGTGCTGCGGACCGGGAAGGGCTCCTAAAAAGAAAGGAGACTCCTCCCCTATTTTGAATTCAAAGAAGGCTAGGTCTGAGCTGGGACTGTTATTATTGTTGTTTCGATTTATATCACAGCACCTTAAGCTCAATTGAAGAATGGGACTAGATTGAGGTTACATCTAAGTCTAGTATGAGGGCCTAGTTAATCCTCTTTCAAGTCTTTGAAGTCTTTGAAGTCATTAAAAAAAACTGGCACAATGTAGATACTGGTAGCATAACAACTTTTTGCTATTCTACAGGTATAGGGGAATCACCTTTATATATGAATTCTAGTATCTTATTCCTTATTTGAGGATGGTCACTATATTTTCTATTTTCTGGGAGTAATCCCAAAACTCCCTCTTTCTCTCCACTTTACCCCCAAAAGTCCTTTAATATAACAGGAGAACGTACATTGTACATGTATGATCTTTTAATTATAGTTTCTGTTTGCATTACAAAATGATTTTAATCGCAAATCATGTTTACATTGCCTAGGCTTTGTAGTGGTATAATGTCGTGCAAACATTATCTGTATTTGTAAGCTATTTGTCCTTTTTATTTGTTCCTTGAAGAATATCTTAATGTGCTATATTGTTTTCATAGGTCTTACAATGTGCTTTGGGGTAATTAATCACGTTATTCAAATAATTACTCTTTGCCATTTATTGTAAAACAAAATTAAAAATTCTTGACAATCAGCATCACAATCTTTTTCTTCCCACAAAATCCTGGTAGAAAAAAAGTCTTATAAAAGTGACTACTTTATCAAGAATTTAGGAAATCAGTAGAGACAAATAGTCATAAAAGTTATGAGGCATTGAGGAAAAGGGAATGTTGAGGGAGCAATAACTGCTATTAAAGGTAGTAATAGAATTGTCAATATATTCTCCTTTTTTGCACAAAATACTAACTTATTTGGGTTATAGTTGTGGTATATATTTGTAATCATGCACCCATCTTGATTTTGACCACATTGGTGACTGGGGGAGGGGAAGGGAAGACTAGTCCAAAATAAGATGCTAAAAATGTTTATTCATGCTATGTACCATGTAAGAAAGGGTTAAAAGACCGAAGAATCTGTCTCACTGGCCTCCTGACAGGTTCAATATCTGTCCACAGTACGGTGGACATTTTATTCTGTTGGGCCTTCAATCTCCTGGAGCTCCAGTAAACTAGGCGGAGTCCATTTAATCATAAGAATATATTTCTGAGATTACATTCATAAGGGGTTGTACATTACAGTCATTACAGCTAGTGTTAACAGACCTTCTATTTCAGAGGACATTAGATATTAGGAGTGATTAATAATTCAGAGTCTTTTGATAAGATCCAGCTCTCAGAAATGACCATTCAGTCAAAACACCTGGGTCCATCTCCATTCATATCACACATTTCTTTACTAGGCTATTTATTCTCTAAATATCTAGGTTATTCAAAATCAATCAGTACTCTGTTTTGAGTAGAGTACAACCTTTGAAGTATGCTGTTTGCTTATATATTTTCAATTTTTTGATGTATTTATTCATTCATTCACTTATTTATTGTTGTTGTTGTAGTTGTGTTTTTGTTTGTTTTTGTGGTTTTGTGTGTGTGTTTTTTTTTTTTTTTTTTGGGGTGGGGCATTTCTGGTCCCTTTGTTTAATTCTCATTTTCATCCAAAAATAAAGGTAGGCCTACAGTATTAGATATTTAGATATTTTTTACCCTCTATCAGTTTTCACAGAGAGTTTGTGAACTGAATAAAAATATACAAATTGTAATACAAACAAAAGCCAGTAGCAATATAACAAAACAAAGAGAATGAAAAAAAAATGAAGAAAAAAAAGGAAAAACATAATAGGCATGAGTAACATATAAATACAGGAAGAAAAAAAAGGAAAGAAATGAAACACAAATAATTATAATGTACAGAAAAATACAAATTGACAATAACAAATCAAAAGTAAATAATTAACAGAGAACTTTAATGTAAACCGAGAGTCTTGATCAATGATTAGGCCAGAATTAATCACCTGCATAACTGGGTTTGATTCTTGTAAAGATTATGGCTTGTATTTTACTCAAATTTAAAGCCAAATGCTGGGTTTAATTGAGCTTTGGTCCAAACTCAGAGTTAACAAAGTAAGTCTGAGATTTTGCCTTTGTTAAACATGATCTTAGTCAAATAGCAATTCTGAACCAGGCACATCCAAAAACCCTTCTACTTCCGGCCATTCTAATTAATATCTCCTGCCATTCAATCCAACATTCCTACACCGATACGTCATGGGTGAGGGAGGAAGTTCCCTGTGCTGGGCGTGTCATGTCTGGGACACCCGTGGATATTCCATCTGGTCATTTAAAGGAGGTGTACATTTCAGGGCCCTAGGACTCAATTTTGGATTGGACTCGGTAGACAATACCCTGGGAGTATGGATGATGTATTGGTTTATACATAGAAATGATGTCATGGTTGAATTGAAAACAAAACTATCATTTTTCATTGATAATACTTGAAATACATCATTTCTAAATATATATAGATTTGAACATATTTCTATATTTTCTGATCAATCCTTCTTTACGAATTGTGTTGGACTATTATTTCATATACTTTGCTCATCACTCTAGTGAGAATCAGTAGGGAGTTATACTGTTATGCCCTTCTGGCTCTCAGCCAATGACCTTTTTCTAGAAAGGTTTATTTTATGCATATATCTTCATATTGGAAACACAGTCAAGCACCCACATAATTAGAGAAATAAATTTTATGCAATTAAATAAATATAACATAATAACAAATTAAAAAATTGCCATTTGGGGGGAAAATATATACCTTCAAACCTACCCATGAAAAAAAAAAACATATATAGAATACACATTTCAGTTTCACCTTTATTAAATAAAAGGTTGAAATGGCAAACAAAGAGAGCTTTTTGCTATCATACATACAACCTTACATGTACATAATACTACATAGGCCTATGCATTTCATTTTTCGTTGGCTCTGACGTTCATTGCTGGTAATCCTATAACCCACTTTGCACTTCTAAAAACATCTCTGATGCCTTAAATGACAAAGAAAAGCTAATCCAATTTCCTTTCCTGTATCAGTGCGGGTTCTGTCCTTTTTCATATCTATCTCCATGTTTTACAGGTCACAGAGCAATTGGGGATGATGATATGAGCTAAAATTGGTCGGGTTGTGCCCTCCTGCTATGTAGGCATACAAACACAAGGCCCTCAGGGTTTACAAGGTATACTCGTAGAAAAGAAAATATCTAATTGGAACTGTCAATTCCATTTGCCAAAAAAAAAAAAAATGAGTCAGGTTTTCTTCTTCCCTTCCAGGGCATTTTCAAGTGTATATTTTATCTACAAGATGATCATTGCATGCAATGGTTATTGCCAGTGATTATGATAATTTCTCAAGAATTTTGTTTCACATGAATTGAATTCTTACAAAATAGAATTATTCGAACACCTCAATATACATAAACACTATTCCATGAGTTTTGAAGGAGATAGCATGGCAAATGTTTCACTGCAGGCTGAAGGTGTAGCATTTTTTCCCTTTACACCACATGTTCCTAATCCTATAAATAATATTATTTAAGAATAGATCAAATGAAGGATATAATTTTTCTTCAAAACCACTGAAATAGCTATCACCCTTTGAAGTAGACACAAACTTTAGAATAAAATGGGGAAACACAATTTCCTCATCATCAAACTTCACAATCACTAAACCAGGGTTTTAAGTTAACCTTTTCCAGAGTGGTGTAGACTAAAATTGTGTTCATGGAGCCCTGGTTCAATTTCAAATTGTTGGGGGTCGATAGTTAAAATTTGGGGGCCATGTGCACCAGGTCCCTGTTACATATACCTCTACAGGGGGGTGTTTCACAAAGACTAAGATTGACTTTAAGTTGGACTTAAGTATGGCGGGCCATTCATGCCATTGGTTGCTATCCCCATTGGTCTCTAAATTATAATCGTTAGATAATATTTTTTCCTTCAATAATGAACTATCAAAAAATGTAAACTCTGTAGATTTGAGACCACGATTTGTACGTCCCTTGAAAGACAAATGTCAGTAAATGGTAAGAGCAAACAGTGGCATGAACGGCCTGTTATACTTCTTAAGTCCAACTTAAAGTCGATCTTAGTCTTTGTGAAACACCCCCCAGAGGTATGAGCCCTGACTAAACTTCCTTATACTGCTATCTACATGCATTTAGTCTAGAAGTAATGGAAATATATCCCAAATCAAGAATATATCAATCATATAATAATCATGCCAATATATGTGATCAACATCTAGAGAGAAAAAAAACTCACCTCCAAGATCAATAGCTCTACACAAGAGAAAAGATTACGGAAGTGGCATACGTATATCCCCAAAGCTACATGTAACGTCCTTTACAGAGCAATTACTGAACTTACTGAACATATCTTCATGTCCAGATTAATACCATCGGTCAGCGAGGAGCAAAAAATTAGCACGACGCACTTCCATAATTTGAGACGTCAAGATATCATTGCTCTGTCACCGATGACAGCTATTGCTAGTCTCGCAAACAATGCTTTTTACTGGTATGACGAGTATATTTAAGTTCTAATGAGGGGCTGTGTTTATAGAAAAGGGCTGTTTGGAGAGAACTCTAAGCATAAAAATATGAAAGGACGTCTCATATATCATTTTTTATTCTCAGCAGATAAAGTGTACCATAAACCTGGTTTTACATAGAAACAAGGTTTTCATCTCATTTGAAAGTACATTACTTGAACAAAAAAGGGCTAGCTTAATCTGATAACTCGTCGCCCGGCTGTCAGAGGGCGTTAGCGCAAGCGACTACTTTTCAAATTATTCGCATTTAAAGATTTGTTTAATATTTAAACTGCTTTCCGTCCCGAAAAGTCTCGCAAACAATGCTTTTTACTGGTATGACGAGTATATTTAAGTTCTAATGAGGGGCTGTGTTTATAGAAAAGGGCTGTTTGGAGAGAACTCTAAGCATAAAAATATGAAAGGACGTCTCATATATCATTTTTTATTCTCAGCAGATAAAGTGTACCATAATCCTGGTTTTACATAGAAACAAGGTTTTCATCTCATTTGAAAGTACATTACTTGAACAAAAAAGGGCTAGCTTAATCTGATAACTCGTCGCCCGGCTGTCAGAGGGCGTTAGCAAGCGACTACTTTTCAAATTATTCGCATTTAAAGATTTGTTTAATATTTAAACTGCTTTCCGTCCCGAAAAGTGGTTTAAAACTTAAAAGACTGATAGAAATGTTATAGTAGAACACGGCCACAAATTTTTTTCGGAAATAAGTCAGTTTGATAAAAGTTTAAGGCGATTTAGTGCTAACGCCCTTCTGCTTAGCGCTTCATTTTTTACCTGAAATTCGAGCTAACACCTTTCTGCCAGCCAGGCGACGAACTATTGAATTTTCTCATTCCCATAGACTCAATTTATGGCCCAATCAGTTCCAGTACACAATGGGTTATACCTTTAAATCCCTATCATATACATGTACATGTACATTACATGTAAGTAAATTAGGTAAGTAATATCCTCATAAGATGAGGGAAGTTGTAGGATATGGAATATTATAGGAAACAATCTCAGGAAATGCTTGCCAACATTTCTAATAGTCTGTTTTAAAAGTGAACATATTAAGTGATGAGTTGTTTGTAGCCTGATACTGAAAAGTTTAAACTTGATTAATGTGATCATGTAAATATGTTCTGTTTTCCTATTCAAACACTGGCTCATCTGTAAGACTATGTCTGACCAACTGCTGGTCATTCACACTGGACATTAGCCAAACCAACTGTTCCTAGGTCATCGTCACGTCAATTACATTCATCAAGTCCACCGATGACTGGCCTGGACAGAGAACAGACCGAGTTACTCATCCCTTATACAAAACCTACTCTAGGTCCGAAAAGGTGCCAATTTGCCAATGTTGAGCATTGCTACGCCACGTATCTGGATGGCGGAGGAGGTATAATTGTGGGACTAGGTCAGGGTTGTCTGGAGCAATAGGCTCGTGGGCTAAACCACGAACACTACTCATCAATTAGTGAATAATCTTGCACCCTTTTTAGAAAGTGACCTAACATCAGAGGTGCTTCTCCCTGGCACATAATTCTGTTCGTCTAATCGGTAATTGTGCTGCACATTTATCTTAGCTTTACCTTGAACTAGGCACAAAACAGAATGGTAGAAAACTGATTATAAGATAAGTCTAAATGTACTCTATGAGTAGGTACCCTAACATACAGGGGTAGTTCCTTGTATGCTTGCCAATTTTTAATCTAAGGTAACATCAATGCATACATTGTACACGTATGCCCAAATTTCCCCTGTGGTATATCAGGTAATTTTCACATCAAAGCATTATATAAACTCTACTTGATTGGCTAAAAAAATATTTACAATCAAAAGATAAATACAATAAAAATATCAGTTGTTTGTACATGCAGTAAATAGGTATTTATGCAGATGATGAGTTCTAAAAGAAGTGAAATTGAAATTAAGATTAGTAAATGTCAGCTCCAAACTATACACCACTAGGGAATCTCCAAGACTTTAATTAATCCTTAAAGATACTATGTCCCTTTTGCAGCCAACATCAAATTCTGTAGAACTTTGCAGGAATTATGAATATGTCATGTATGTCCTATCTGTGAAATTTAAACATTAGCAGTGTCCTAATATTCAAATTATGCAAGGAAACCCGTTTACTTGCTAGACTTCACTGTCAGACACTATTGAGTGACTGACTGGCTTTTTCATCTTTGGTAATAACATACATAAAATGAGCTGTAAAGGGTACATGAGCATTTGTCTACATCAATAACCCACTTCTTGTAATGGCCAAAATTAAACTGATTGAATCTTTGCGCAGCATAAAACGTACGACCATTCGGTACAATGGTCTGAAAATCAGACTATTACTTACTGGCTCTATAGCTCCTAAGTCGATTCGACAACTAATAGTCGTTATTTTCCCACTTAAAGACATTTTCAAGCCCCCTTTTTTTAGGGAAGTTCTAAATTAGTATTGTCTTTCAAATGCCGTTGGAATTTAACCTTTTCATTTTTGGCCTGCAAATGGGACATAGTACCTTTAAGGTTACTTCAAAAAGAAATGAAAACAAATAATGAATATCAAAGTAATGCATTCATGTAATTCTCACACTAGCTGAAGTGTTCTCTTTGTACACCAGACAAAAGTACATCCCGATTCGTTTACACACATGTACAGCAGTTTGGAAGTTAAGAGCACTTAAAGTCTGATATTTACAGGTTTATGAGTAGGGCATTCAATTAGCAATGTGGCGTGGTATTTGACATGATATACCAATCACGTGGGTCATGGGATGACTAACATCCGTGATGTGACAAGAATTTGGCAATTTGGAGCATGCAGTCCTTGGGTAGAGAGAAATTGCTGAAACAACCTTCAATCTGAGTCACACTAGGCACTTAATACTGAACAACGGCATTACACATTATAAAAGATGGCGTTATTTGGTGCTTTTAAAAGCCATACAAGTATCAAAACAGAAAATAGTCTAGTTTGTTCTTATAACTACAGAAAATTTACATGTATAAAGCATTGAACAACTAAAAACTTATTTGAGTGTTTGAGGTAGGATGGAAGAACAGTTTCAAAATGTGACTTAGATCACTCATTCAACAGCATTCTTCATGTAAACTGACTGTTTTCCCCATTCTTAATCTGTTTTCTTTTTAATTGACCAAACTTTTCTTTTTCTCATTTACTGACTTATCTATAATATTTTAAGATTTTTGCACATTTCTCCTCCCATCTTTCATTCTTTTCTCATATTCTCCTCTACTCATCCATCCATCTCTTTTCCCAACTTTCTCCATCCCTATTCCACTCATCTCCTTCACTTTTTCCTTACCACACCCAATCCTTTTACTTATTATTTTTAGAAAAGAGAAAGAATGGTATAGTACAGAACTCCACCACTTTCTCTTCACTTTCTCCCACCCCTCCCCCATACAACAAACTTGAAATATATTTAGAAATTCCCCCCCCCCAGCCTAACTCTTTCCTCTCTTCCACTCTTTCTCCTTTAACACCTCCTACCCAATTCCTTTTGCTCTTCTAATATTCTCCTAAAAAATCAAAGTTACAGAGAAGTAAAAAGAGTGCCTACCTGTCTCTCTTCTCAGCAGTGCTACTTTTCTTGGACTTCTTCTTGATGAGGGCTACATGTTGCTCTGTGACTGGGGAGGTCCTATGCCGTACCTCTGACTCTGACTCAGAGCTCCACTCTTCAATTTTCTGGTCCGCCTGAAGAGAGAGAGAGGACAAAAAGTTCTTATGCTCATCAAAGGCATATGAAAAGGAAGAAAAATACATTTAATTGTTGAATTGTTGGTACCTAATTTGGTAGGTGGTTGGATTGTTCTTACATTTTGTCTTTGACTGGAGAAATCTTGCACAGATCACAAACATGTAGACTGGTTTACAATGCTTACAGACAAGAAAAGTGTATGTCTCCCTCTATAGCTATGCTCATTTTAACATCTGCACACACAGCATGTACATGTACATTGTAACTGCTCAGTTTCCACTGAAGCAGGCTGGCATGTCCATGAAGTCATGAAATAATAGTTCAGCAAAGTCTGATTATAAGATGAGTCTTTGGTAACTGATCTAAATTGTATGAAAAAAGTCGAATAATTTCCCACATACATGTACATATAAATCGAAGTCTATCAATGAATGGTGCTGAGATCAATACCTGAAACAATACTTTTCAAAGCATAAGCATCAAGCCCATAAATTACAAGGCATGCTTTCCAAAAAAGAGTAGTTATTTTCATATTATGTATTGTCCTAACAATTGATTTTCTAACCTTATTTTCCCTCTGAGGTGTGGCATACTCTGAGGACGACCCCTTGGCGGCACCATTCTTGATCCTCTTCCCATCCTCTGCACCACTTGAGATGTCCCCATCCCGGGAGTCCTGCCTCCTCATTGGTGCTGGAGACCCCGTCTTGGATTTCCTCGGAGGGGGCACAGGTGATGGAGGAGCAGCATCTTTGGTGGTCTTGGCAGTTCCGTTGCGCCGGATGTTCTTCGGACTCCTGGGGTGGGGCTGAGGTTTGGTCAACTTCTTCTCAGGACTGGATAACTGCTTCTTGGGGCTCGATGGCGTCTCTTTGGTGCCTTGTTTCTGACTAAGAGAATGTCTCATTTGTGGACTTGGTGGGGATTTCTGAGCGACATTTTCAATTTTTCTGCTGGAAGCTACAGGAGCTGTTTTTGTCTGTTCAACAGGTTTAGCCTTTACAGGTTCAAAGACTGGCTTCTTCTCTTCAGTTGGCGTCGTCACATCATGACCTAACCTAGCCATCTTTATACTCGCATCCACAGCCTCTGACTTTGGGTGCTCAACTTCCTCATCGTCCTCATCATCTTTTGACGATCCTTTGATTTCAGATGCCAGCATGGCCATCAGGTTCTTCTGCTTCTTCACATTGTCCTTGTAAGACTGAGGCTTCACCTCTGCTTCTTTCTTGGGCAGTTGTTTCGGAGTGGCAGCTTCTTTTGTCTCTTCTTTGACATCTGAGTTGGAACTTCTGCGGGTCGATGTGACACTTCGACCGTTCATGGTGGCAGGATGGGGAGTAGCATTAGATTCCCCATACACCAATGAGACCTGCTGAGCGATAGGTAGCGCACCAAGGATTTCTACGCTTGGCGGCCGTGAGAAACTCTTAGCTAAAGGGGACACTGCTGCTTTCTTCACCTCATCAACAGTGATGGGTTGAGTCCTGAATCTTGATTCACTTCTCCGTTTGCGCTTTGGAGGTTCGACTTTGGGAGGTGGCTTTGTTGGTGTTGTTGATTTCTCTTTGAACAGACTCATCTTCTCAGAGAGAGTCAATTTGGAACATTCATCCTCCTGGACATCTGGTGTAGGTTCCTCCTCCTCTGCCATCGATGGCAGTCGACTATCATCAGATTCCTCCGACGCTTCCTCCGCAATCTTTACCCTCAATTTGTTTTGTCGAATCTCTTCCCTAATTCTGTCCTGTGTATTCATCACGTCCTCGATCTCCTCTCTCTTAATTTCACGGGCAATGTCCTCATCCTTCTCCTTGCTCTCGTCTTTTAACCCGGCTTGGGAAGCCATCTCCTTAGCCAGGGAGGACGCTGATGTAAGTTCCTCTGGGGTGACCGGCTGAGTCTGGAACCTGTTTCTATCTCTCGTACGGTGGAACCTTGAGGATGATTTGGACTTGGATCTTTTGTCCTCCTCCTCCTGTTCTTTCTTCCTGATGGCTGAGATCTGAGTGAACATCTTCATCTTCTCTGAAAGGCTAAGACCTGCCAGCTGGTCGTCTTCCTCTGCCTCATCGTCTCCACTCTTCCTCTCTTCTCCATTCTGCTTTACGTTGACTGGCTCAGGTCTGTAATAATAACACAGACATCTCTAGTCTTAGCAATCATCGAAGAACATGTTTTTACTATCTCATTCATACATGTAACTTGTGTGTGCAGCAGAAGAATATGGACAAGATTTTACTATCCCATTCTTAACTTATATGTGCTTAAATTTTTTAAATAAAAATTACTGATAAGTTCCTTAGCCTTGGTGAAAGCCACTGAGCAAGGTCGTTAAGTTTGAGGGACAGATACAGGGAAACACTACCACAATAATTGTAGTCCAGAGAATACTATCCCTTGTAATGTTTTCAGTTATACTACTTAATAACACATTGGTCATTATTGCTCTGAACCAAAAAGAACAAAATTACTTTCAACGATTGTTGAAGAAACTTTCTGATGATTCATTTTGTAAAAACAAAGCGACAAACAACTATCATACAGGGCTTCAAACTAACCTCATCTGAGGGTCGATGGCAAAATAAATATGGTATGTGTGCACTAATCTTATTTGCAGTTCGACAATTGTGTGTACCGGCCTGAGCAGTTTCATGAAACTTTTGTCAATAACAAATGCTAAATATCTATGACAAATTTGCTCTCGGCCATCAAATGCTACGATTTCAGTAGCTTATAACAGTTATTGTAACTTGTTATTGATAACAATTTTTATGAAACAGGGCCCTGATCTCTTTGAGTGTAGAACCCTACTTTAATGCATTTACACATTCAGTGAATTAAGAAAGTTTTTACATCTACTGTAAAACCGGTCATGTTTGGGTCATTGAAACTTTCATGAATTATACACAACAGCCATTTTCACAGCAAGACACTTTCGCGAACTGCTAACATTAAATGTTGTGTCAGTTGTAATTCAATACTTTCACGGCATGAAAAATTATGTCGTTTACAAAAGTGTGATCGTACCTGTTCTCCGGAGGAGGCTGCATCTTGGTGGTTCTCTTTGGTGTGGGTGATACCGGTAGCTTGCTGTAATCTACAAGGGTGGGCTTGGATTCCTTGCCCTTGAAAGACTGCATCCTGTCCTTGAGGGATACCTAAAGGTCATATTGAAAGATCGTAAGGAAAAAGAGTTAACCGTTTGCCAATGGCAGCTGGATTGTTCATGTACAAAGTCTATGGGATTAAGAGAATTCAGTTTTCAATGACTTAAAGCACTCTGAAGTACAACAGTGCTCAAACTTATCAACATATATCTATATAAATGGAATGAAAACTACTTCAAATGGAATTTTCATCAGTGTAACATCTCCGAGTAAAGGAATGTGAATTAATGCCACCTGTCTCTCAAGAGATGATACCGGTATTATGATGATATGGATAGTAGTGATGATGGTTGTGGTAATGATGATGATGATGATGATGATGATGGTGGTGATGACTGTGATTATGATCTTGATAGTGATAGTGATGATGATGATGATGATGATAGTGATAGTGATGATGATGATGATGATGACGATGGTGAATAGTGATGGAGAAATTAATACTGGCACTTTGTTGTTCCTCATCTTCCAAACCTAACAAAGAGCTCAGAAGACGGAGAACAAAAAAACATGTTCCTTGCTGTCTTTCAGGTACCCAATTCCTATACCTGACTTTGAGAAAGGAAACAAACTTTCATGAATACATCATAGCCTCAGGGCAAAGGCTCGGTGACTCAGTTTTGTGGGTGAGGAGTGACTCCAAAAACCACAACACACTGTTTCCCCCCAAGAAGGGGGATTTTCACCAGGGGTTTAATAAGGTTTGCAGAGAGGTTTATGTATTGCGGCACAAGACATTGAGACATTTAACGAATTCTGACAGCGATCTACATGACACACATGAGTAGAAAGTTTATATTTGTACAAGTACATGTAAGAATATTGGCAAGCAATAGACGAACCACAGCGATCATAAACCAAAGTTGATGAAACTAAAACAGTATTTCAAAACTCATACAGCTAATTAGTGTCATCATAAGAACAATTAATAGCATCATTTTAAAGTAATTTCTTCAGATATCATATCAACAATGCCATTAAGCAGCAACTATAATTGCTTTCAGCTGATGGAAGCTAATTCACCTAGTATGCTTTTTTATTCATGTCACAGGAGCGGAGGTTAACCCTTGATGTAGTACCATCCATTTTATAGACTGTTACATGTAGGATAAATGGTCTTTTAATAGTCACATACATGTACACTGTAATTTGTTTTGACCCTATATCTAATTATTGATCATACAAGTCTCTTTGCAGAGTAACAACTAAATGAACCGGATTCTGTTTCAGAACAGAACGTATAGCTACCCTGTATCTCAGGGAAAAATTGTAGTACATTTAAATTCTTGTGCAGAGATTGCTACTTGTATCTTTGGAATGGTAAAGGTTGATACTTGTGAACTGACAGGATAGCCATGAGATTAATCCACACATGTAGGAATATCGCTCAAGCAAAATCAGATAATTGGATGAGTCAACGACAAGTTCTACATTTATTAAAAAATTTTCATACTGTTGGTAGGCAGAGTCAAGCTGTACACAATATACAGAAGGACAAAAACTTCTTGTTGAGTATAGAGCTGAAAGCATAGTACAGACAGACTGAATTTCTGACATGTATGATGTATCCTTGTATGGTGCTGTTTAGCACAGCTGAAGGACAAAATGATTATAATCAACTTATTACTGACTAACCGATTAGATTCCATTAAGCGTTCCAAGCAAATGACACCAGTAAATACAGACTATGTAATCACCTTAATGACATCTTCTGGCCTCTCCTCTGAGACACTTCTGTCCTCCTCTTCTCCACTTTCATCCACCTTTCCCTCTTTCTCCTCCTCCTCTTTGATCTGCTGGGCTCTCATCTGCATCATGGCAAAGAGTTCAGCATCCTTGGCAGAAAGTGCCTCTCTCTTTGGGTCTAATGCAACAAAATGTAGGAGTAAAATATCAGACCATAAAACGAAAAACAAAGTTAAAAATTGCTTGAAATATGAACATGAAATGCAGATCAGAAATCCAAGTTTCATTAGGTATTTGGTGATAATATTTGTACCTTGGTGTACTAACAACAACTTAAAATGTTGTATTGCCCATTGTCAGAAAAATAACGGATCAACAGATCATGATGATCTGGATTTTTATTTTCCCTCAAATCAACATCTAATAAGGATATAAAAGATAAAAACAAAATGTGCAATTGCTTGATAAATAAAGGTCTACATTCCTGTATATGTAGTACAATAGGTGGGAGGATACTCTAATCCCCTTTTAATTTATGAGTATACAGTGTTAACAGTAGATATTATGCAAAATCTATGTTTTGAATCTCAAAAGACTTAGCTAAATTATGCTGAAGAAGGAGATGACACAGCCCACTAACTTTTACATGGAGGGCCTCAAGAGCAGATATTCAACAACACCCCAAATTGACTGAATGAGGGGTCAACTGTCCTTATTTTTTTGATTGATGGAACATAAACATGTCCTTCATTCCTTCTTGACACTTTCAAATATCCTTACATATTGTGATTTAGACATTTCATAATGCCAATCACTCACCTGGAGGTCCAAATCTCCTGGGTGCATCAACCTCAATGGTCCTACTCCTTATCCTCTTGGCATGGCTAGGTTTCCTGTCAGGGGCTGGGGCAATGATGGTCACAACTGGCTGAGGCATTTGTGGTTCTTGGGCAGCAGGAACAGCTTCTTCTTTGGTTTCTTCCTTCTTAGAGATAATTTCCTCCTTAATTTGAGGTTTCTTCTCAATCAGCTGCGACCTAGCAGGTTCTTTCTTGCTCACATCAACACCGTTTGTCTTGCTTTCTGTCTTCTTGTTGTCAGCATCTTTGGTTGCCTTGGTGGATTCTTGAGATTTCTTTGTGGTCTTTAACTCTGAATCCTTCTTCACAGACGGCTTCTTCACAGGAGACGATGTTCGTTTGTGGAAGGCCTCTTTTCGGGAGATGCAGCTCTTATACCTGTCTTCTCTGTTGGTGAGGTCTTTGATGCCCTCTTGTCAGGAGAGGTTGTTCTTGGTAACTTCTTTTCTGTAGATGAAGTTCCTGATACTTTCTTCTCAGGGGAAGTTGTTCGGGAGGATTTCTTTTCAGCAGAAGCTTGGCTGGTGAGCTTCTTCTCTCCTGTTGTCTTTGAGACCCTTTTCTCCGGTGACGGTTGTCTGGTTGTGACTTTCTTCTCTGGAGATGCTTGCCTGGTTGTGAGCTTTTTCTCTGGTGAAGACTGCCTTCTCGATAGGGGCTTCCTATCAGGAGACGTTGTCTTTGCGGGTGGATAAGAGGTTCTCTTATCAACCTGAGAACTTTTGGCAGAGGATGATGATGAAGCGGATGACAGTTTCCTCTCTGCAGAGGTCTTTGGGTCTGTTTTCTTTGGTGGCTTCCTTTCTGGAGATGACATTGTTTTTGATAACCGCTTCTTTTCTGGAGAAGATGACACTCTGGCATGGCCACCAGTCTTTGAACTTGGGGTCTTTTGTTCTTTGGATTGGCTTGTTGCCTTCAAATCCTTCAGTGGCATTGACTTGGGCCTCTGAATGCTGCTCTTTTCACTATCTGATGATTTTTGAGAGAAGCTGCCACCTCTCACTTTCCTTGTAGGGGAGACAGATAGTGACTCACTTGTGGAAATGCTACTATCAGAGTTCTTTCTCTGCCTGGTTGTATCCTGCAGGCCTTTGGGAATCTCTGGTTTCCTAAGCTTCACTTTGCTTGCAGGACTTGAGGCACTATCTACTTCTGTCTGTCTTCCACCTGCAGGTTTCAAGCTGTCTTTCGATGGTTCCCCTTTGTTTGATCCCCAGCTTGCTCTCTTTGATACATCCTGGATTGGAGACGCGGCTCTTTTCATGACAACTGTCTGATCTCCAGGTTTGGGCATGCTGGAATCATTCTTCAGTTCAGTCTTGGTCACAGTTTCAATCTTGAAGCCACCTGCTTTCAGGCTCCTTGGGGACATCTCTTGGGATGATGTCTTTGCTGCATGGACTGGAGGCTCAATAATTTTTGGTGAACGAGGGACATCTTTCTCTTTGGATTTCTCTGTAATCTGAGATGGAGCTGGATCTGTAGCCTGTGGTACGGAGATCGAATGAGAACAAAATAGTTGTGTCACTTTGTATTTTTTCATCAAAACTGTATTCTGACATAGTTCAAAATCACATGGTACTTGTACACATTGGCTTCAATCACTACCACATGGGAAAGGAACTATACATCAAATCATTTGAAAATCTGCCTCAGAATTCGTTGTGGAATACAGGAAAGTCATATCAATCAAATCACATGCAAAATTTCATGGAATATAGGCACTGATGAAAATGTGTTCTTGGTTGAGATAAATCATTTACCCACTCTTAACATACATTCTTTGTCAAGGGGTTCAACAACAAACATCCCTAGAAAGAAAATATAAGTGGAAGGAAGATGTCGGCGAAGATATAAAGACCACTTTTCTTGTCTCCCTTAGGTGGTCTTTATAGACAGGTTTCACTGTAGAAAACATTGATGATTGGCATACCTTAAGTTTACTGGCCTTCTGTATGTCTTCCATCGTGACCTTCTGGTTATGTCTCTTTCTCTTGTCTCTGTTGGGCTTGTTGTTGTTGTTTCCAGAGCTATCAGGTTGCTGGTGGGAACCAGAGTCAGGGGATTTAGATTCTGACAAATGAGAGAAGTGAAACAAAAAAATATGGTAAAACACATACATTTAATGTACATTTCCAGTGGGAAGTCAAGGCACTCTGATAAAGATAAGAAAATTAGCAAACATAAAAAATCCAGCCAAGAATATGAGTCTATAAACGAACATTCCATTACATAATTAAAAGAGACATGTTATCATGTTCAATACCAAGATTATGACTTTCAACAAAAAAATTACAATCACATTAATAAAAATGTCTGAATTTGTTTACTAGTGTTTCTTTTAACAGCTTTGCTCCCAACAGATATTTATGCATGTACACATATCCAATTTCAGGCTTGTGTCAATTTAGTCTGTCAACCTACACGCATATTTGTACATCTGTATCATTGGTTTCAAATGGAGGTTTGTATCAGGAAAGTACATGTATATCTATCATTAAAAAACAAAGAAGAAGATCATTGTCAATTTAACAAATGAAGGAAGACATGCATCATCTTATAAACTTTAATCATTCAAGGAATATATATAATATACAACCTTTGTATAATGAATGTACCTGTTTAATAAAAGTTTAGCATTTGCCTGTTATGTGGTATATAGGAAACAATGGTAATTAGTAATTACAGTGTTAGTGCATGTATTCAAATTTTCACCTTGGTATTTGAAATAAAATACCCAGGATTAAGGTATATGTGTTTTGTTAAAATAATTATACACCAGGACTATATTTGTTTGTATAGCCAAACACCCAAGTTTACACCAATGACTGAAATACCGCTGCTGCATGTGCAAAAGAGAAATTAATCAACAACATGTTCTTTATATATGAATGGATAAAATGACCTTATATAAGCATGGACTAGGTATGTGTCGTTGTGTCACGGTACAAGAAAACATCATGCCGACACAACCTTCCTCTCATACCTAACAAGTACTGGGAGAGTCCTGGAAAAGAAATCTGTGCAGTCATGCCCAACCTTGGCATATCTAGGTTAATTAACTCTGCATCGCATTAGAATCCATTGTGCTCTGAGCTAGGTGCGATTTTGTTTACAGATACTCGACTATCCGCGCCTACACCAGGTTTCTATATGTTTTGGGTTTGGGGTGGGGTGATTACACATTTATGGACATAAAAATAATAATAACCCAGAAATGTATAAATAGCTGGATGTGCTTCATGCAATACAGGTGTACATGTTGCATAACACTTCCCTATATATGAGCATTTTGATGACTGCTCAATTAAATTTGTAATCCCTTCTTGTTCTATAAAGCCCATTAACACTGATTGGTGCAATGTTAGTATATGTACTGGTATATGTACAGGTGAACATGTATATCATCATCATCAGATATATTGGTTAAAGGTCAAGTAAGCAATTATTCAGTAAATTTGTAAGGCACTATGCAATATTTTCAAACCCAGATACCTATGAACTTGATTGGAAAAGGAACTCTCACATATTCAAAACATCCTGGTTATATTTGTAAAAAGTCATTTTTAAAGCCCTTCAATCTACTTCTTATTACTTCAACACACTATACCAATCTTCTATCGATTTATAGACAGCCTTAACCTGAAATTGAGTTACTGATGCTAAATCAAATAAAGGGATATATATTGGGAAAACTAAAAATAGCACGAAATGACCATTGTACGATCAAGTAACTAACACATTGTAACCAATACACTTTAGTCTCTCTATTTGTTTTCCTATTTTACAATATTACACTTGACTATTGTAACAGCTGGTTGGGTAGGATGGTAATATTTAACCTATATATACATGTACCTTATATAATTCATTGCTGTTATGGTGGATAGCAACAGTTCACCAAAGTACAATTTAGAATAGGTGCATTAAGAGAATGAGTGACAAAGATAACATATACATTATAGAATTGGTAGTATTGTATATTCTAGTACAAGTCTAGAAAGATTGTGAGTAATCAATCTTGTGTGGAATAAATAAAGGACTCACTCATACGTTAAAGGTACCCTTGCTACATTTAGCAGTTAGTTAGAGAAGTACATGTTGACCATCTTTAATTGAAAATCAGATGGTTAAATACATAGATTTTTGAGAGGATATATATACCGCCCGCCACCATTATTTGGGCATCCAGATCCATCACCAAAAGATTCTTCTCAAAAACCATCTCACCCATTCCAGAATCTTTTGATTCAATTGAATCTTCCATATCAAAGATGCTATCGTCAACGTCGTTATCGCTATCATCTGCGTTTTTCTCCTTCTTCTTGAGCTTGATCAAATTGATCTTATCGTTGACACTGGGGTCGTCTTTGGTTGCCGCTGCCAATAGGTTGTTTATGTTTTTTATCATGTGTCTAATACTATCCCTGGCTTCGTGTTCCGATACTGGGGGTGGATGCATGCATTTATGGGATAAAAATCAGTCAATTTTAGATCATGGTAAGGCAGTTTGTATATCATATTTGGAATAATATATCATGTATATACCCTAATACCTTGGCCTGGTGTATGTGTAATATTGAAGGCGTTCCTTGGATCTAATTTAAAGTCAATATTAAAAGTGTGATAACCCTCACACTGTGATCACTCCAACCATGCCATAATTTTCCAGATGCCTGCATCTTGAGTGGGTTCTGTGACACATGCAGGCTCTGGCGAAAATTGCTCGATATCCAAACACTGACAAAATTCCTGATTTAAACCCTCGACCAAAACGCTACCTAACCCTAATCCTAACCCTAAACCTAACATAAAACCTAATCACAACCCTAAGCCTAACCTTGTAACTCACAACTACATCTGTCAGCATCTTTGACTAAATAAAGCCCAAAGAAATTGTCACCGGACTAAATATTGGGTCACCCGTGAGTGTGCTTGTAAAATCTGCTAGTAAAAAATACAACAAAATTCTATGTAAAAAGAATATCTGTGACCTTCTACAAAAGTTTCTTAAGTATCCTGCATTTTTCATGAGTAAATGATAATTTTCATCATCCTCCATAAAACAAATGCCTGTGTTGTTTTTTACTATCTTCATATTTTCTGGAATACTTACGGCTTTCTTGCCTCCTGCTTTCTCTGATACTTGTTCGATCAGACTTGAGGTGACGTCTGCTCGGTCTATCCACAGAGGCTGAGCTTGTCACAGAATCAGAGTCACTGTAGTCGTCGTGGCGATGACCTGAATTTGAAGAAAAGGAATAAAGATTGCTCATCTTTGTTTAATGTCTTTAATATTGAATAGCAGAAAATCTTTACTTAAAATCAAGTAGAAATACATGTACATATGGAGCCTTCAAATTTTATACCATGGCAGCATTGTTATTTTTCAATTAATGCCTTTGTGTCTGAAAGCACATGACTGAGAACAAAACTATAAAAAGTAAACAGTAAAAATGGTGACAATGCATTTCAGGCTTAAATTCTGCACCATGACTGTGGAGTGATCTCCTCCGATCTTCTTTCCTTTCTCTTCCGTTAGGTTTTTATAAGACAACTCCCAAAACGCTTTGATTCAATTATGAACATCAAATTTTATTTAATTCATACTAGTTTTTGTTTAACTCTAAATGTCTGAAACCTTTCAATAAGAGTAAGAGCACGATATAAATGAATTTATAGTCATTGTAATTATAATCAAAAAGCTTTATAATCTTATAGCAACTCTGAGAATGTCTTAATCAAAATTCCTGTTACCAAATTATGTTCATCATCCCTTAGTTTAAATTAATCAGTGAAGATATTTTATAGCAAACTCACACTGCTTTGCAAAAAGAAAAATCTGCTGAAACCACAAGACTGGGTAAAAAAATATGGCAGCATCGACCTTTACAATCTTCAAATTAATAATTCAATATAGGTGGCATTCTGTGTAATCCTTTTACAGTTGATGTATCGAAACATGTCCCCTTTTCATTAGAGTCTCTAATAATTGGATCAGGAAGAAGGCTAAAGGAGTTTTGGGAGTAAATCCAGACAAGATGTTTTAAAGCCATCAAGCAATTCCCTTATGACTAGATGGAAACATGTTATTTCCTCTCTCAAATAAAGTTTCAAACTCTAATGTTCAAATCACAACTTATAATCTTCTCTTCTCCATCTCCAAGTTTTAACACTCACATACCCTTCCATTCTCTCTGTGTGTGTGTGTGTGTGTGTGTGTGTGTGTCTCTCTCTCTCTCTCCCCCCTCCCCATCCTCTCCCATCACAGGAAATGATTATCAAATGCATGTACTCTACTTTTGACAAAAAATCCAGTTATTCCTCGTTCCAGGAAGAAGAAAAAAACTTTTCTGGTGCTGAATTCTATTCATAATCATGTAAACAAATTTGATCATCATACTTCTGACTCCCCTCCCATCCTACCTTGATCCCGTTACCAAAAACAATGGTTTACATAACCTTACATTGATCTGTAAAAGAAATACCCATAGATCATATAAAAGACTGTCTCTGATATATACCCTAGTCATGCCAACAAGACCAATATCAGACCAACAACTGACTATAACCCAACATATTACATTGCCCACAAATAGAAAACAGTCAGTCAGTCAGTCAGTCTAGAATTGGTGTAAAGACAGTTTGGCAGTGTGAATGAGGTATTTAATGAGTCATATTTCAATAAAGATATGTAGAAAGAAAAAAACCGGAAAGACATTTATAGGAGACAACCATTTTGACCTATGGCTACCACAAATCAAACAGATGTGTGTTTATATTGTCTAAGCTTGAGTTTACATTATGTATTGATTCTATGAGGTCAGATGAGAAAATGTCAATAAACTGGAGTGTAAACTGACCTGTGTCAACGTACAGTGTACATGTATTTTTAAAGAATCAATATTTCCAGCTTAGTATTGGTTTAGAAATCTTACATAAATTCTAATCAGAATTAACTTCTCCATCCTTATCAAATTCTCTGAAAAACTGGTTATTTGCACTAAAAGTTATACATTAAGTGCTATTTAAGCAAATGAGAGTGGCTGAATTATATATCTGTATCTTGAAATATTTGAAGAATATTAACAATTATGAATTTATGCAAACTGAGTGCTGGTCGCACAAGAAATTTTGCCTTCTTTTAAAGTTTTCTACTAGAACTTTGCAAATACATGAAGGCAAAATTTTCATCTTTTTGAAAAAATATCACTTTTCATTTCTTCTTGGTTAAATTATTATCTAAAACCCAAAGATTGAATGTTTATGTCAGCCCCCCTTCCTATTTTAATGGATAAACTTTATGAAAAACCTAAACACTACAGCTGTAATGAGTAGCTCATTTGTAAGAAACTTTCTGATGGAAATGTCATTGAGCAATGGCTCAACTACTCTTAATACATACATTGAATCTTGTGAGACCAACAATTATATCTGGTTGGCTAATTGTGGTTTCCTTCATCAAGAAAGAGAAATGGATGGCTTGACTAATGGGATGATGGTGTGAAGTAAATTATCTTGGATGGGAGAATTGTGATTAGATCATGAAAAATTCAATAGATAATGATCAAATTTTTCCCACTGTTTATTTACATGTATATCCTAAATATACATGTAAGTACGGTAGTAACAATTAACAAAAATTGTTTTATTGAAGGTTGTCTGTAGATGATAGGATATCTAGGACTTATTATGTTGAAAAATATATGTTTAAATATTTTATAAATGTAATCAAGATGAATGACAAAGTTCGTTGGATCTATGAGATATCTTTGTATAATTTTTCTTACTGTACTGTTCTTAACAATATGGGAAAATACAGATACTCTTATCAAAGAGATATCACAACATATCTCTTTGCTCTTATCAAGTTAAAACAATCTAAAATGTCAGAGACTTCTGTTTTGCCTACACATGTACATAGACTATTGTCATTGTAACATATTTGAAAAAAAGAAAAAACCTGCCTGTATATTAATTTTGCCGTTTGAGTTTATCAGTACTAAAGGGTCATTTATACCATCATTTTGTTAGTTCATGGCCTCATTCCATTAATTGTTCTTTCAGAATAATTTATGCCCCCCCCAAAAAAAAAAAGATGACTTATAACCAAATGCAACTTTTATCAATAGTACAAGAAAAATTTCTTTATATTTTCTCTTCACCCACAGGATGACTACAATATATATGAAATTAAAACATTTTGCTCAAGGAAGAATATGTTGTTTCCCTACCACTTCTATGAGGTGAGTCAAAGACATCACTGGAACTGTCTGCACTGCTCTTTCTCCTGCTGCGATGCCTGGCTATGAGCCTGTCTGCCGCGTCCGATGTATCCTCAGTCTCAGAACGACGTAACCTGGATCAAGAAGAAATTAAAAGAAACTCCATTTTTTAGTTTTCTTTTCAATCTTGAAAGATATTTTCATGTACATGTACATGAAGGGTGCAAAAACAAATGATCAGGTTTTTTTTTCCTCTTTTTTTTTTTTTTTGCCTTTTGGTTTTGGAATGAAAGGAGAAAGAAATAAGAACAGAAGTAATAACTTATCACTGTTAGCAGTGTGAGAAATGAATATCGTCTGTTCAGAGCCAAAAGGGCCTTAACTGTAATATGAGTTAACACCTTCTGACTCAAGATGGGATATAGTGAAGTAAAGGTCAAAACTTTGAAGTGTGCATTTCAAGAATTGTACATCTGTTGGGTGGGCATCTGTTCAAGCTCTTCTGTCTGGCATAAGGTCTGCTCAGACCTCACCAACGATGATAACAATAGCTATAACGATAAATTATTCTCAAATGGCTCCTCGTTAATGTGTAAAAGGCATTGAAAAAGGTTGTTGATACATAAATCCATCCCCTTAAAAATATTTTTTAAATTGCAGTGTGTTCAAAGGTGAAGTCACTGCATGCATTATATGTCAACATCTGGAGAGCTACACAGGACACGATATATATGGCTGTGAATGGGCAAACACCCCTGTTGACTCTCCGTCCGTTCGTTTGCACAGTAAATATTGATTGAAACATTCATAAGGCCATAAAGATTTCATGGTTGAAAATTATCCCCTTTAGTTATAATCTCATGTTATGCAAAGCAGGTGGTCTTTTATCGCTCTATTAAATGCTGACTCAACAGTAACACCGTCAACAATAGCAGCGCACTTTATGCTTGAAAATAATAATGATATAGTAATAATTATAGACCATTCTGGTATAGCAAATATCACAATATTGATACATGTTTCATATAACTTTAATATATCTAGGGGTTGTTTGTTTGTCTCATGTTAGCACACAATCTCCTCCCTTCGCAAATAGTAGTAACCATGGCAGAATCCTGGATCGATGAACAGGCTTAAACCTACAACATCCTTGGATTAAAATAAAGTAAAGTAATTAAAACGACCAGACACATGTAATTTCAAGAGGCTTGGAACTTAGGATGTGATTACCCTCCTACTCCTACACATGTACAGGTTGTAGGCTAGCTTTTGCTCTGGCATTCATGATTGGCACACAGTACATTTCAATTCAAGGAATAAATCATGCCAGGTACTCAATGAACACATGGGAGGAGAGAGAGACAACTGCACATAAAATGCCTTGTTTATAAGCACACGTGTATGCATTAAGCAGAGATTTGAACCTGTAACCTTTTAATTGAGAGTCAAGTGAATGAACCCAAAACTATCTTGCTCTGTCACAAGATTGAACGAACAAAAAAGATATTGCTCTGGGTTTGACTCAAGAGCCATGTTAACTAGTATAACAACAAGCGCTTTCCAGATATATTATTACCCCGGTCATCGGATTCAGGCTTGCCCGCACACAATGTATGCAAATTCTCCACTCCCTGGGGAGCCATTTTACAGATGCTCACAATGCTGAGCAAACTACATTAACTTTCGCATCCTACCGAGTACCCATGTATAACACCAAGGTGGAGAGTGGCAAATGTAGATTAACGTCTTGCCAAAGGACGTTAGTGCACGGCTGAGATTTGAACCCTGTACCTTGTGATCTGCAGTCGGGTGACTTATCCACTAGACCACAACACCTCTTCAAATAAAAAATAAATCCTCTGTTGAGAGCCAGAGGGTGTCAACTCCTATATTTTGTCACAGAGTTAACATCCTTCTGGCTCTCAATAGACTACATAATAAAAGGTACTAAAATTTGCCATGGTAATTCAACACAGCACTGTAGAAACATCTGTCATCAAATAATGGTTATCGTTACCATGGAAACAAGATTTACCCTGTCAATGACCCAAGGATACTGCCTAATGAAATCAACTTTTTTATTAGATTCATTCTGTCTTTATTAAGTGCACATGTGCATGGTGGCGACCCTATGCATAATGTATGAGCCTGCATTTTGCCATTACACATTATGCATAATATTACTACTAAAAACACAGTGAAGGGGAAACTCACTACATTAACAGGTATACATGTTAATTAGACTCTCATATTTCTATTGGAATGAGGGAAATCAATAGCATTTAAAGACATTGCTTGTAATCGGTTGTATAATGCACAAAATGTGCTCTCAGTAAAGAGGTTGAGGGTTTGATATCGAATCCCAGCCCTGAAGTCCAATGCCTCTTAACAAGACATTAATCTTCATTTGCTACTCTCAACCCGGGTGTAGTAAAATGGGTACCTGGTGGGAAAGATTTCTTGAATGCCAGAGTACTGTTATAGTACCTGTTATAATTCAAAAGCCTAGATAATACTGAACTGCCAGGAGCATCAAGCATTATGGACACAGGTGACTGTAAGTGACTGTAAGGACCCACTATTATCATAATCATTGTTGAAATTTAGTTGAATTCACCAAAAATGAAAGCAATACAGAAATTAATCATCTCACATTACATCCTCCTGTACTTTGAGTGACATTACATTACCTTGCCTTACCTTTCTATCAAATGGAGCAAAGCGCATCTTTGTCAATCTAACAAAAGCTAATCGTTATTTCTATACAGGAAATACTTGTCAAATGAATTATCCAACATCTTAAATATCTTAAATTCTCTCAATCTTTCCACACATAGGCAATTTTTAATATGAAATAATTTTTAAAAAATCATAATATTCATCTGCCTAAAAAACAACAGCTATGGATTCTGATGAAACTCAAACTTTACAGATATATCAACACCATAAAATGTGGGAGGTTGTGGCAAATTATATGATAAAACCACAACCAAAACCTATTCCCGTCCCCTTGCCCCCACTCACTAAATTCATGCCATGCCTTAGGCAGCTTGCCTGTAGTTGTATAAATGTGTCTTTACTCTGGATGTGACAATTTGATAAGATTCCAAATGTTACCCTGACACTTGCATGCACATTCCTGGCATATTCCATTCCTGACTTGCAAACACAACTATTGCAGTATTCAAGCTATGTATGTATCCATACTTACTCATCACTTTCGTCAGATTCCATTATATCCAAAGATAGATTCCACAAAGGGCTCAAATCGTCTCTTACAATTAGTGTTTACCGATTAATACACATGCACACAGATCCCTTGTGTTCAACTGTAATGTAGACCCAAGAATGTGGTTGGTTTGTAAACACCAAGTTGCGTCGAGTCTCAAGCAAACTTCAGCTTGAACCTTTCAGAGGGGGATCCGCACACCGTGGGTGTATGACTAATAAAATCCCAACATGCTATGTGGTGGAACAATTTACACTCCGACACGCTGAGTCAAAATTGGCCTAGAATTCACCGCATCACCTGGCCCATGCATGTTCCCCGTACGGAGGCGATCCAGGGGGATACCACGCAAAATTAGATTTCACGTTGGACTCACTAACGAGCTTTGCTCTCCGTGCAACCAAGGGCTTAAGGTTGATGGGGGAGAGAGCTGGAGAGAAGGTCTAATTATAGCTAAAAAGTGGTGTTGGTTGTTCCATTGCCGATCTGCTCTGCTACAATCTCCCGTACAGAACACATGGTGCGTGCTATAGCCAGACCAAATCCATGCACTGCTATTGATAAATAAATATTGGCTGTTTAGATATGTCATTCGGTATCTCGTGTCTGACTGGAAGCAACTCTACAGTGACCTACATTGGAATATCCATAGGCTAAAGGGATAGTTACCTTAGGATATGTTTTATTAAAAATGTATTTGTTTTATGCTAGAGCTTTAATATCAATTCCGGACAATCATGACCAAAATGAAATCACAGGGTGAATTCAATTAAATTTCATAACCACAATATTTTTTTATTTCTTAAAATAATCTCCAAGGTACCTGGACAAGATATTCAAACCAAATTGTTAACCCACTGACAACTAAATGATCTCATTACATAGGCTTAGTGAAATATATTATATACACTTGATGAATTAAAAAAAAAATCAAAATCATCTGAGAGAGGATCAGATCAGTAAATCAGGTAAATGTTCTTTTATTTCTCTATTAATTGCATCTTACAAAATAACGAGCTTTAAAATTGTTTCAGTTCCAATGGTGGATAGCATGTATACATTACGTGTATGCAATATATGCCTATGTATAGATAGCTAGGACCTTGTGATTTGCAAACACATCATCATCAACACATCTCATTATAATTAGTTAATATCTTCAGAAGATACCAGTCATGTGATATAAATGACACACATGGTCACTCATGGATACCAGTTCTTTGGTCTGCATGGTCTCCCTCCAATTCAATCTCCCCTCTCCCTCTCCCTCTCCCTCTCCCTCTCTCTCATCCATTTGCCAAGTCTTTGCACACATGGATGGAAAGAGCGATGTAGTATACACTAGGTTAATCATGTTAATTACTTCATTATTTGCTTTTAAAAGTACCCCCTTTCCTACTGTTTTCTCTCTCTACTTAAGCTCTCTCTCTCTCTCTATATATATATGTCTCTACCACATAAATGTTGGAAATCTTGGTTGTATTTTAATCATATGTCTAAGTAGAAAAAAAAAGAAAAAAATGATATATGGACAAGATGCTGAAAACTTTTGAAAATAGCTTGTTACATTACGTTATGAAAATAATATATAGCGCATTATAATATAATACTTCATTCTGAATTCCTACATACATGTAGTGGACTCTGCAAACTCTTATACAAAATAAATTTCACTCATGTCCAATTTACCTCAATATTCCCTCGCACCAATCTACATGTACGCAATGTTTAGTATTGTCTAGCAGAGCTAGCATTGCATTCATCTGAGCCCCTCCCCTTTGTCCTTATTCTAATGCTGAGTCATGAATATTCATAAGGGATTTCTGCCCAGTTACATATATGTATATATGTATATATGTATGGATGCATGTATGACAAGGAAGCCCATTTCATCAAAATAACATTTCCTATAAGGTCGTGATTGAAACATCAATGTAATTGATACACAAAGTTCATTCTCAATTATGGTTTCTTATATCATCAGGGGGGTGTTTCACAAAGACTAAGATCAACTTTAAGTTGGACTTAAGTATAACAGGCCGTTCATGCCACTGTTTGATCTCACCATTTACTGGCATTTGTCTTTCAAGGGACGTACAAATCGTGGTCTCAAATCTACAGAGTTTACATTTTTTGATAGTTCATTATTAAAGGAAAAAATATTATCTAAATATTATAATTAGAGACCAATGGGGATAGCAACCAATGGCATGAATGGCCCGCTATACTCAAGTCCAACTTAAAGTCGATCTTAGTCTTTGTGAAACACCCCCAGTTCTCATATATTGTTTTCTAGTAGAACTTAAACTTGATCTTCATTCTAGTTCATGTCATTTCAAATTTACTTCACTCTATTTACAAATTTCCACCACAACAATATACCCCATGTGTGCTATTGTCTAGAGGAGCTAGCATTTCATCCATCCAAGCCCCTCCCTTTTGTCCTAATTTCCATGCTGGCTGATGAATATTCATGAGGGAGTTCTACCCAGTCACAAACGTGTATGGATGCATGTACATGTACATGTATGCCTAAGGAGTTCTTTCATGAAAATAGCGTTTCCAAAAACATTCTTATTGCTCATCTAAACAACACTTACGTGACATTCTGAAGATTAATCATTTCTCATACACTTTCTGTTCTCACATATTTCTTCATTAGATTCATGTATTAGCTTTATCCTCTTTTTCATTCTACTACAATGCTTACCAGATGTATTCCATGTTCATTTCATAACTAACTTATTCATGTTGAATTTACATTGTTCAATTCACAAATTTTCCATGCACCAATCTATTCCATGTGTACTATTGTCTAGAGACTCTCGCTCTGCATTCAACCAAGCCCCTCCCCTTTGTCCTTACTTCCAAGCTGCCGTGAATATTCATGAGGGAATTCAACCCAGCTCGCATACATGTATGGATGCATGCAGGCCTAGGAAGCCCCTCGGCAAGGCTTACTCTTCACATGCTCTAGCCAGGAATGTAGTGGTATTTTAATCGTATGATTCTTGTTCTTCCATCTTCAGCGTTATCTCTCTCTCTCTCTCTCTCTCTTTCTTTCTCTCTTTCTTCCACTCTATCTGTTTCTCTTTCTGCTTTCCATCGCCAGTAACCTTTAACTGTCCCTTTCTGTAATTTCCATACATTATGGTGATACATACTCTACATGATGTACCACCACTGGAAACTACTCAATTTCACAAACACGTAAATGATAATATAAGTGCTGCTGCATACTTGTAAAGCCACCCTCTCAATTGTATGGTAGAGTTCAATTCAAGCAAGATATACGATGAATCATTCTGTGTCTCATATTCAAAGCAAACACCATCTTTGAATCAAAATCCCTGCTAACATAATCCATCAAAAAATAATCCCCCTTTTTTATATGTTTTATGAAGGTCTATTGGCATGTTCATTTGGCATACTGGTACATAAATATTCATGTTCAGACGTTTGTTTTTAAAAGTAAATATACAGGGAAACAATCATATGTTTTCAAACTTTAACATCTTTTCTTACATACAGTAGTACAATGTTGCCAATTTGTGATCACTTTTATATATCTAAAATAAAATCTACAATGATTAAAAGACTAAATGATAAAAAAAATTATGTAATTCCTAAAGATCATTTAATAAATGTCTTACATTAAATATTGAAGCATAAAACATCTCCCCCACATTACTCCTCCAAATGTTTTTACCTAATTCATTTAAAGTTCACCTTTAAAGGAAGTCCTAGCTCCCTGAACAGGAGTGCCAATTTGATCCCTTTGGACTTATAACACCTACTGCGTGCTCAGCAGGAAAAGGTGTAATTAATTGTGTGGTATCGGTGCTGCAGGCGTCAGGTTAAAGTGCGTCTCAAGTTCTGGGAAAGGTTACAGGATTATACTGTTTAATGTGTCTTAATGACCAGAACCACAAAAAAACATTATTCAATGAGTTTAAAATCTAAAGATTTAAGATGACATAACATATTCATAATTCAGATGTGTACCATTGTGGAATGGGGAGGGGAAGGGGGGAAGGGGGGGGGGGTCTTTGACTGTCTTGATCATGTATCAAATCAGATGAAATACACATCACAAAATGTGTCAGTAATTACACCCACTATTACAACTATTAAAACCAGATATTTATGTCTACCGCACATTCCAATCTATGATTTTTAATACAAAAATAAATCAACTTTAAGTAAGTTACTACGGCTGAAATGTAATGTAAAAATGTCTTCCAAATTCTAAATTCTGGAATCCTTTGTACTCCTTCAAAAAAACTGGAAGTGGAAGTTACTTTACACTGCAATACAAAAACCATAACAGAACAATCTCTCTTTCTTTCTTTCTTTCTCTCTCTCTCCCTCTCTCTCTCTCTCTCTCTCTCTCTCTCCCTCCCTCCCTCCCTCCCTCTTCCCCCTCTCTCTCTCTCTCTCCCTCTCTCATTCAGTCTGGAATATTCTTTTAAATTATGAAAATTATGACACAACGGGACACTTGCTATTTCACATTTATAAAAAAACTACCATGCTTATAACCTCCTAATGTTCAATGCCAGAACAAGTATTTCCTAGCTCTCTTTTGATAAAAGGATAATACTCTTTTCGACCTGAAATCAAAAGTATTGCATATTGAGCTTTTAGTGGAAAAATAGGAAATTGAATCAATATAAAGTTGCAACGTTGATTACATCTTTAATAGATTTCCTTGCACATGTTTTTCATAAATTCAGTTTCCATGTACATGGCCGTGTCAACTGATTTAAAATGTCTGTTTACTATTCACTTCACTTTCTTACAAAGTCAGTGGATGTAAATTCATTTTTCTACAAAACAAAACTATTTGATTTCATACGCCAGATCATATAAAGAGACTTTATAAAGAGAGCCGACTTTCTATTAATGATGACCAGAACTATACAGGTATTTATATAAATTTGATATGAAAATTATTGGTGCAGTTAGGTTAGGATGTAATAAGAATGATTTGCCCTAAAAATATGATTTAAACATATGTTTTTAGTTAAGTTAACTATTCAAATCAAATAAATTAAATGCCACAGCTGATCAGAATTTCAAGCAAGCATGCTAAAGTTAAAAAAAGAATAACAAAATTTTAAAAATAGCTGTATCAGTGCCAACAAGCAAACTACACCTGTAGACCTCACATTATGTATACATTATGTATACAAGCGTTAAAAAAAGATTCAAATGGTTTTGAACAAATGACACTTACAAGTCATGGCAGAGATTCCTTTCCACTGAGAGCATTTTCCAAGTATTGAACTTCTAAGAAACTGTTGCGAACTGCTCCAGGACAAAATTTCAACTGAGAACTGTTGCTAGTCCTACAAGTGATGCAGGCCAACACTCAGTGCCCCATGCAGGCTTGAGCATCCCATTTATGCCGAGCTAATGGACGAGAATTTCACACAAGTAATTCCCGGCAATTTCCATGCTGTATAGCACATCAGGAAATACCTCGATTAGCGTTTCACTTAGGTCATTTGTACATGACACAACCCTCAATGTAGTCTGAAATGTCATTTACTCTTATCCCTATTGTATGGTATTTGGTCAGGCTGGAATTACTTTTCAGAATCTTTAGTTAGCAATGACGTCATGCATCATGGTGTTCAAATGTTTATAAACTGTATTAACTCAGACAGCAATAGTCTTTGGTGGTACAGCACGCTTTGAAGAATGTCATGATGTGTTAGTTTGGTTCAGGATGCTATATGACACATGCAGTAGAGACATTGCTCCACCATCAATATCCTACACTTATAATATTCCTTACTGGACCAAACACAATATACCCTCGCCCAGAACCTGAATCTCACCTAATATCCATTTTGCGCCCTAATCCATTAACCCTTTATCTTTGAGAAATACAGCCCAGGGAAACTGTCCCAAGAGAAAAGGTTTGGTCATTTGGTCTTCACATTACAGTGATATATTTAGGAGAAATTATTTTTTTTAATATTATACTATTCTTGAAATTTACAGGTAATCCTACAGAAGACTGGGATGATGACATGTGTACCATTTTAAAGGGATCGTTTAACAGTGTTAAATCTGAGATACACGGCCCTACATGTTATTAGTGTCTGTGATATGGTGTAATAATGAAGCCCTAAAAAAATTGCGCTTCAAAATGATCAAGAAGTGCCTCAAAAAGTAAAAATCTTTGATTGACCGGTTTTACCATACTCGTTTTCCCTAATAGACTATAGTGTTATGAAACCATCAGGCGAACGGTTTTCAAAATTTGTAATTCCAATCATAAATATCTTGATAATCAGACAGGCGATCAGCTTGTAAAAGTCATGGGGTTCCTGACTGACCTAAAGGTTTATGATTATCATTGCATCATGAGCTAAATCCAGAATTTTGTTTCAGAATCTGAGACAAAGTTACCGGATCCCTTTAATGGCTACAGCCCAAAAGACCATACATGTGTCTCGCAGGCCTTACCGGTATATGTAACTGAGGGCTTGCAAGACTAAATAACAGCCTATGAGACTGACAGCCAACATATGACCCACATATGCCTCACTTGCAGACTTTCTGACAACCTTTTTTAGGATTCACAAAATCCAATAATAGTCCAGGGCCTATCAGTCTAGTAAGATGTCGGTATCATGGGCTGTCGGTCTACTGGATGACCCCATTCTAAGCTACTGTCTTTCATAGAGAGTGATCATAAAAGACATCACTTGGAAGGCTCCAGGGTTGGACACCGTCAAGGTAAAGGTTAATTACAAATTAATCTGAATTCAATAAGACTAATTAAATCCCAAAATGGGGTGATATCAAAAGAGAGGGGGAAGGGGCGGGGAATAAGAAAGACCTGGGAAGAAAGGCAGAGAAACAAAAAGATAGACAGAGAGAGACAATTCTAATGTACATATATGTAGATCAATATCAAAAAATTCCACTCATCACTTCAACTCCAAAATGATATAAAGATTAAAACCAAACTTCCCCATCTGGGCAACTAAAGTTCACAGCACAAGCCCAAATACAAATTTTAGATACATTTTTCTTCCTTCTAAAGAACACAATCCTGAAATTATAAGGAATCCCAAACAGGTATGGGTCCCTCACCCCATCATCATATGTGGCTAGTATGCAAGCTGGCAAGTGAATTTGCAGCAAACAGCAGCCAATAACCCCTTCCAAAACTCTCATATAAAGACCCCAGATTCAAAAAAAAAAAACATCCAGGTCTCATGTCTCAATGCATATACTGAATGTATAATGACCACAGCTGGGACATACACGTACTCCACACTGCAAAATGGCCTTCAGTTCAAATAGACATTAACAAATTGATTTTATCATTGATGTAGGAAGGAGATAGGAATTTAATACATCGTTGACAGTTTTACCATTGTCCTCAATATATAACAAAAAACATACGGTAAGGTAGCTGAGACAAGGTTGTCATTACATTAATGAGCCTTGTGTCAAAATTATCTGCTCTGTAATCAGTTCAAACTCTGATAATATTAATTGGGGATGTATCTTATGTAATTTTCAATAACTCATATTTGACATGCATGGTCACACATCTCTATACTTTCAGCTCTTAAGGAAGCATGCAAAATGGTGTTATCGAAACATAAATGAGATGGTACATCAATTGTTGGATTAAAGGCATATTTATGAATATTTTTCAAGCAATTCTAATGTAAACACATGTATCTCAGGCAATTAGTAGCAATATATATGTATCACTCTCTTAATGTTCCCTTTATTAACAAAAGGGAAACTTCATAATCATAGTTTTCAGGTTTTTTCTAAAATTTATTTTCTGAAAATGTCTCAAATGCATCGACAAAGTTTTCATGACAAATGAATACCAAATGCATCTTTGATGGCATCTGTGAACAATTTACATTTAAAATGTGTTTCTTTGTTATTTTGGAGGATCTACCCATGGACCTATTACGGATGGACATTCGTCGTTTTGTTAACGAATTCATTGTGATTGTCTCCGTCAATGTCGTCTCAATAAAATTCTGTACATGTTTCTTCACTTTGATCTCATGAGGTCCGCCGCCAATAAGCCGGGACAGAATCAAGATAGTGATTTTACACATGTTAATATACATGCGCAGAAGATAATAAATCGCTTAAATCATGGGAAATCGATGTGCAGTTCTGATTTATAATCAGAAATTGTTGTTCCGTGTACAGTGTTTTATTTTGAAAAACATGTTGATATTACCAGATAGAGGTTATATTTGGATTGTTTGTGATTTAAAATCCCGTTTCCCCAATTTCCTCATAATATTCCAGAGTTACAACGCACAGGGCTTATAAAGATCATAGCCTTCTAATTGTTTTATCTGGTCATTGGTGCGTGCGAAAGTGTGCGAATCAGTAATAATAAATTTCATATCACCAAAATCGTCTGCTTTTCAACTTTGCTGCTCCCCATTGGTAAAGTTTTTATTTAAGACACACTCTTACAGAGCACACCATCCAAACAAAACCCAAGAGAGGGAAACTGCTCCTTTGTCAATGACCGAAAATGCTTACGCAGTCGTTATTGTTAAAACAGCTGAATGTTCTCATTAAGATGCACATAATCAAGAAGGCGGCGGATCTCGTTGGATCAAAGAAAGAATCACGTCGAATGTCCATCCGTAATAGGTCCATGATCTACCCAAAAAGAAAAATATGGTATGTTCTTCCATCTAAAATGACTTGGTTAATATCAACATTTTAAAAATTATCAAAAAACTTCATCTTTAGTTTCAAAGAACCTAAAATCCAATTTGTTGAGTCAAAGTGGATCCACTTGTATTGATTATACAACTCCAATCATGCATAAAGTTGTAGATTCAATTGGACTTAAGTGTTCATCAAGTCCATTAATCGGACTCAAAGAAATTTCAGATGAACTTTGATTTGTTTGAATACACATGCTCTCAGATACAATCATCAATGGGTTAATACTGAATATTAAATGGTTGCATTCCGTTACCTTTCTCTACGTGCAGCACGGGATGCCTCCAGCGCATCTATAAAATCCTGCGTTTCCGTGGAGATGTTAGAATCCCTACGAGCTTTCCGACTGGTGATCGGCAACGCAACGTGCATTCCAGGATGACGTTGCCGTTGGACGGTTGATATCGGTGTTGCAGGGATTATGGGGGAAGAGGAAAACATGCAGGGAGAGAATTAGTAACATCTAACAAGACAAGTTGGAGGCATTGCCAAGTTAAGGATTCTCTATAGGCATACAGATTAAACATGTCATGAGGAATTCCGAGTTGACCGTGCTAAGGTTAGACATTCTCCTTGTCAAGATAATCTGTAGGTCATCGAACCTTAAGATATGCCAAGGAAATTGATTAGGACTTTCTCATGACATCTTCAATGATCTGATAAAGTTGTTCCTAGTCTACTTAATTATCTTAACGAACGAAAAGAAAGGTCATCAGCACTTTACAGACTGACTTTTATATCTTTTTTTCCAAATGAGATGATGCATTTGAAGAAGAAAACACTCAACTAGGCTACAACTTTAAGTTGTAGCAATTTTCTTTACTTTTCCAAGTTTTAATGGAAAAAAAACCTTTTTATTGGTATATTTAAAACATGTTAGTTCAGTGATAATTTGTTTCGGAAAAACGTTTTTTTAATCAATTTGACTATTTTCTGTTTTAGTAGTGCAATTAAACAAATTAAACATATTTTTTCAAATACATAATTCAGAATTGATCCTTTTTTTCTTTATTTGATGAATCCAAATTTTATATAAATTTATTTATAACCTTAGTTTGATTGTAAACATGCTTGTTAGTTCCTACGACAATATACCTATGAAGTCAGTTAATTGGAATTTGCTCTACAAATATTAGGATAGTTGCTCATCTATTCCAACATATCAGTTAATATAAATGTGATAAATATGACATATTATTCAAGTATTGATTATGAGCACTTGTAATATTTACACATTTCACATATTCACAAATTTCACAATGTTAGATGAGTGTAATATATGTACATGTACATTCATTTACATATATGCAGCAATCAAGGCTTTACACTTAAATGATAAATCCTAATAGGTCTAGGAGCTAAGAAAATAGATGTATTGTAGGCCTAGACCTACATGAGTGCAGATAGAGAAAGATGATAATTTTCATCACACATGCCTATTTGCAAATGTATACATTCAAATTTACTCCTACTTTGAACAGAAAGTGCTATGATTATAAGTCAGAACTAACAATAACAAATTTAAAAATAATTCAACAAACCTGTACATATTTTCACTGATCTGATATATGTTGTGTAGGCCTAGTGGTGGTTGTGTAGAATTAGCTAACCAAACTGTAGCTTGAGAGGGCAGTATACAGAGTCAGTATATATTGGGATCAACTCAGAAAGTGACTAATATGCTTCCACAATCTATCTCCCCTTCTTGAATATTAAAAGATAAGTACAACTCTTTCCAGGTATTCCTTCCCACTTCAGGCTAGTCAGGTCTCTGTTTATTCCACCGATTCTTCTCACTAAAGTTATATTCATGTTTTAAAATGTTTTAAATTAAATCATTTGTGTCAAAAAGTTGTCAATGAAATTTTGAATGTATACATGGTACATGGCAGAATCCAGAACAAGTTGGTTGAAAGGGTAATGTAGTATTTGAACTATTTTCTTATGACAAAGCTCATTAATAATAATCATTAATTACCATTTAATGATGATATGTGGTTGTATAATTTGTTTTGAACTTGCCCTTGTAACAAGGACGTACGCATGAATTATGAATGTAATGTAACTGAGGGGTACCTTACAACAGAGTAAATATTTCAAATGTAATTGGATAAATTACACCTGCGGTTCATTAGCAGTAATTAATAAGACTGATAGACATGTGTGTATTAAGTTTGACATTTGGATCTGGTGTTCACTATGGGATAATATGTCTCTTGCATAATACAACAAGAATGTGAAAGGTAAGAGGCAACCCAGTGACCTAAATTGTACATGTCCTGCATACATTTAACAGCTAAATTATTCATACCCTTAAACCAAGTTTTTCATTTTTTAAAGTATATTTCTTATGTTCTTTACATTACATCTAAAAGTATTCAACAAAGGCTCTAATTCAACTAATCCACCTTTCATTCTTGAATTACCCCCAAAACAACCATTGAATTTACAAGTGTTCGAATAATTTAGTTGTTAACAGTACTTGTACACAGTATACACTTTACACTGTAGCAGTGATCGATATCATACTTATTTTTTCCCCTACTTATTGACATATAAAACATTTGTTGTTTGTTTGTTTGTATGTTTGTATGTTTGTTTGTTTGTTTATTTATCTTAATCCACAAAAAATAGGCAAAACCAAAAGATAGCATTATACATAATGATTATACATAATGGTTCTTGCATATATTTTGACATTAAAGGGCGAATAGAGGGAAGAAAAGAGAGAAGGAAAAAATAGGTAACAATATAAAAAGATACATGTAAGGGTCAAGAAAAATGGACAGGACAATGGAGACAAAGTAATCAAAGATATACAAAAGAATAAGATGTTCTAGAATATGACTTACGAAAAAAACAATGTGAGATGAGGATTAAAGTTAAAGCAAGATTTACAAGAGAAAGGGCAAATGTATTGCAGAGACAAAAATATGAATATGGATATAGAATGAGAATGAAACTTTCCTATCATTTTCCAAGATAATTTTTCTCTCGGCTACCCATCTATTCACAAAAACTTCCTGCCCTTGGCGACACAATCCTGCTTTCTTGAAGCCTGTATGCCAAATCTGTACATTACCGGTAAATGTAATGGCATTATTGAATGTACAAGCATTTAACCTATGGGGAAATTAGTTTCCATTTGCTATGAAGGGCCATCTATATGTACTTTCTATCCAACCATATGACTCAGCTGAGCCAGCTCATATTTCTTCCTTTATAAAGGCAAAAAAATAACATTTTCTTCTGGCTCATGGCAGGTCTTAATCATGCCCAAAACATGCATGTAATCCCTACAGAAGAAAACTGTACATATCCATTAGGATAATTTTTCTGTCATCCTTTGGAGATTTGAAAGAAGAGGGATGGGTCTTTCCAACACAGATCTCAGATCTTGGAGATGTGGAATGTGAGAAAAACAACAAGGCAAACTCTGAGACGCAGTATTGATCCGGTAAGCGCTAAAATCCTCACAACTTGGGGTTTGAAAATATCTCAGGACATCCTTAACTGTCTATGAGTCAGAGTCTATTCCAAATATTACCTTCCAAAAATTGCCTCCCAACATACTTGAAGAAACTGACATTTAATTCCCTGCAGTATTCCTGCTCTAAATGGACTTCCTTTCTGGAAATCTTTGTAAATTAATTGACATAAATGTCTTTAGTAGAACTGACTGATGGAGGAGGCAAATTCATGTTACTTTTATTGAAGATAACGCATCTGGAACCAGGGATCGCACCTTAATTTTGGAGGAATTTCAGGATTTTGATTATGTTATAATGTCAAGAGAGATGACACACACTCTCCTAGACTAGAATTTGCTTCATGTATTTACAGTTCTACTTGGGATGTCTTGCAGATTCTATGAACGAGGTAGTTTACTGAATAACATACATGAAGCAAATTTGAAAAGCATTAATCCATCCTCTTCAAATTCATGGGATGTATCCATTTTTTTAAATGTCTAATCAAATCAGTAAGGATGAGAGGTAAAAGAAAGCCTCATCAAATCTGTATCTATTATATTCAAAGAAAAGAATAACTGTGGCCACATGGTAAATGGAAAGTAAAGAAAATTTGCTTGGAGAAATTCACTATCGGGGATATGGTTCTTATAAGATTTGCACTATTCCAACGATTTTGTGGACAGAACTATCATCATCAGAAGACGACACTTATAGCTGGAATAGTGAAATAAGCTTGAAAAAGAAGAATGAGATAAGACAGTAAACATAAAATCAGAATCAGAATAAGAAAATAAGTTTGAACATCAGGCAAGTGTTAGGAAGAGGAGAGGAACAAAAATGAAAAGAGGTGGCAGGTATATAGACATGATATATGAGGTTCACTGGCTGTATGATCACCTTTATGTATAGACCATACATACATTATTCATCTCAATGTATCCCGGCTGTCTTAGATTAATTAGAGTGGCCCGATTGACATTTATCAAGGGTGATCGAGGTAAGGGTGTCATGTGACTCTGTTGGGGTCAGGATAGGGTGGCCACATTGGACCATGGTTGGATCTACATGTATCTATCTATCATTAATGTATATTCTCCCAGCTTGGGGGTTGATTGCAACAATTTTCCACACATCTCTGTTTTCTGCCACCCTAGTAAAAAAAAAACTCTTTCAGTGTCATTTCACTCCATGTCTTAATGTTCCCCTCCCACTTAATTCTTGGTTTCCCTCCTGGTCTGGAACGTTCTACTTTTCCTATTTTCTTTGGTTGGATCATGTTCCACTTTATTCTTACTGAGTGATTGGATTAATGTACATGTCATATTTATACACATCTATTTTCAGTCATTTTTAGGGGATTTATGTGAATTTGTTGATGTTATTGTTCTGGTGAAGCCTGTTATCATAATTATTCCTGTATCAGTTTACTAGGTAGAATGCAGAGGAATCCCAAGATACAAAACTGGTACTTTAGCGATATTTCCCCAAAACTTCCTACCATTGATGGCAACTTTGCCATCAGTATTAACGACCATGGCAACATCACTCAACAGACAATAAAATCAAGGTTTCCATGAAAGTTACCAGTCATGGCAAACTTACCATCAATGGTAAGTTTTATGAAACAGGGACCAGAAGTCAACTCAAACGAGTCTACTTATGTACATGCTTCAAAATTCTTAAACAAAAGTAATATTTTGTTATTGGCATACAATGGAGTAATGAAAGCATGTAGTTTTACTTATTTGTCTTACAATGAAATGGGAAGCCATTTATTTACAGTAGCTTAATCCAGTTACAGGGCTAATAGAACTACAGTACATGTACATGTATGGTGGCATGCTCCTCATCTATCCTCATTACGTCATGTTACCACAAAACTTTTAAATAATCAAGGTGTTTTTGCGGTATCTATTCATCTAGACTTCTTGCAACATTACTCACCTTAATCTTGGGGTTGTTGCTGGTGAATTATCCTGTGAGGTATTTCCATTAGTATGTATCGATTCCACTTCACCGGTAATACTGGATAGAGATTCCCTGCTTGGGTGTCTCCTTGACAACGGGATGGCATCCAGATTAGAACTCCTATCACTGGCATTGGACAGTTTTCTCCCTCTTTCAGAAGTTGGAGAGGTTTCCTCCTTTTGGGTGGAGTATCTTCTCCTGGATGACGATTCACCTTCGCTGGACGAAGGACCCAGACCGTATTTTTCCGCTAATTCCCGCCTGCGTTGCTCTTTGTATCTTGCGATGCGAGCGGCCCGAGATTCCGAGTCCTCCGACTCTGATCCACTGTGGAGTGCTCTAGCTAGGCTATCACTTACAGATGTCGGAGGGGTCGCTATGGCCCGTGCCCCATATGAACTTGTTCTGGAAGCAGCATCACCATTACTTGTTGACAGTGGACGATTGACTAGGTATTTATCCCGTATAGCATTCACTGGGTTTGAGTCTCCTGATGTTGATCCGATATAATTTCCACGCCTGATCTTATCCTTGTCTAAACTCCCGTACCCGCTCTCTGTGCTCCCGCGCTTTAAATCTCCGGTATTTTCACCCGATCATCCTGGAAACCGCGATGCCTACCTGGAGCATGAGCATCTGATGTAGCTCCAGTGCGTATATGAGACATTGTTGGGTGATGATGTGATGAGGGCTTGGTATCTTGCGTTCCGCTGCCCGTTGGATACCCTCCCAAGCTATCCGATCTAGCAGAGGTGAAATCACCCGATGACCTGTGAGGATGCTGTGACCCGCTTGCCGAGCGATCTTGGTTGTACCTGCTCGGTCTGTTGCTCGCGTTGGAATCTAGACTTTTAAGGGAGCGACTCTGAGAGTTTGCATAGGCTGTGCGGCGGTCGACGGATGAGTCAAACGAGAGAGGTCTTTCGCTGCCATACTTCTCTTGAAGCTTGGTTACTGTAGGGAAGATAAATGACACATATCGAGTTTATGACACATCACATGGTTATTTCATTACACTGTTTGTACATACACAAACTGACACACACACACATCCTCTTCCTATTTACCTCTCTCTTTCTTTCTCTCTCTCTCTCTTTCCCTCTCTCTCTCTCTCTCTCTCTCTCTCACATACTCTCTCTTTCTCTCTCTCTTCATCTCTCTCTCTCTTCCTCTCTCTCTCTTCTTCTCTCTCTTTCTCTCTCTCTCTTCCTCTCTCTCTCTTTCTCTCTCTTCCTCTCTCTCTCTCTCCCTCCCTTTCTCTCTCTCTCTCTCTCTCTTTCTATCTCTCTCTCCCTTCCTGTTCAGCTTCCTTTTTTAATCTTTCTTGCATATATCTTTCCATCCTCTGTCTTTTTTTAAAGTTAGTTCCAACCTTTCTTTCTTCTAGCTCCTCCTCCTCATTTCTAGCTTCATCTTTTTCTTTGTCTCTATCCCTCTCCTTTTTGCTTAGCCTCTCTTCATATTTCCTGTCTATACTCTTCCATCTCAATCTCTCCGACCCCCCCCCCTTCTCTCTCTCTCTTTCTCTCTCCCTCTCTATCCCTGTCTCTCCTGCTCTTTCTCCCCTCTTTATACTCCCATCATTCTTCAGCTTTCATCTCGACACTCTATTCAATCAACACCTTCCAATATCTCCTCACTGCAATACATCTTACTGTCTGTCTTATCTGCACTTTTACTTTTACTACTTCATCAAACATTTGCTTTTCATTATGCTTCTACTATACTTTGAACCATTCATCACTTTATATTTAAACTCATATGTGTTTACCTTCTCCTATGAGCTCACTGTACAACTCTTATTCAAAACAAAACTAAAAATCAAGGAAAACAACCCTTATTTGCCCTTGTTGAATGGAAATTGATAAAAACCAACTAGTACATTATAGAACTCATATCAATTCTCTGTAAATTTTGTAAACAGCATTGAATCATCTACAAAGAGAAGGACACTTTCTGCTATTCATTGTTTCTATGGCACATATAATATCTCTCTGCTTATCACAATACAATCTAGGCCTCTGCTGCTTTCCATGATTTTTTTATTTGTTGTGCTCTGTAAAGAATTTTTTTTTTCCTTTAGAAGTGTATGTGGCATTTTCTTTATGATCTGTATCTATTTATATGCTTTCAATCTGTTCTTTCTGAATACTGACCCCATATGAACTTCATAATCGTCTTATTAAGAGCAACGACCATTATGAAGTCTCTGTCTCCATGTACTATAAATCAGACATGTACACCTACTAAAAATCATTAAACCTGAAATTAAAAATGTTTCACCCTGTTGGACACAAGTTAATTTTCATTTTGATGCACATCTTCAAGGACTGACTGATGTTTTCTTCCACCTAGCAATCAACAGATTAAAAACTTCCCATCCCTATTTGACCGAGACGCATCTGACACTTTCCCTTCCTCCTTATCCCGAAAACCTAATTTTAGCGCGGCATACACCGAGGGGTCGCCGGACAGTTTCCTTGGCCCATGATTAAGATGCCTCCGAGTTCTCAAAGTGTGTTCGGGATTAGCGATTTAAATTCAGATTAGGGTCGACTTCCTTCATGAAGCCTTGGTAAAGATGGCTGCTCAGCTCAGGAAGGGTGGAACCCCCTTCTCAACGAGGTCACTGATTTATAACATTCATCAACACTGTCGGCGTTCAGACAGAGTTGAACTACACTTCCACCTTCACAAACAGCACTCGTACATATATCCCCCATGTCAACCTGCATGCACACATATTTTAAGTGATGACAAGGGCAGTTTCACATTAAAAAAAAATAAAAATCGGACAATATTATGTTACCAGTAGTGCCAGACACTTGAACTTCATGAAGGGTTTATATGAACGAAATAAGTCTTACCACCCCCACCCCCCCCCCAAGTAGTGATTCAGTTGGATAGCAAGAATATGATATAAATAGAAATCCATGAATTCTAACATGCATGCATACCTTGCGCAGGGCTCCAAACCAATAGTTTGCACAGGGGGTCCATATTGCATAGGGTCCCAGTTTAACTTTGGCAATTTTCGGGGTCAAACGTTAGAATTTAGGGGCCCATGAGCACTGGATCCAAGTAAGATTCGAGCCTTGGTTAAGATGACACAAGGGCAGATGAAGTTTTTAAAAGAGAATCACCTGATGAATGTTTTACATTTAAAGTAAATGACAGTGTGATTTCTACAATCATGAGATTTGCTATTTATAAAATGAGTCTAAAATCATCTGAATAGTACAGAAAAGTAATGGAATAGCATAACAGAAAACCCAGAGAGAAATATTTCTTGCAAAAATGAGATTTGATCCATTAAAAAGAAAAAAAATTCTTGCTCAACTGAAAACGTCTCAAAGATATACATGTAAAAGGTCTGCAATGATCCTTATGTGCATGAGTTGCAAGGAGACATATGCATGGCAAGGGGAAATCTTAAAACCATTACCTATGCAAAATATACACTCGACATATATCAATCCAAATGGATTCTTACATTCTTGGACATGCCTCTACTTATGAAAGAATACTTTTTGAAGGGCTCCTAAAAGTTCAAACATAGTATTAGTAAAAGTTTTGTTCATGGAAGATGTACTACAACTTTCAATGACACTGATGAGAGCTCAGAAATGATGGATAGTACCCGATAACACTTTTTACATTGGTCTACATCGGAACTGCACCTTCTGAATTTAAAAGAGTAAAAGTACATGTAGCTAACAGCTGGGAGTGCACATACATTTTTCCCACCATTTCAGTATTTTCATTATGTTAGCTCAACCATAAAACTGGAGTTCATAGTTTCCTGGCACCGAAAATGTTTGTTGCGAACTTACTACCTTTCCCAACCACATCCTAGTACAAACCCTAGTACAAACCCTACATGTATAGCAATCTGTGAGTCCACTAGGACCATGGGGGTGGTACGTTGAGGGAAATTTGAAAATCTGGGGATACTGTTTTTTCTACTACCTTTATATAGCAATTTTGAAAATCTTGGGGAACTTTTTTCACACTAGCTTGGCTAATTTGTCAGGAAATTTGGTGGGGCAATACCATATGCAACATCTCCCCTCCCACCCCTATTTGAGATGGTCTTGCCCCGGCTTAGGACACAGGATCTGTGAGGGTAAAGGCTACAGGATGTCAGCTCTGACACTGACCCACGACTCGGACTTGAAATTTACTGGACTCATGGAAAAACAGGAATGTAGGATACAGGAAGGCCATAGATTGCCACTCCCATCTATATATGAGAAAAATTCAACATGTCGTACTGAAATAAAGAATCAAACAACAACTTGATTATTTCACAAAATTTCCCTGTAATTCTAACTCGATGTTGCAGACAATTCAATTCAATGACAGAGCAGTTCCTACAATAAGAGCCAAACCTGCTGCATTCCATATGCCCTCAGTTAGGTAGCGCAACAGATGACACAAAATTTATTTGTTAAAGTTTGAATTATAGCATTTCAAAATCTGCTGAGTTATCTATTTATATTTTGCAAAAAACTAAAAGTCAATGCTCACTGCAAGTGAATGCATAATATGCTCTTAAATGTTGCATTCCATATAGCCCAGTTAGCATGACAGATGACATAATATCTATCTGTCAAAAATCAATTAGCATTCCAAAATTTGCTGAGTTAACTTATCATAATTTTTTGGTAAAATGTATGGTAAATACTCATTGCATAATTTTCCCTAATAAAAACATGACATTTATGACATTCAGGCTGAGTTAGTAGGATAAGTAGGATATGTCAGATTTGGGCTTTAAATAGGTCAAGTGTCTGTTCAAAATTGTTGAGGTGAAAACTAACTTGGTGCTCACTGTGGAATGATGACCTGAATATTTTCAAATCAGGAAGGGGAAACAAATGGGACACTCTGACAGAATCATCAGCTAGATACATGTAATGAAAGCTAGACGCTGTTCACATGATCATTTAAATTTGAACAACATACCAAGCACTACTTCACCGGTGACTAGAGGGGCATCATTTGTGTGAACAATTTTAAGATTCTAACCTAAAACACTCACCGAAATGTGCACTTTTTGAACTAAGACAACATGGACCTCTATTTTTCAAGAGTCATAGACCCCGTTCTCATTCACTTCGTTGGAGCGGTCTAACTAAGACCCGTTCCTCAGGAGCGGTTCTTAGGTGAGTGAGAACGGTCAAAGTGGTATAGGAAGTGGACTTCTGGACCGCTCCAGAAGACCACCTCGAGGTGGTCTTGAGGAACGGGTCTTATTAAGAGCGGTTTGGAGCGCTCTAACGTGCAGTGTGAACGGAAGCGCACTTTGAACGGAAATGAGCTAGTGACGTTCCAAACATGTAGTACGGTACATACGCTTAGTATTCGAAAAATTTACCCGCTGACCTGAGCTGCCATAGCAACAAGACCACTTTGACTCGTGGAGCGGTTTGAGCCATAAAAAACTGCTCGGAGTGTGAACGCTCACAAACCGTTCCTCAAGACCCGTTCCTCTGAAGCGGTCTAACTAAGACCACTTTCAAAGTGAGTGAGAACGGGGTCTTAATCTGAGTATAGAATCATCTATACCGAATGAGGCATGTACACACTAGATAACAATATCTTTTAAAGAAACGTTGTATTAAGAAACTATGTTTTGAAGAGGTCAATTGACATGACAGCTGGCCAATCATCGGTGCGTGGTCACAACAAGCGCCGCCCAGTTATAAAATTTTGATACCACACTCAGATGAGAACGGGACCCATTTCTTTATTGAGTTTTCATTCGACATGAATCTCAAGACATGCAATCACTATACAGCATTTCTTTATATCAAGTTCAGACTAGAAAAAAAAGGGCAATTAATTATTGTATAGCTATACGATTGTTGTATATACAATGAATTCTGGTAGTCTAAAAGGGGGTTAGAGAGCCCCTTCCTGGCCTCTGGACTAGAATTTGAAGTCAGACGGGTATCCCGAAGATATCCTCCCATGGCACCTGTTTCTCTTCATCTATTAATAATCCTAATCCGATTTCAAGAAGGAATTGATATACTTGGAATAGATGTCTACATCTGTATTGCTCTCATCATTCGTCATCTTAAGTAACCCACCCACAAACATCCTAATATTTCCTGATCACTCAGAGTGAGAGAAGAAATATCTTTTAAAATGGGTTCTGCATGAAATAAACCATATCATCCCAAAAGTATTATCTAGAATGTCATCTTATCAAACGTAATATCTTACAGTGTTACTGTTGTGTTGAAAAGAATTCCCTGCTTATCTACCTGGATCACAAGAGAAAAGACACTCCTGGCTGTTCATCTCTTTAACCTGCCCCTGAAACCTACATAATTGTTTGCCATGTTGTAAAACCTATTTGGGAAGAGTCTATAAAGATTATTTATCGGAAAAACAATAAAGTAATAAATGTTTTGATATGTGAAAAAATGTTTGGTTAGACCAAGATAAATTCCTTACATGTTTGTTTCTTCTACTAAATTCTTATAATGATATATGCCAATTTCAAAACAAATCTGCCCTATTTTCAAGGTTTTAAAGCTTTCTTTGTTACCACTATTAAAAGAGGGAGGGAGAGCTGGGAAACAACTAAAATATGTGAAATTAATTTTTTTTTTTTAATGAAAAATCTTGAATACCTTTTAGCAACAAAAGAAAAAACAAACTTGCAACTCATTTTCGTAAATGGAGATTTGAAATATAATTTCTTTTCTGGAAAAAAAAATCTATCTGGATCACTAAAAAGCATACATTTTTATCCAAATGATTAATTTCTCTCAAAACCACTACTTTGAGATTTTCCAACTTTTTAATAATATTCTCAGAAAAAGTTCCTGTTTTATTCATTGCTCTGCACATTAAACCATTCATATTGCATAGTGTTTTCCTAAGCAGCCTATAATAAGGAAAATTTGCATATAACTACATTCGGATGTCATCCCTGCTTTATTTTTCACTCTATTTTATTGAATGAAAATCTCAAATGGTATTCAAACAAAGCACACAAGAAAGATTAGGTCCATTTTACGTTAAATGTTTCAAGGCAAGTACTTAAATATATTTCTAATTCTTGATAAAATAAAATTCCAATCAATACAAGGATATGAACCTAAAAGGATTTGTGTTTTCAGTCAAAAGAGGGGGGATTAAACAAGGCAACGTAAGCACACCGCTGTTTGCATGAATACAATCCGATTAAACACAATGCATCTAAGTACAATTTAACTTTTCTAAAAGCTCACCAACGCCTGGCTTTCTCTTTTGCTCTTTCATCTTTCTTCATCAAAACTTTACCCCAATCTCTACTCCCTCTCTTCCTCTCTTTCTCTTCAGCTCTTACCCTTCCTTTCCCCCTGTATCTCTCTTCATTTTCCCCTCATTTCCTTCTCCTGCTCCTGTCCCTCCCTTACCTTCTATCTCTCTCTACATTTTCCTTATCCTTCACCATCATCCCACCTTCACTGCGGCTTCTTTCTTCAATCACCACTTTAGCATATATACTTATATCTAATCAGACATATACTGTACATTTATCTCTCCCATGACAATATAATATGAAACCAAAAGCACTTTTGTAAGATTAATAACTGAATTACAGGCTATATAAACCCCTCTTCAACATATGCACACAAAAAAAGCTCAGGTACTCAACTACTTACTAAAACAATGTATATAGATTCCAAAATGTACTGTACACATTTGAAATTACATCTGGGCCATATAACTTTAAGAGCTACAATCAATTGGATCATAACTTCAAAAGGCTTACATCAATCATATCTTTCCAATCAAAAGTACATTCAATAACATGATTAGGAATATACAATTCATTGTAAGATAGGGATATGACTGATCTTTACAATTCATTAATTAATTCTTATTTGACAAAGCATTTCCCAGGAATCACAAGAAAAATCAAATCCATTCCAACTAAATATGATGGATAGGGGTTGAATGAGGAATTGTTTGAGGTTTACCTGATCTATCTCCTCTGGTGGACATGTCTGTATCTGGAGTTTGACCCTCAGGGTGGACAGAATTATAGGAGTTTACTCCAGACACCTCTTCTGGGTTTATTACAGGAGCAGCAAAACTGGAATATGAAATAAAGAGAGATTGAAAAGGATTACAAAGCAAGCTGTCATATATCTATCCAACTCTTTCAGCAGCGCAAGCTATTGAGACTTGGTGCATTAACCACAGCCCTGAATGCTCTAGAAATAGACTATGTATTAATTATAAAACTATTACAGCAACATTACACATTTATATAACTAAACAGGAGTATTGCTAGACCATTTTAAACGGGGGTTATTGGACCATATTTGCCAAAATTTTCCCATCATCAATTCTAAATTACTGACAAAGTTCAGAAAATCCTAAATTTGTGGAGTGTGGACACATGCAATTTGAATAGTGTGTCACACCCCTGGATATAAAGTAAACCGTGTGATAGATATACTGACATCTATAAATCAAAACTCTCTAATATGTATGAGCCTGGGATTTATGTGAATTCATAAATAATGTCTTGATAAGATGGATGGCCGACTGCTCATTTGAGAAACTTGGTGACACTGCCTCCCAAGAACATGAAGCAGTGTCTTCATGTTTCTACTCCCAAAGCTAAGCAGATACAAGTTCTTCTAACGGTCAATGCAGTTTAGAACACAATGTACTAATTTCCATTTTTATACGAGATAGTTGGCAAAACCCTAGTCAATATAAATAGTCTAACACTAGTCAAAAATAGTAAAAAACAGAACAGATTTGTTTTCTTCTTCCTGTTTTCAACTCTGAATATATATATTTGTTTATCTATCTTTTGTTCCAAATCCTTAGCCTAAATTTATGTTTGTTGTCTATTTTCCATTTCCCATAAGAAAGCATAAGAAAAGTAGTCTAGTTTTCGAGGAAATACCATAACAAATATAGAGAAAATAGCCAAAACATATATATATATTTGCATTTGAAAAATGACCAGAGTATACATATGGAATAACTTTTGAATGTGAGCGATAGTATATACACAATGTACAAATCCAATCATGCATTTCAAAGGTCAAATAGCAATTGTCATCTTCCATCATATCGTTACCCTCTTCTTAAATCCTGGGAGATCATGACTGACATTATTTATGAACAGTGGGTGTGAAAGTGATCAATGTTAATGTGTTAAACCAGGGTGAGACCCACCTGATACCCAAGGCTAAAGAAGCTTAGGGGTTCTAGCAGGGTGCATGGATACCTATTCCAGAAAGCGGCTTAAGGCTAACGCACAATGGACAATCAAATGGGCAAGGCAAAATGATTTGAAATTATACAAGATTTGGGGATTAGTATCGATCCCATCATTATAGGGATTCTCATATACACTGTAGTATATAAGGTAGCTTTAATATAACGAAATGTAGTGGCATGAAAAGACACGTCTGGAAAGCAAAAAGCTTAATAGTTGGCAATGTTTATGAATTAAAAGTTCTTTTTTTTTATATACATGTATCTGAATGCCAATTTAGCTAACATAAAGCCTAATGGAGAGAGTACATATTTTCACCAGCTCCATATCCTAACGATTGTGGTTCTGTTTCTGTTTGATGAAATTACGATTTTCAACAATTATGGATTTTGTGTCCCGGTCGCATCTTTACGTGCCTCAACATTTCATTTTGCTACCTAAAGCCAATTTATAATCGTTCCACTCTGAAGCCAGTCACACATCAAATTGCAATATGATTACATATGAAAATTTAAGAATTGAATATTGATGTTCCTGATGATCAGATGTATATAGTCAAATTTAAATTACAAGGTATTGCAGAGATAGCTAATGCTTATGGCAGGATGTATGCCTATTCCAGTTATTAGTACATTGTATTTTTGATTAAAAATGCATTATCGCTAGATATGACAATTTAAACAAGGAAAGCATTTGCAATCAATCCTAATGATCACATGAATAGTAAACATATATCATGACGTATGCAGGCCTTCCAGGAAATACCAAATTGGCATCAAATTGGGAACAGCTTTGTCACTATAGTCTGACATCACTACAAATTGTTTAAAAATCTGACCCTTTTTTCCATATGGAATGACCAGAATACACAGCAAATGAAATTGTATTATTTATATCATTAGTAGGAACCTGAATATGAAAATATTTCTATACATGTTCAAATGTCACTTTCTAGCAGTAGATCATATAATATACAATGAGCTTTAATTAGAGAAGAATGATTTTGAATTAGCTTGAATTCATAGATATTTTTAAAGGCCCTAAAATTTTTGAAGGACATCACTGAAGCATGTGAGGTACGGCCCTATGAGTGAGAGAAACGAAGAAGAACATTTGTACTTGGAACTTTCTAGGATATTTTTAATACTGATATTTATGGATTTCAATAATGTAATAAAAATGTTTTTAAAAAGTCCCAATAACTATATAATAAGTGTGTAATAAGTCTTTTGTTAAATTGTTGCTATTATTAATACAATATGTTAACTTTCCCAGGAATTTACATATTAGTGATGTTATTAATGTTTGATTTTCCTGGTAATTTAAGTAATGTTAATTTGTTTAGTTACGTAAGCAATATTTTATTTTCTTGATAATTTAAGTTATGTTATTTCCATTAGTAATATTGATTTGTCTTGAAGTAATCTTGATCTGTGTACAGCGCTTTGAAACATTTATGTCACAAGCGCTATATAAATTTTCAGTATTATTATTATTATTAAGGTTAAACACAATCAGTCTGTTTGGAGCCAGAAGGGCATTACACATGTATATCATATACTTAATTACTTAATTAATAACCTTAACAAATGATATATAAATATTTGTATATACCTCTGCGGTCTATGCTCTTGATAAGACTTGTCAGAATGCGGGACGCCCTCTCCTGGCAGCGGACCATGTGACAGAGGCGTTGTTTGCCACTTCAGTTCAGAGGGGTCTGGGACCTCAAGATCTACACAGAAAAAGAAAAAAACACAGAGGAGAAAAATAATAAATAATACAAATAATCATTGTATTAATGCTACTCCATCATATAGTACATGTATAACATCATTAATCGGTGATTTTTATGTTTCAAAGACTTCATAGAATGTACACACAAACAATGCCTAAATTTATCAATAAAAGGAGATAAACAATGCCATCAATACAGATAGCTGCACAAATGACAAAGCCACTATCTTTATCTTTGTCATGCTATATTTGATGAGTTGAGTTGAGTTGAGCTGATTTTTTATTGTTTTTGATATGGTGAAAATATAATGGGTGCAATAGTTACAGGCCTGATGAAAAAGATCCTGAACATTTGCTAATCTATATCAATTAGTTTTGATTTAACCTTTATAGCACTTAATTATCAGCAAACTCAGATTGTCACGACATAAATCAGTTTTAGATAGGCAACAATAGTTTTTATAGGTCTACTGTTATCTGAAGAAAAGTGCACAGTTTGAACTTTTGTTTTTCACAATAACCATGCAAATTGGTTTTTAGTTTGTTTTGTTTTTGTTTCTTGGTGTTGTTGTTATTTTCTTGCTTTGAAAGTATAACATACTGATGGTTAAAAACAAAATATGGAAACATCAATATGAAAACATAATGTGTTAAATTTTTCTTGAAAAACCTCATTCCTAGAAGTACATTTCCAATGTAATTCGTAAGTCAAAGTGCGTGTATTGAAGTCCAGGAGAGAACAAATTTAGAAAAATAGTATATTTAACATCACTTTCAATATATCTTTATTTACTATACACAGAAATTGGCTTGTTGTCAAATGAAATGCATAAGGATACTTTTTGAACTTCAACACTTTCAGGTAAACAAATTTAGATAGAGCAGAGAGGGGAAATCCTTACGAGCACAGGGAAATTAAAAGAGGAAGTTTGGATGAAAATACGTATCAAAACACGTAATCGACAGCCGATCATCTCATTAAAGGTATAATGATTATCATGTTTTCCCAGTTGCCTTAAACTTTCAATCACATGCTCAGAGACTTTCATTTAAAGCCTGTCTGCACTAGTTTGGCCAGGAGGGATTAGACTTCCCAGCGTGGTCACTGACAGGTGGTTAACTCATCAACTCAGCTCTCAATTAACATAAGAAAAAGAGGATCATGGGGGACCAATGGGCACCGCTTAGGCTTTAGTTTTCTATATAGAGGGAGCAAGTAGCTACAAGTAGTGCAGTAGGGCTTTAAACATGGACAATCAATTTAGAATTTCACTTTCTGAAGTTGTAAACTTCTGGAATTAAATAATATGTTTTGTTGTTAATGGACTATTCTATCACAAAACAAATAGAAAATAGAGCTTTTGTAAATTATTAAAGAAACATAAAATTTGAGGTACATTATTAAAAAAAAATTAAATTGGAATCATGCACGTTAAGCAATGGGGCATTCAATGAACTAGTGCATGGTATTTATTATTATCTAAAATCATGTTTCTACCTTTAAATGTGTTCTCAATAATAAAATGAGAAGGAAAAAAAATAGCAAAAATATAGTTTCTCCACCATAATTCAGGAAATTTGATAAAATTTACTAGGGTATCCTTACCAGTCCAGTGGGTGTCATAAAAAATGATGTTATGCCCTATAGATTGCTTGGTCATTGCCTCAATAGCTGGTGAAGAAACCCTTTTTCAACCTTAAACAGAAAAATACATCCTACCTTCTGTCTTTAAACTTATCTCATATCATCGGTTTTACAAAAAGAAACTATGGTTAAAATAAACACATAATCGACTTTCTACATATAGACTTACAGTATATCAATGTATATAAAAGATGCAAAATCTGTATCCCAATCTAAGGATAGAAACTAAGGATAGCAAAGGATAAGCACGGACCATTATCATATTTGTAGTAGACTGAATCAACTGATAGTTAATTAAGCAAAGATAACCAAGTTCAACTTCTTGAAACTTCTTCCCAGAAGCCCCATCCCGCCCCTTACAAATTTCTGGAACTGCCCCTGGTAGTCTTGTATTCACTCGCTCAGTGTGATCGTGTTACTGTGGCAACATAATTTAAATTGTCAAATATATTGACACTTCACATCCTCATTACTTCTAAATATAAAGTTATCAAAAGGTACAAAGCTCATGAATCTCCTAACTAAGCCAGCCCGGGTGGGGCCGCTATGTCTAATTTTCCTCTAACAATGACATAAAACATTTTCCTTTAATCCTGATTATAACAGATTAACCTATTGTTAGTCATCAACCCCTTTCATATGAATTTCATACAACAATCGCTAATACGTATTGACTGTGAAGTACAATTATACAAGCCCTGCTCATTGTTCACATGCATTAAAAAAAAAATCTATCTATTTTTTTATATTTTTTTGGTATTTCCTAGATAACTGTTCTATTTTTCTTCTATTTTCTTATAGAAAAAAATGGAAAATAGAAAAAATATATTTCAAGACTAAGGATTTGAAACAATGGATAGATTAGAAATATATTCAGAGGTGAAAGAATCATAAAACATATTTTTGACTAGGAAGAAAATATCTAATTTCTTGTTATCATATTTACCTGCCGATAGTACTGTTTCACCAGCCTAACCTACACACTAGTAAGTTTAGAGCAATTGATTCATTTTTCTATGAAATTTCAGAAAAACATCAGGGGACAAAAAAAAAATTCATCTCAAATCCATCTCAAAAGTGCATTAATAGAAATCAATAATACAAGAAGTTAAGTGTTCATCGAATGAAACCCCCAAACACTCTCCAACTTCTCTTCGATAAACTAGAACATTCTGTTCCTGGTTTACACCGAGAAACATTAGCCTCTACAAATGTCGCCCTGGAAGCCGGAAGGCGCCAAGTCAACAGAGAGAGGGGAACCATCTCATGATAAATGGTATCAAGTAGCGGACGTTCCCCTCTCGGATGGAGCATGAGTTACGGCAACAACATAGCCACTGGCCACCTTTATTTTGGTCCGGAAATTTATGATACGTTCTACAGGGTGGCTAACAGAAAGAAGAATAACAACCCTCTTGAACACTTGCAATATTTAGTAGGATTTTCATGCTCCAATTATTTAAAAAGCTATTCTAATATTTTTCATAATTCAATAAGCTGTGCCTTGGGCCGGGCTAATGTCCACACAATATTGATATAATCATTTGGAAATATTTATAATATTATGTTATGAATAGAATTCTAAAGAACTTATGTACACTGCCATGTGTCATAATAAGATCTTATCATTCTTATCATGGCTTAAAAAGTACTACACATACAGAGCAAGATCCGATTAGAAATATACATTAACAATATAGTCTTAGCCATAGGCATCATATACAATCCTTATAACTATCATGCATTTCAAAAGATAGCAACATTTACAGGAATTAAAAGATATATTACATTATTTTTTTTAATGAACATTAACACGGTTTATTTGCAACTCAGTTGGACAATTACCCAGTTAACTTTACTGGCTCATAGTGTTCAGAATGATATATGACAATATGCATAAACAGTCACATTCACATTTATGCCCCTTCCCCCAAAAAAAAAAAAAGATGGAAAAGAAATAGTAGTACCTTTCCCACATTGAATAACTTCTGTGATGCCACTGAAATCAAATTTGCACTAAACATCATGCTCAGAGCAAAGGGCGGGATAATGCTTATCAGATAGCTTGATCAGCTTTGTATAATAGATAATATTGTGACAATCATTGGCCCAAATCAAATTATAAAATCCTACGGCAAAATTATACATTGTCCGTTTGGAGCAACAAGGGAATTAGCTTGTGTACCTTAACACAGTGTTAATGCCCTTCTGGCTCTCAACAGAAGAAGACATAGTATCAAAAGCTGCACATGCAAGTCGATAGACAAAATTGATCCGTATCAATATCTTGCAAAGTCAATAACATATATATCTCTCTAGTTGGGTTCACACGACAATCCCTAAACTTAACTTTAGGAGCGGTTTTAAAGTTATCTTCATGTTATGGCCTCCCTGGACACATACGTGGTAATGAAGTTATAAACCACAATCAATCTTATGGTTAGCATGATAACTACGAGCAGAAGGGGGCCCTCACTAAAAGTTATATGCCGTGCAATTAACTAGTTAACAGAAACTTTACATTTTAAACTACCATGGTTTTGTGTGAACATAGCTTCTTCTTTTTTAAAATCTGTATAAGTTAAGAAATCATTTTTTTCCTCATAATTATACCTACCTGACTCTGTGCCCCACAACTGACGCATAAGTATGCACAGCCATAGCCACACACCAAGAAAAAGGGCATACGCCATGAAGATACCGGCAGTTACAAAAGGAAGCATGATCGCTGCAAATGAAATCAATTCCTATTGACAAAAGGTGGGAAGATATGGTTCAAAGATGCAGACGATTCTACTGTTCCCACCATAATGTCAATATACAATGCACACAGTCTTTTGTCCACATCTGTAGCTAAGTATTCCATTGTAAATCCACAAAATAATTCAATTAAGTTGAATCCTTGCTAACTAAACAAGTCAATTTGTGGCATCACATTAAAGTCAAAATCCCTGTCCATCACAGTTAAAATGGTGAATAATCTCTTTGAATGACTCCAGACTTGTGGATATTTCAGCACTCCCAAAAAAAAAAATCACTCTCCTTAGTGAAAAGAAATGGCTTGTCAAAAATCACCTAAAGATCCTCAAAAACTGAGAAATGTAATCCAGCAATCATATACTCTGAACTTCATAAAAATGTTGTTTTCACGCCTTTCTATGTACTTACAAATGAAAATATTCATCCTCGGTCAGAAATCAAGGATTAAGAGTAAGTTAAGCTCTCTGGAAACTCACAAGTTTTCTGAAGGGTAAAGTAATATCCTGTCTTTGTCAAATTGTCCAAGTAATCTTCAGAAGATCCTAAAATTCCATCTATACCGACAGAGGAGTCACAATCCGTGTGATTAACACATATCAAAGCAAGGACAAGTGTATTAAGAATGTAGTCCCGTAAAGGTATATCTCATTTTTTGTATTTGCTTTGTACTTCAAATGTTGACAAATGAAGAGCTGTTTAACCCTCTACACCTAGCTGATATCTCAAATGTAAATGTTGCATTTCTACAAGCATACTTTTTTCATAATTCAAACTCACGTTCAGGATTAATACCATTAAGTTTCTAGAGTGATAAGTCTATCATTACCCAGACTATTAATATATTTCATTAATGAATCCCTTTAATTTGATTACCAAATGATCCATGAATAGCAACTGTTATGACTTATGAGTCATGATCACAGAAAATTCATTTAGCATCTAGCATGTGCTTAATTTAAAGAACTTAAAATACCCCAAATGTTTTTCATAATATCACAGAGGTAGCTCTAACACACAATATTTTCTTAAATCCATTTTCTACACTATAGATGAAAGAACATTGTCCAGTTCCCAAATTGAACATCCTCAGATATGTGTTCCTCAATAATTTTCCCTGGAACTAAGTTTAGAATTTTGATCACATCTTGTTTCGGTTCCGTACTGCGCAGAGTATGAACGTCATCCAAGGGACTTTGTGGGAGTAAAGTCGTTCACACCGTATCACCTCCAAGATCTTTTCACCGCTTCTGTGTCGTCAAACCTGAGAGTGTGGTGTCAGATTGTTCAAGATCTTCTTCTTTATACAGCACATGAACGTCTCCTCATTTTATACCCCATCTCTGCGGTTTGGGACTGAATATCTTGTTTCTATTGCACTGTCATCACGTGAGTGTGAAATCATCTGCAGGTTGTACTGGAGATTTGAGTCAATGTTTATTGTTCAAGACGAATCCTGGTAATGTTTGGAAGAGTAACATGGTATTATACCTCATGAATCATCCAAAGTCTTGCTCCTTACTTTACATCAAAATGGACAGATGATAAAAGAAATAGGGCCTGCAAGTCTCCTGAGGTTTAGTCATCCATTGCTTTATTCTGGGACTCTGGGTACTATACTCTATCATTATTAAAATCAAGCACCATCGATCACAAAAGAATTGTGACTTTTATTTCATCACAAAGAAAATAGATTCAGTGAGTCAGGGACCGCACATCTCTGTCATTTCAGGGATGTTCATAACTAGCACTTTGGAAAAAGCTCCAGCATCATTAGCAATATATGGGACCGTGGTCAGTACTCCTCTGACAATACCTAAGCAGGCCTGATTGCTCTGGATGATTCATGATACCAATCTACATACGATAAAGTGAAACCAAGTCGTGATGGTGGATATGAATGTGAGCCACTGGATGATGGCAGTAGCATCCTCTAGACAATTAGGAAAAAAGACTCGCTGACTCCGCTCAAACTGCTTGACATTCAGAGTCTGTCTCGTGACTGCAGATTTAATTTCTAGTATTGATGATATGTCCAACCCTCTCTTCCATGAGAAACAAATAAATCTTTCCTGACTTCAGATCATAAAGCCTGCATCACAAGTATTCATTAACAGGTCAAGAAATCTACTGATTTCATCGTATAACACGTATAGCAGCTTTTACTGATCGAAGTTCCACAAATCATAATCGTTTTGATATTCATTTAAGTGTAAGAGATGTGTTGACTTTTTCTCCTTGTTGCACACTGCGTGACAAATAAATTCTTTAATTAACTGATGCTCCAATAAATCTAATGCAAATGTATCTGTTCATGATGTGTGCTAAACCAATTTAACATCAACTTTCATCCGGTTTAATAAATTTTAAACAGAGCTCTACATTGTACACATCCAGAACTCATCTGTGAAGTAGTTACGCAATTGATAAGCCAAATTAAAGGGATCGTTTAACAGTGTTAAATCTGAGATACACGGCCCTACATGTTATTAGTGTCTGTGATATGGTGTAATAATGAAGCCCTAAAAAAATTGCGCTTCAAAATGATCAAGAAGTGCCTCAAAAAAGTAAAAATCTTTGATTGACCGGTTTTACCATACTCGTTTTCCCTAATAGACTATAGTGTTATGAAAACCATCAGGCGACCGGTTTTCAAAATTTGTAATTCCAATCATAAATATCTTGATAATCAGACAGGCGATCAGCTTGTAAAAGTCATGGGGTTCCTGACTGACCTAAAGGTTTATGATTATCATTGCATCATGAGCTAAATCCAGAATTTTGTTTCAGAATCTGAGACAAAGTTACCGGATCCCTTTAATATAAACATATCAATTTTCCCTTAAAGAAGGAAATAATGATGACAAATTCGAATTCAAATCTTTTCCTTAATCCTTTTTCTCCCACCTAGACTATGACATCAATGACAAATCCACGTTTCCAAGGAGAACAACTATATGCAGGCCCAGTAACCACGGCAACCAAATTGCATCCATCATCTGCACTGTAAAGTAGCTGTACGTTTCATCCATCACCAACACAACACTTCACAAAATCATCCTCTCCCTGCGCTCAAGTAAGTAAATAAGTAAAGCTGTAATTCTGCGTGACCAAGCATCCATTACAACCATTATGGAAATATCACTTGACCACCGCTGTCTGTTACGATCCCGATCCAGAAAATTACCAGAAAATCACCAACTTCCCTTTTGCCATGGTCATAGTCTCATGGGCTTGTGGAGTATGACTGTCTTTCTGTCCATCTAACAGGTATTCTCCTAAAGCCTTATTAATGTCTAAATAGAGCAGCATTTTGGTATTATTATTTTTTCAAAGAGTAGATCTGGTTGGGCGGTCTTAGGGGAGGAAAACAGCCCCTTCCTGAGGCCTTACAAGGGAAGGCTACCAGCAGTTAGCGAATCTCTTTTATTTTCTCCTCTATTCACCGAGTCAGGAAGACTTAATGTCGCTATGGAAAGTTTAATCTTGATAAACAGGGAAACAAGATGAGGAATTCTCTCAAAAATAGAAGGTGGACACTTCTGAAGGGTATATCGAAGAAAAAAGAAGGTCCCACACACTGACGAGTATATGCTGCTTTGCTACATCCTTCTCGTATTGATTAGAACTTGTCCAACATAAATGCCATAATTAATCATGATAACACTCTAAAGTGTCCATTGCAATTAAATATGATGAGAAGGCAAGATCAAAGTCAATAATGTGAAGACACAAAATTAGAGGCTTTTCATTTATCAATGGAAATTGCATTTTGATTTATCAAAATAATGTTCCACTTTCTCTTCCACTCCTATAACAAAAATGTACATGAATCCAATGAAGCTGGTTGTTCCTTTTATTCCTAGATGACCTTTGAACTCATTAACATCTCAGGTAGCACATTAAAGACCATATACCACAGCAATGTTCAAAAACAAAAAACAAAGTAAAACTTTCTCTGCAGATCACCGACACTCAAAATACCACTTGCAAGCTCTTCCAAGTCCGATAGTACATGCCAGAATCCACACAAAAGTAATATTCTAACGAAAAAAGGAAAGAAAATTTGAAATCTTGGAGTAATCTATCAACTTGTTTCTACTACAATTTAAGCTTCACTGCAAAGCATGCAAGATGTTTAATGAACTTAGTAACACTGGCTACTACTTAGTTGCCTCAGACTCCTTGATTGTATATATGAACTGCACGTGCCTGTATAGTGGTTACTATCAGCATCTGATATTCAAGATGGCTCCACTTACTGGAGCAGTTCATGCACCAGTTCACCAGATTTCTCCATCTTGTTCTAACAAGGGTGTATATATGATAGGCCTTCGTTATTTCTGACATTTGAGTTATGAGCTGAAGGTGTTCATGTCAAGAAATAGGAGAATGACATGTCATATCAACTTATGATCCGAACCAAACATTCGAGAAGATTCTAGCTTTGAACGTTTAAGGACAGGGTACAAAATTAGTTTGAAGATAAAAAAAAAAATGAATTTAAATTTAAAGGTATAGACCAGTTTTGGAAACACCCCCTCTCAAAAATGAAATGGAAGCTCTTATTACCAATCATGTGAAAGAATATGTTTTGACTAATACGTGATGATAACAATTTTGCCGGGAAACCACCTACTAATTGATATATTTGGTAAATTTTGATATCTATCTGGACCAGATAGATATCGCGCATGTGTCATGTAGTCCCATATACATCTTCTGTGTACAGTGCTTGTAACTTTACCAAGACTGGGCCAAATTTCTTATCATTTTGATGATTCCAGAACCTTGCAGTACACACCAATACTTATATGCTAGATGATGAACCTTTTCTGATCGATTCCACAACATTTCTTTCACAATGCAATCGCACAAACAGAACTGGTCTTTACCTTTAAATAGATGCAAATTTTAAAATGAGACAATAAAGAGAAAAGGAAGGAAAGGAGGCATAGATGTCAATTATTTTTTATCTCTTAGCTATCACTCAACTCATGTAGAAAAACTTATAAAAGTTAGGTGAAAAATCATTAAGAATTCAATTATAGTCATTTGTGAAATCCATTGATTTAAAATTAAAGAACTATGACAAATGCATTTCCTTAAGAGCTGGATTTTTTCTTCAGTATTCATTCTTTCATTTCTTTTCTCTCCTCTCCTCTCTTTCTCCCCCCTCCCTCTCTCTATCTCTCTCTCTCTCTCTCTCTATCTCTCTCTCTTTACCTCTCCCTCTTTTGCTAGCTCTTTCTTTCTTTGTTTCTCTCTCTCTAATTACTCTCTTTCTCTCCTCATTTTCACTCTCTACTGAACTACACAACCTATCTACTCCTTTCTCAGATACTATGTAGTCTCATATATCAGCCACTTCCATAACATTATACCGAGAAATGCAAATGCAATTGTAACATTGGTAGTAAAAAAAAGCTCCCAAGAACCAGAGAACAACATAATCAAGAGAACACAGAAATTCTCTTACCTAGGAGAGGATAAACATGGCAGAATGTATCCATGTTCAGACCCTACACCCAACTGCAAATTTGCCAAGCAATTGTAAACCTCTTTATTCCAAGATGTCTGTTTATTCGATGGGCAACTGTAACACTGCCTTCTACACTGAAGAGGTGTTTAAGCCAAAGATCAAACATTTCTGGTTTACATTTCTCATCCCAGATATTAGTCCACTCAAAAATGTGTCAAGTTTTCTACTGACCTTTGGAAATTCTCAATAGGCACAAGGAGCTGTTATGTATACAGTCTCTTGCAATATGGACACCATGAAAATTGAAAAATGAAAAACATTATTTCTGATATATTTTTTTTCTGACTTGCAGGAAAATTAATAAGCTCACAACAGTGACTGTGGGGGGTTAACATATGCCAGTGTATGATATCTTCAACACATGGGACATACTAGACCTAGTTGTGATCAATGCAGTTTTATCATAAAGTATAAAAAGAAATAACATAAATGTATACAAACAAATGTCATTGCATTTTACAAACAGGCATAACATTTACATTCTTTTAAATTGCAATACTGTATGTATGCTTATTTTTATGTTACCTGATGATAACCTGTGGACTTTAGATTAATAAGTTTGTCTGAAATAATCTTTTCTTATCATTCACAAGAGAAAGGCCACTTGAGCAAGATAATGTCTTATATATTGTGGTCCACTAATAATAGATAAATACAAGGCCACGTAGTGGGCAAGGTACCCTGTCTATCCACCACCCCACCCCACCCCACCCCACCTCAAGCGCTGCACCCATCAACAGCCTAATACCCTAATACAAACTAACACCTCCACAATAGATAATTGTTAACCTCACAGATTGTCCAGTCCTGTTCTACCGATCAATAAAACCTATCAAAATGCAATTAACCCGTTAGCATGATTACAGGGTCACTGTCCTGTTTCCATTCAGCTAAAACGCTCAAGTTATCGTGAAAGAGACGATCATTCAGCTTTTCGAGGAGGGCTTGACAGTTATATACATTAACAAGAAAATCCTATCGATATATTTCATATCTGGTCTTAAGTAAAAAACAGCATTCCATGTATTTTTAAAGTAGCTATGATTTTATCTTCAGCACCTGTTCAATACAGTATTTATTTTAGTATATATCTTGCATTCTTTAGTTCATATTTTGTGAAAATATGTCACTTTTGTAGTTAGTAGTAAAAATTAGTTTTTATTACCCCTTTATAATACACCAGAAGTATTGTATGTAAGGACTTACATGTATCACTGTTGAGAAAAAAAATTAGAGCCATATTTGCCAATATCATTCCCATACATATTCTTCTCTTTCACAAATAGAAAAATGAATTTCTTATATCAAGGATTATAAGACAATGTGAATGCATTCCTGCTCTAGCTCTGGATACAGGAATTGAGAGGAAATTATTCATTAGTCCCCTGTACTGACAGATTCTTAGGGGATAAAACTCTTTTACAAGCACCCGGTCTTAGTCTACCAAAAGAAACACGATGTAATAGAACAGTTCACGGTTAGCACATGTCCCAAATGACCCCGAATATCCACAGATCTTCAAAATGAAGAGGTCCCACTTTGTACATTTTGAAATAATCACTCCTACAGCGATGGAGGTGCTACATAAATAGCCTTTGTTTCCCCTTTTCAAAGATTACTTCCACCTGTGTATCATGGAGCGCACTGCTTGTGCATAAATGAATAATGATTACATAACTTTCATGAGCACGTATCCAGTATTTTGTCTCCGTGTATTTCACAATTTGGTCTGCAATGACCTTTATCTGCTCATGCTCAGACTGCAACTATGAACTGGCTTATTGGTAAAGGGAACCTATTTTAAAGACATTTCAACACCAGAGCTATAGTAATGACAGATATTTATGAAATATGCAAATTAAGCTGGACACTATTCACTATAAAGAGATGCATTATAGAACAAATTTAGAAGTCTAACTGTTTTTGTTTTTTTGCCACATCATGAATAAAAAAAAACAGTTCAAACATATTAAACAGTTGAATATTTGTTTAGTTTTCCTGAGTAATGATATTATTTTTTAATGTGATCTAACAGTAGTTAAGGTTCTGAATAGTACCAGGAATATGTTTAGCTAATCTTATAGTTTATTGTTTCCCATTTGTTGTGCAAACCAGCACACTTGGCAAATACGGGATTTAACTTTCTTATAAGTAGTCTGAACTTGCAGACTAACTCATTGATGGGGCGGCTAGACATTGATGATCTTGCTAAATAGGGTAATGAAGAAATCTGGCTCCTAATTGTGACCTTATCAGGACAAATTTGGGTTTGGGTTCTGTTTCAAATGTGAAGGATTGGCATATGTCTGTGTTGGTTTGTGTTTAGAGGGTTCTGGAGGATTGGCATATAATTATGTCTGTGTTGGTTTGAGTTTAGAGGTGAATCACACTGCTGTAGGAGAGCATGAGAGAGAGGGTAAAATAAAGATAGTAATGATAGTGTATGAAGATAATAAAACAGTAGAAGGAAGAATGAGACAAAATAGATTATGAATCCAAAGAGGATAATGATGTTAGGATTTTGATGATGATTATGATGATGATCATGGCAATGATGGTCATGGAGTTGAGCCTGAGGGAAGAGGAAAGGCAGAAGGATGATGAAGAAGAGAAGAGGGAGAAGGAAGATGAGGAGGAAGAGGAGAAGGAGAGGAGGAAGAAGAAGAAAGAAGAAGAAAGAGGAAGAGGGGAAGGAAGCAGATAGAGGATGATGATGATGAAGATGATGATGAAGATGATGATGAAGATGATGATGATGGTGATGATGGTGACGATGGTGATGATTATGATTATGACGATAATGATGACAGTGATCATGACTAATTACATAGTTTATAAAAGCCATGATGATGATAAATGATACTAATTATGATTATGAATCCTGACCTGGATGCTCAGTGAGTAATGCATTGCTATCGGTGAACTGTGCAGGTAACGAATGAACGCCTCATTAAATCAAGGCATACAAAATTAAGTGCTTAGGAAACCCAGGGCCTCTCCTAATAAACTTGACCATTCAACGAACCTCATAAATTACCCTGGACATAAGTATTCTTCCAGATGACGGATGAATGGGGACATGATGCATAAATTCCATGCAAGTTAATGAAGGCAGAGTATATCTTGGTGTTAAGGGGGCAAATTTGTGGTTTATGTTTTAGTTTAATAGCACACTCTTCAAAAAGTGTCTTCCATGATACAGATATATAAAACTTTCCCCTGTTTTCTAGCGATACTGAAACATACTTAATGCATTCATTACGTAAATAAGTTCCATGGCGGTGGAAAAACCATGGTCACGGAAATTACCATAGCCAACCTTTAAATGCATCTCTAACATCAGCTACGAAGCTGATGGAATACTCGCCTCCATAGTTACCTAGTACAGTGCGATCAGGTGGGAAGATGGCTGACTTTACACTTCTTAAAATCTCCAAGTGCCCATGACCTCGGTCAAATCATCACCTGCTACCTTAGCACATGGGTTACATTTAATATTAAACCCATTGGAACTCAAGATCAATATAAATTTAAATGTTAGGGGGCATATGCTTCTAGAATTCAACACCTAACCATCCCCGATCAGTTAACCCGTTGACTACCGAATTCTCTCATTCCCCTCAGAACTATCCCATTCCAGAATGACGGCGGTGAGTCCAAAATTTCAGTTCCGATGCATCTTTATGCAATGAACTTGAAAATGCAACTAACCTTACCAAAATGCCCAGGGCAATTCAGCCAAATTCTCCCGAGCCACTCAAATTTTTGCAAGTCAAATGCAGCTCCAAAATAGCCTCCAGAAAATGGAGAGGAGAGGTACAAAAGGGATGCCAGGAATATACAAGGTGTTACACCATACTGTATGAAGATTGCGTGTACAGCTGGAGTTAATATGAATTTCTCTTGCATGGCCATGTGGTTTTTAAGTGTCCTCAAATGGATGAATCGTATGTTAATTTATTCAACATTTCGGAGAAGAAGAGTAAAAGAATCTAACCAAAATGGCATTTTTTTTTCATACAAGCAAAAACACAAATCAAAACAAAAATAAATACTTATACATGCAATATCGTTCCGGTTTTTTTGTTACACTATGCACTAGATCAACCACAACATCCCTTTACAATAGTGTATAATCATGGTAGTTTATGAATATTCCATCATATTACATTACAGCCAATGGAAGTAAAATCATCTCAGTAAATTTGTCTCAAATTATCATTTATTGAGCTAATTTTACATTCAATTTAGGATCAACTTGCTACACAAATATCATGGTCTAGATATACAAAAATACATTGAATCAAAATATTTTGATTAACTACTCACTCAGTATTGTTTCTGCAGTTCTCCAGCTGTAAGCCCACTTCCCATAAATATCCAATTTTGAAATTCAAAATTAAGAAAGGTACGTGCAAAAACCCTTCCCACACCACTGATCAAAGTTCGAGGTGTATGTGTGAGCTTGGAGATCTTTTGTTCAAGATTATGAGAAACAAAAAAAGTCAATAGCACTTTGACTTCATAATAAGATCACTAAATCCATAATATAGTAGGTCAATCCTATTAGGAATGTCTAATAGTTTACTGTTGTGGTTTAATAACAGGAACTTGGGTCAGTGACTGTAGTGAAGGGCTCAATTTGAGAAAGAGAAATTTGGATTACATAAAAAATATAACAGTTCTAGAAAAATAAGGATATAGTGTAATTCTACTGTTTCATACAGGTGTTACAATGTATCATGAATGTATGGTCTGGGCATTTGTATTTATTTGTATTTCTTTGATACTTATGCTATCAGAAAGGGCTGAGGTGAGCAAAAGTATAGCCTCAGCTGTTTTTCAGTTAGGACACTAATCTTACAATATTATGTCTCTAACAATAGAGAGAAATAAAATTACAATCCACTTACAATATACCTATTCAATTTCTGTATTTCAAAATTCTAGGGATATGTATAAAGTACTGTTACTGCATCTTATTCAATGCATAGTTTACATTTCAAGCAGGGTATTGTGAAGTTACAACACAAGTTAGGTTCGTACGAGATTCCGTAAACTTAAGTTTAGGTTGTTGTTTAAACTTTGAACATTGAAGATATCTTGTTCAATGTATATAGTTACCGTATAGACCATGCAGACGCACTTTTGGTTGTGAATTTAATATGTTTACTTGGGAGACCTTATGATAAGCGTGATAACTACAAGCTGCGAAAGTCCTCACTCAAGTTATGTGCCATGTGGGTGCATTTAGCTTTGAGGTTGCGCCAGCTTCTAATTACAACAACTGCTTGCCTGGCCTGCAGTTAAAGATTTGAATACTCATTGTTATGGTCCCATGTGAACCCTTCTTGTTAGTGGATCATTTCATAGTCGAAACATTGAGGTTTGGCAGTCTCAAAGTTTAAAACTACGATGATCCCATGTAAACACAGCTACTGTGTTTTGCATTTGTCATCATTCATAAAATGAAAGCAATGCATTCTATGACTGCATATCAAATACAAAGAGGTTGAATAATAGCACCTGTCATTAAGCATGGACAATAGCACAATCTCCAATATAATGCCAAATATGCGTTTTTTTTGTATGGATCTTTTGAAGTGCAAAACAGTAAATGGCAAGAATGATAGCCTACTGTTCTGTGTGTTTGACATTGCTTTAGCTCCAGACTAATGCAAAATATTTGCCAGCTTGGGGGTTCAGTTCAACTACTGCCTCTATAATTATATATATGCTTTTATTTAAAAAAATATGTGGTATTCCAAATTCAACTGGAAAGTCAGTTGGATGATACATTATCAAGAGAAAATTAAACAGATTTAACAAAAAAAAATCATCATTACATTTGTATTCTACAAGTTTTATATTATATATATCTATTTATAGTCATATTAGAAAGAAACCTGGATTTGAATGTGTGCAAAATATATAAAATTTAATTGAAAGGTCAAGTTCAAAAAGCGATTATAAGGATAACGAAACTGACATGTTTGAATTACGTTTTAATTAATTCACGTTATTCTTCACTTTACACTCATGTGCAGCCAATCAGTTGTTTATATCTTATTACTGCGGTTTAGAACAAGTCTGTTCATGCAGAGCCAGAAATATATTAACTCTGGGTTAAAGTATATGATTTAACACATTACTCGTGTGGAACAGAGAAACTGATCATGTCATTACATGCCTGGGGAAAAAAATCCCTCAAAAAATAACAAAGACACCTTTGGTGTTGTCAACTTAATTCTCCAAATTTAACCTTTACTATATCTTTTATTGACATCAATATGGGTTAGTAGAGCACAGCAAACCACACAGTAAACATATAACCCTCCCCATTCAGATTAGTCAATTTAATTGCGTAGCTTTTTGTGAACTTTAAAGCTATGATCATTTTGTTCTCGTCTGAATGTCATATAATGAAACGTTGTACAACAAATCATCCTATAGCGGATAAAAAAAATGGACATTTGAGGATCATCATTAAGAATCAGGGTACACTTCTAATGTGAACATCGTATCCTACGAAAAAACGTATAACTCGGCGGGCTTATATCGAGTGCACTCTGATGACTAGTCAGCTGTCATGTAAACTGACATCTTCAAAATATTTTCTTCATAGTTATACAATGAATTGTATGAATTTGTATGAATTTGTATGAATTTGTATGAATTTGTATGAATTTGTATGAATTTGTATGAATTCTTAAAGATACTACCTATGTCCCTTTTGCAGCCAACATCAAATTCTGTAGAACTTTGCAGGAATTATGAATATGTCATGTATGTCCTATCAGTGAAATTTAAATGTTTGCAGTGTCCTAATATTCAAATTATGCAAGGAAACCCGTTTACTTGCTAGACTTCACTGTCAGACACTATTGAGTGACTGACTGGCCTTTTTTCATCTTTGTTAATAACATACATAAAATGAGCTGTAAAGGATACATGAGCATTTGTCTACATCAATAACCCACTTCTTGTAATGGCCAAAATTAAACTGATTGAATCTTTGCGCAGCATAAAATGTACGACCATTCGGTACAATGGTCTGAAAAATCAGACTATTACTTACTGGCTCTATAGCTCCTAAGTCGATTCAACAACTAATAGAGTGGTGAAGTGTGACGTCATCAAAAATCTATTTTTGGAATTTCTCAATTTTTTCTTCATTTTCCGAAAGAGCACCAAAATAATGTCCAAATGTCGAAAACCAATTTAATATGTTAAGTATTGGCTGAGATATGACCATCTGAATAAAAAGATTGCCTATGGGAACTCAGTGTTATATTGTTCTGGCTCCTAATGTTATGAGCCAGAGCAATATAACACTGAGTTCCCATAGGCAATCTTTTTACTCAGATGGTCATATCTCGGAAATACTTAACATATTCAATTAGTTTTCGACATTTATTATGGTGCTCTTTAAATGAAGAAAAAATTGAGAAATTCAAAAAATAGATTTTTATGACGTCACAGCTTCGGTACTCTATAGACGTTATTTTCCCACTTAAAGACATTTTCAAGCCCCCCTTTTTTTTAGGGAAGTTCTAAATTAGTATTGTCTTTCAAATGCCATTGAAATTTAACCATTTCATTTTTTTGGCCTGCAAATGGGACATAGTACCTTTAAAGTGTGAACAAGGATGCAACTCTTTTTTGTTTATTTGGTCATTAACTCAATAACCAAATTATATGAAAATAAAAATACAGTAATACAGTGAACAGAACATGGAAACGTGAGATAAAATGGGTGCAAAAAAGTAATGGCTACAGATAGGCAAAGAATGGGGATATGCTTTCAATTAACCATGTTGTAAAGACACGACATGATATCCATTTGAGTTGTAACTCTTTGATGTGAACAGGCTTTAAGTGATATAGCAGTGTGGATGAACTTAAACCAAAAGGAAGCAAACTTTGGACTCTGTGGTTATAGCCCTTGTTAAGCTCGTTTTGGAATCACTATTTCTGACCTGGCTTATAAATACGATATCAATTCTCAGATCGCGTTCAGACAAAGAAAATATACATTATTAATTCATTTTAACCTTTGCAATATCATCAAACACATAATTTGCCTTGCTTTAGAGTTAGAAAACCTAATTGTACATGCTATTATATCCAAATTTGTTTGTATTATTATGATATTATGGTGGTTATTTTATACCTGACTGCTAAGAAAGCGTAAATGCTTGTTAGTAAGCAACCAGAGGACCGACAGCTTTAGGTCCTCTCTGAGGATTAATGCCTTACCAAAGGGCACTAGCACATCGACTTGGTTTCGAACCCGGGTCACCGGATTACGAGATCACTCAGTGCTCTACCAACTGAGCTATCGCGCCTCCTCTAGTGTGACCATACAGATTATTTAATTCATTTGAGGCATATAAACAGAAATATTTTATATTTATTCAATGTGAAAATATATTTTGTTATCCTAAACTCTGTTTGAGATAGGCGAAATGCATGACATGGACCACATATTTCACCATAGCAGGTAAACTTGAAGAAGAAGGAAATTAATGTCTGTAACAATAGAATTACACATATTCCACAGAATACAAAGGGAAAACAAATTTTGATATTCAGATATTTCAGATATTATGAAAGCAACAAATCCCTTATGTGAACACAACCCAACACACTATCTACTTATCCTCATTCAGGATGTGACAGTGAATTTTTTGGTGACCTCAATTCTGAGCCATCAATGTATTGTTCCATAGTAGGGAGCCACAGGTTCTTTAAGCCGTTCTAAATCCTAAAATCCTAAATTCATTTTTGAACGGGATAAAAAGGCAATGGTACCACACTACCATATCATGCACTGCTATAGATGAGAATATGCTTTGCATGTACATGTAAAAGTGCTTTTACAAGTTATGTAGTATTTTCTTGTCTGTTTTTTTGTTGCCATTTTAATTCTGATTCAATTGTAATGAATGACTTTGAAGCTTTTGTTTCATGTCTGCCTGACTCGCAACCAGGCATGCGAGTCAGGCAGACATCAAACAAAAGCTACAAAGTCATTTCAACTATACAATCTACTTCCTGACTGCATGCCTGGTTGCTAATGCCTGGATTACATTTGGCCTGCGATTAGTCTACGGAGCCCTATCCTGCCTGTATTCCCTCTTCCATGCGGCCTCCGTACGGAGGCAGGAGGCGGCCGTGAGATTTTTTTCGTACGGATTCACGGGCTCCGCGGGGCTCCGAGGCCTCTACGATTTGGTTTCGCAGATAGTTATACAAATTTGAAAAATCGTAAGCCCGTAGTTTGTAGATATGTCGTAGGTGTCATTGCACAATCCCTGCATGGGCATCCCGCGGAGAACCCGCGCTGATCGTACAGCAAACGCACAATTTTTTCGGTGAGCATGGAGGCAAAAAAAGCAAAAGAAGCTGCACGGGCTCCGTACGATTTCCATGCGGAGGCTGCGGAGACTGCACAGCTACTGCATTGAAATTGCACGATTTCCGTACAATCTCTGATCAGCAGTTGTACGGATTTGCCCCGGCCTGCCCCCGAGGGCCAATACAAGAAATGGCACGATGCTCGTAGATAATGTAGCCTCCTACGATGCCCCCAAAATCGCACGAAAAATCGTAGACTAATTTATCGTACGGCGCCCGGGGCAAATGTAATCCAGGCATAAGTCAGGCAGACATCAAACAAAAGCTATAAAGTCATTTCATTACACATTCAAATTTCATTCATGTTGACTTAGAGCGTCATTAAAGAAAAAAATAATTCACATGTACATGTGTGTATCTACAAACGAACAAGTAAACAATGAACACACAATATCCACCCAGTGCACGAGATTAAATTACATTTGATCACTTCTAAATATTAAGAATTGTGTTACTTCTTCTAAAATTTTAAGTTGCCATTGTTCTTTTTAAATTAGAGCTGAATGTATGAACAAAACTAAATCAGCGTCCACGTGATTATGGAAAGTCCTCTCTATAAGCTCACACATAACCATGAAAGACAAAATATTTCTATATTGATCGTCCATTGGTTGTATAAGACATGCTTCAGCGATTAATGTGCTGCAGTCAAATCCTTACACTAATCAAATCCTGAACTTCAACCCTTGACCTAACCTTATACATACCTAAAGGACTAACCCTAACCCTAACCAAGGCATTAATCCTATATAACACTAACCATTAACATAACCTAAAACCCAATTGCAACCCTAACCTAACCCTATATATTGGACAAAATGAAGCTCATACCAAATTTCGCCAGACCATATGTTGGATAAACCATCTAACTCCTTATTTCGCCAGCTCTGTAGCTATATCATCCTCCGTCCACCACGGTTCATTGAGCTTACTACATGCATCAGCATCCTTTATCATCTTCGGCAGTGTACCCTGTTACATCTTATGCCTGGATGAATAAACAGTGACTCAGTGTCGGGAGCCCTCGCTTAATGTCAACTAATCAATATGACAAGCCGTAAAACGCAAGGAGACCGATTGCGGCCAGAAGTAATGGTTATCTCGACTCTCAACCAGTAGGAGAGAGATGGTAAACAATTCCTCCGAGTCGGAGCCAGTGAGCAAATATTGCTCATATTTCAGTTTGTGATGAATTACATTTTCATCAAATGCATAGCCAAAAAACTTTATCAAAATGAAAGCAAAGCAAAGCAAATCTTGGAGAGCTTTTGTCTTGATTACAAAAATTTGATACATGTACGCTGGTCTGGTGTAGAACAATCATAAGAATAAATTTGAAGAAATATAAGGTGGTAAAATGTACTGGTAATGGGGAGAAAAGCAAACAAAATTTATATAAGAGGAGGAGAAAGAAAGGCAGCAAGGATAAAGTGAACGGTAAGAGATAGGACAAAGAGGAAAGAGAAAAACGTAAAATGATGCTAAGATATTCAGCAATGCAATATCAAAATGGGTGTGATCTTATGTTTATGGTTTGTGATGAGTATCAAAATATCAATTTTACATGGGAGTTTGAAATGAATCTGCAAAAGTCCCAAAATTACAATTGTAATATTGCGCAGCCTACATAAAGTAGAAGTATTTATTCAGAAATGTATAATAATTCAGTGGGACTGACGCCAGCCATGCCCCTCTATTACTTAATGGTGGGCAATTCGTTCAATTATGACTGAAATTAGCAATAATAGGGCACAATGGCGGCAGATGGGTGATGCGGTCCATTCATCAATAATTCAGTGATGTTATCTTGAGGGATGCATCCAGAGTGAGTCAGAGCATTCAAAATTAATAAAACGGAGACAAAGACATGATCACATCCCGGGGGTAGATTCGTCTGGTATTATCACCCCCTATACCAGGTTACTGTGAAGATGGTGTCCGTATCATCCCCCTACTGGAGACATGGATAATGGAGTCATTTGAGGGATGAAGTCTGTCTGCTGTATCAGATGATAAGAATATAGTTTTCACGGTTCAGTAGAGTATAATTATTCTTGCTGCATTGTCTCTTTGAGTATCAACTGATTGTCCTTCATCCTCATCATCAGAATTGCATCTGCATGTATATATAGAGTACCGAAGCTGCGACGTCATGAACCAGAGCAAAATAACACTTGAGTTCCTATAGGAAATATATTTATTCAGATGGTCATATCTCAGCCAATACTGAACATATTCAATTGGTTTTCGACATTTGGAGATTATTTTTGATGCTCTTTCGGAAAATGAAGTTCAAATTGAGAAATTCTAAAATTAGTTTTTTTATGACGTCACCACTCTATTGTCATCATTCTCGTCCTCCACATTATCTTGACCATTATAAATATCGTCATCATCATCAATCACAATCAATCATCATCACCATTACCATCACTATTGTCATCATCTTCATCATCACCATCGTCATCATTCTCATCTACATATACCATCAAAATTACCATCAATGCCATCAACATCAATGTTCCCTCCTCCTCCTCCTCATCTTCAACATCCTTACCCTCACTACCACAATCATCCTCATGATTAGCTCAATAGCAGCTACCCAATTATATACTCCATTATCTTCCTTACGTTAAGTTCCTAATCTTCACAATCATTCATGATTTGATCCAAGTTGCAATTAAATGCATATCATGGGGATCAATTAATATGTTTCATGTATGTCTCTTCGTACACGTTCCTTTGTCAAGAATGTAAGGCTCTTACATTTTCAATTGTCTTTAATAAAATAAATTATTGATGATTTTTATCCAAAATATCGTATTTTTAAAGCATATTATAATTCATACATCACGTCACGGTTGCTGCAATCATACATGAAAAACTTAGATTTTCCAGAAACTACTTGAAGTGTCATATGTGGGAAACTCCTAGCAGGGTCCTTTGCCCCTCCTCACAGGAAAGGAAGTGGTTTAAGCATGGCGATCAAGTTCATCCCTATCTCCCCTGATCTTAGCATCCTTGTGAAATATCTTTTCATCTTATTGGAGGTTATTGATAATGACAGCAAGGAAGCCGTCGGCTTTTCCTTCCAAAAGCCACAACCTAGCTCCCAGGCAACTACAGACTGAGGTTAGCATGGTCAGCTTGCACCTTAAATCTTGCACAACTTACGTCATATAGCTGACATATAGGCCTTTTATAGTATCTTTCCATGAAACTTAAAGCTCGTACTCCAACTCATTCAGGGGTGTATAAGTAGGAATGGGACAAATTGGAAGATGTTAGCCTGTTCATGCATATCTAGTAGTTTGTCATAAAATAAAATGAAAAGAATCTGTTTCTTTTCATTTGATCTTCAGAGTCTTTTGTAGCCATAAAAAGCTGACTTTTAGAAAATGGGCATTTACTCATTTGTTAAAGTTATAAACCCATGACTTTCTTTAAAATCAAGCATATTTCTTTAAACCCTATTATTCTTAATGGATCAATTCTTCTAATTTATTTTCAAATTTGTGACAAAGTATGTAGGTTCTACTGTAGTCACAAAAACATAATCATAGAAGAATAAAAATGTCACACGTACGTGTAATTTCAAATTAAATTAACCTACATTTTTAATCATGCCAAGGTCTGTAGCATAAATAGCTGTGTTTACTTCCTTCATTTTCTGCCTTGATCTAATTGCAATATTCCACAATTTGTTAGAAGCAGTGTGACCTTACAGAAAGTACTGAAAAGGAAAAAAAAGACCTCAGAAAGGAAGATAATCAGGAAACATATTCAACATGAAGGGAAATAGACCTGGGAAACAGGCTAGCGTTTTGAGGAAATAATCTAGTTATTTCTACCTATAAACCAGTTCTATATTCTTTCTTATAGATATATGATTGATTTACATATTTATTATTAAACCTCTCCATATGATTTCCCATATCCACAGGGCCTATGTTTCTTTGCCTTTGGTACAATAAAGAAAGTCCCTCTCCCCAAACACCCCCCCCCCCCTCCTTCCTCCTTAGCCTGATGTTGCCAGTGTTCAGTCAAACTGAAAGGCACCAACAATTAATTTCAGAACCCCCCTCTTGCATTTGCACACAGGAACCATTTTCATCTTGTCAAGTTGCTTTAGTAATCAACAAGTGTAGCTTTCTATGCAAGGTGAACTTATACCGAGAATTTGGGATCATATTCAGCTAAGCAAAATGATTGATAATTAAAATCAGAATACCATGGCGATGGATAATATAAAGTAAAACAGGGAAATCCATGATTGAACCCCCATGACGAGAATAATCAAGTCTAAAGGCACTCTAGGAAAATTTAATGGAATTCTTGGAAACTCTATCACACTTGGTATCAATTTTGTCTCCATTTGTTTCCATTTATCCATGCTGTGTGGCCTGTACTGAACTCCACTTGCAAGTACTACTTACAAGTAATGATATAGTCTGACTGTCAGACTACATAATTTTGTTGTCTTTCAATAAATAAATCAAAGATACCTATCACAGTTTGTAGCTAAGAATGTCATATCATCTGGTATGTTTATCTATCTCTTCTTCATGAGAGGAAAGAAATATGAGATAGTCTTAGAACATCTTTTATCAACATAATGTGAATGTATACGACGGAAAATTAATTCTCTGTGATTGGATGCAAGACCAGGTGAGAGAAAACATTAAGGTGTTGAAGTGAATAAGATGTGACATCTCACTCTGGGGTGTCATGTTATTTGAGTGTTGCAAAGGTTCTGGTTCTAATTATTTACCCCGCTTCTCGGAGAAGATGGATGTAGAACGATGATGATGATGATGATGATGGCTAGCCATATGTTCCGTTCCCTGCGATGCCAATTTCTTCACTCATTGTGAGTCAGCGTGATGGTGATTTTTTTTTTCTCGTGGATTTCTCATAAAGAATGAATATTCCAAGTGAAGCATGGCAGTACATTGGTTGATACATCAGAATTTCCAACTATACATACCAACTATACATACATGTAATGACTCATACCTACTTATATTACAAGGCAAATTAGTTAGGGGCTTATATTCATTCACACATTATTCAAGCAATCAATTATATTAAACAGGCACAATTATTTTCATCTTTTCCATACATTAGATATGCATATTGGGTCTTGCCTCTGTGTGTGGGGAAGGGGGGGGGGGTGGAGACAGGAGTGCCTCCGCGCCCCCATCCCCCGGATCCTCTTCAAATTGATGTATTTTGAAAGTAACTTTTTTAATTATTGATCACACAATGACTTGTAAATTTTACTCTTTTTTTCTATAACTCATCTACAGTTCATCTTCTTGTCCTACACATAATATAAGCCCTATCAATAATACCAAGGAGTTAGGGAATATACCCATGTAGGCCTGGCTTCATCAGCTAGAGTTTGCCAAATAAACCGATACTACCCCGACTCTTCATCAGCCCGCAGTTGCAATTAGCGGGATATGTGGTCGAAAAAATATCCGAGAAATCTTTGTCTTGTTTCCAAAATATCCCACTAGTTGGGAAATAGCGTGTTATTTCGGGCCCGTCCGAGCAAGTTCAATTGTGATGAGCGTATCGATCTGGTGAAGATGCAATTTCGAGCTTCGGGATAATATCCCGAGTCTGAAAATAGCGGGTTATTTGGCAAACTCGAGCTGATGAAGACAGACCTATTGATACTGACATCGCTCTCTGATGTTATAAGGTCAAATAAGTATAGGCAACTTTAATCAGATTATACTTGTTTCTTCTAAAAACAAATGAGGAAACAAACAGCCATGTGCAAGCATGCAGATGTTATCTTACTTCTCTCTTTCTAGATATCTTGTCTCTCTCTTTCCCTTCGAAACTTCCTTCCTTTTCTCCTTTTCTTCCTGGCAAACAGTTTCTGGTTTATCCAAAGATCTCATGGATCGAAAACAACACCTAAAGTTTAAAGGGAGTATTAATGACTTTGCATGTGATTAAATCATCAATCATTAGCAACCAGTCTCCTTTTTCATTTTTAATGGGGAAATATGATGTTGATACCATCTTGTAGATCTCCTGAATCATGTTTCAAAACAACAGAGAAGTCTAATAACTGAATCATTTTATGTCTCAACTTTGAGCCAGTATGGTGTTCAATAACAATACATAACAAGAATACATACAGCCCAGCTATTGCCCCACATCAATGCCTTTTTCTGAAGTTTTCTATGGCTTTGACAATTACATAGCCCACAACAATTAAATATCCATCTGGGTTTGCAGCAAACTATTACATTGATTTTCATTTTTTTTTTTTAATCTTTTTTTTCTTAGAATTATCAATCAATGGTACTACCTTTAAAATGATTGACATATACACCATGGACATCTATCATCCCTGTATATACCACAGTGTGGAGAGGTTTACTGTTATGCTAACAAATTAACCAATTGGTCCATAGTTTAAATACTTCTGTACACAAAGGTGCTTTTAGTGTGTGATGACATTTCTAGGTCTGGTGTTATATGATTAGGACTTGAAACCACTTCAAACAATTTCCGTTTGGAAAAAAGAGAAAGTTGAGATAGTACACAATGCCAACAGGTATTGCAATTGAGAAGACATGTTATTGTAGTCAAGAATGATCTATAGCTTGCTTCAGAGTATTTTCAATTGCAAATCAAGCCAAGTGAAGATTAAACAAACTTGATCATAGGTAAATTGTTAAAAACATAATTGATGAACCAACAAGGCTTCACACATTGGTGATGAGTTTTTTTTAACAGCATGTGTTGTTGAAGGGATTTTTACTGCATTTTCAACAGTATTTGAGCTGAACCTCGTTCTTTCTTTAGGTGTTTTTATTAATCAGTATTATTGAGACACTATGATATATATATATATATATATATATATATATATATATATATATACCTGCAATGCACCATCATAAGTATGAAAATATATTGTAAGGTGGAATGTAGTCCCAGCTAAGAAATATGAAATGGATGGCAATATAGTGTGGAAAAAGGATTTCTACATACATGTACAGTAGGTATAAACAGCCACTGTCTACAATATATTTACAGTGCAATTTGGTGCACTGATATATTTGGTGTATACATTGTCAATGTTTCAATTCTATACCAGAAATAGAGGGGACCGGCCATACCTGGATAACTTTGTATGATATTCACCAAAAACACATCTTCACCTGTGCAACCAACTTGATCAGGCTTCTACATGCTGCATACACAATGTGAATGGATATCTACTTGGAGTCAGTGGCAATCACAGCATGAAGAGAAAAATCAATGAACTATTTGCCCTAAGTTCTCCTCTTCTCTTTGATTACCTGTTGGTCAATTAATCCTTATTGTGGAAAAGCCCCCTAAAGCCATCCTCTCTGGCTATACAAGCCTCATATTCACAATGGACTGTATAGGGATGATTGTTCAAGCCTTCACTTTGATCTCATAGAGGAGGGATTAAATCCACTTCTAACGGAGTTTTATTTCGTTATCAGGTAGCCTATAAAGCATCCCTTTTATTACAGGATCAAGTGTGGATAAGCACCAAAGAAGCGTTAATTGCTCAGGTGATACATTGCAACTCTGAGTCTAACCATGGACCTAGACACAAAACACAGGCAAAACACAGGCAGATATAGGCCTATAGTCTATACAAAAACAAAGAGATACATAAAGCAGTAATTACTGGTAAAGCATATATGATATTCTGAAGAAAAAATGCATTCATCTCTCTAATTATCTCTCTATCTCTATATATGTCTGTATCTGTATCACTGTATCTATCTTTTTAGTCTCTTTACCCCCCTGTCCCTTATTTTCCCCTTCTCTCTCTCTCTCTCTCTCTCTCTCTCTCCTCTCTCCCTCTCTCCCTCTCTCTCTCTCTCCCTCTCTCCCTCCCTCCCTCCCTCCCTTCCTCCCTCTCTTCCTCCCTCTCTATCCTATGTACATCTCATTTGGAATGTTGTTTACTAAATTCCCTTTACGGAATACTATAGGCCTACACATAGCTTAGGCACTTGTATATCTGTCTCTTCCTCTCTAATATTGTCTTCCTCAGAAAGAAGCTGAATAAAAAGAAACGTTTGTGAGGTATCATACCACAGACTAATATAACTAGACCTGTATAAGATATACGCACTACTCACTCCAATTACATGTTTGCCATCTATAATATTAACCACATATTCTGGAAACATAGGTATATAAATAATAAACTGTTATATACTGTTATTTGCAAGCATAAAGTGTCATTAGATTCTATTTTGAACGTGTCTATATTGTGGCAGATGTCTAGCTTTCACGCATGTTCCATTTTCCACTCACCTCATTACAGACAAAGAACATTAGCACATCTCAACCCCTCTCCTCCTCATTCCCTGCCTGGCAACACCGGTAGCTCATCCAACCTCTCCTCCTCCTCCTCTTTCTCCTCCTTGATGCGTATCACAAATCCACAACGAATCCTGAAACTGTATGTTTGTTACCCGATGAATCAGCTATAGTCCAATAAATTTCCATGGAGTGTTAGCACAAATCATTAATATCGAAATATTAACAGTAAATAAAATCCATGGGGAAATGTGAGTGGTAGGAGCAGAAATCCTCTGTCTTCATGCCATAGAGAGGTGCTATCGGCAATGCCCTGCCAGCTGGTAATGAAAGCCAGAGAGATACTGAGAAATCCTCACTCCACGCTACTATGTACCGCAGCAGCGGCTAACTACAGCCAAATAGAGCAGGATAATTGTTTGGTCTGAAAGACCTCTCCTCTGCTCTCTCTCTCTCTCTTTCTCTCTCTCCCATTCATTCACCCGGCTAGCACAATCGGCGAGCACAATCGGCTCAGACCAAAGTGTGCAGGGATAGAGGTGTACAGTGGCCGGGTATTAAACCCAGACAATGGGTGCAAATCAGGATAAATGGGGGAGTTGAGGGGAGGGGGGATTGCAAAAGATTTGCCTCCACCTTCCCAGTTCTTCTTTTACTGGCTTCATGTATTCTATTCTCCCTTCCTTCCCCCACCAAGCAAACCGCATTAACAGACCAGAAAAGCCCTACAAAAGCCCTACAATTTCTCACCTTGGGAGAATACATATCTATTTCATCTCATCCGGCCAGATACTGTTATTTGTTCCAGATCAATGCTGTCAAGGGATAAAGCATGCCCCTTCTTCAAAACATAGACACAAATGCTCATACCCTAACAAAATGTATGTGCCCTTGAATAGATCAATTCAGATGCTGTTAATGGCTACAAATCATTCTACAAGATTGCTCCCTTCTTTTCACTCACTTTTTTGTCCACAATTATATTACCCCAGTACCCATTGGTATTATCAAGCACCACTATATTGCAGAAATTAGACTGCAAAACAAAATCATTAAATTGTAAGATAACATGATGAATGTGATACTTTGACAACAAGAAAATTAACAAAACTAGACAAATAGAAAATTGCGCATTCTGTCATAGATTATGCTCTTCAGGTTTTACACCCTAGCCATTTCCTCTGTGATGGTTAGTACCATGATTAAAATACTATGCACTGCATGGGACATTAAATTCCAGGGTTTCTACAAGATTTTTGTTGACTAAATAAAATCCTGTCTGCTAGACAAAAGGCACGATCCTATTAAACACCTAACGTGAGGAAGAATGAATGGCACAGGATTATTAGCTTGTCGGTTGATTGTCTGGGATGATAGTTGAGGCAGAAAGGATGCTAATGCTACAAGAGGGGTGGCATATCACCCCTCCCTTCTCACTAGACAATGTTGAAGCAGCGCCTGCATGGGAAGAGATCAACTTCAATCTCTCACTCAAAAGTTATTAGTTATTTTAATAGCAACAAAAATACATATAGTACATATCACAATATGATATAATGCCTCTAACTCAAAAGCTATTTGTCCTTATGAAACTAATGAAATAAATATAAAGTACACATTAATATGATATAACATTGTTAAGCACTTCTGAAGGGGTTTAAATATTGTTACCCTAGCTTTACCACCAGCATGCAACTGTTATTAATTAGCTCATTTTTTTCCTTTTTAATAATGATCCTAGAACTAATATTGGTCAAGAAACTCAAGATATTTTACAATGATGAATATATCAAAAAATAAGAAAAAAGGGAAGTTTTTCAGTAATAAGGACTATTACCTTTCTCTTGAGCTATTTTCTCAACATACATTGTACAGCCATCAGCAGTATTCAATGAAAAAACAACAAGTTCTTATTCTGCAAACTTTATGCATGTGTACTATGTACCATTTCATCTAGCAGTTTAAAGCCTATCTGCACTAGTTTGGCCAGGAGGGATTAGACCTCCCTGCATGGTCACTGACAGGTGGTTATCTCATCAAATCAGCTCTCAATTAACATAAGAAAAAGGGGACCATGGGGGACCAACGGTCACCGATTAGGCATTGTTTGCTATATAGAGGGCCCAAGTAGCTATAAGTAGTGCAGTGGGGCTCTAAAGGGCAATGACCTTTGACCTCTACATTTTTTTCAAAATGATAGTATCTTCTTCTTTTCCTTGTTTAGTTATTTGAAGTTCAATATTTGCTGATAAATACGGTGCTTGTATATTCCAAATCAATTTAACCATAGCTTTGCTACAACTTCCCTATGAAGATTAATATGCCAGCATCCTTATGCAAAAACCTCACAAAAAGTACTACCTCCAGTTTTAGTAGTGAGATGTAAGACACAGTATTTGTTTTTAAATCATATATCTCAACAATGTATTACGAAGAATAAGTTTGTCAAATTGTGTTCTTAACCATTTATCACCAACACTGCACTTTCTGCTTTACAAGAGAAAAGTATCTCTTCTTTGTAAAGAATTGCTAACAAAAAGGCGGAAATGCCCCCAGCTAGGCTAATTTGACTTTGTGTCCTATTTATCCTAATAATTCATAACTTGGTACCTGAGGCAGACAAGCTGGTGCCACGAGTTACTCACAAAATAAAACACAATGTAGTCTGCATATTTCAGTATTTCAGACTCGCATATGATTTTTTACCAATTGAGTATCATCTATTCTGCCATTTTTAAAATTTTTTTAATTTTTTTTTTTTTTGGGGTGTGAATGCGCCATTTGTCTTTCTTGAAATCCCTTTTCCATTGCAGATCCATAGGGGTTTTCAGAAGGCATGTCACATATGTACATTTTGAGAAACTCTTGGTATCAAGCACAAATAAGATTTTGCTCTGCCAGGGCATGCATGTGCTCCTCCTATTTGAAACTCTTTAGGTCTGTTTTCATCAGCCCGAGTTAGCCAAATAGCCCGCTATTTTGTGATCCGGGAAATTAGCCCAAAGTTGCAAATCGCGTCTTCTTGAGAAATTTGATCAGTGTTCGCGCATAGTGCAAGTCTTCGGGCTGGTGAAGACGGACCACAAAAAGCAGGCTATTTTGCAAACTAGCCCAAGATATTTTGGGAAGATTTCCCGAGCAAATAGCCTGCTACTTGCGTCTTCACCTGCCAAATAGCCCGCTATTTCGTGATCTGGCTAATTTCCCGGATCAGATATAGCGGGCTATTTGGCCAACTCGGGCTGATGAGGACAGGCCTGTCGATCTACAATTCGCCCTAGTATTTGCCTTCTCATCGATATACATTTCACAGCTGAACTTTTCCTAGATCACATATTTACAGTTACATGCATCAAAGTGCCTCATATATCACACTGCCTTATTGATCAGAGTCTGATACCTACATTCCTTGGCAAATTGACAAACTAAAAGCTTACAGTACCCACTTTCAATGCACATTGATAAAAAAGAAAAAGAAAGAGAAGGTTACAGAGAGAAGATTGAAAAGAGTGAATAGAAGGAGGAGAAATCAATCAGGGCTTCACAAAAAGGAGGCCAGGTTTCAACTCCAGAGCCCTCAAAAGGCTTCATATACCTTGTTAATAGTGTTCTAACCCAGTGCTTAGAAAACACACACTGCCTTTCCCAACCTGTTCACATTGCCACATTTCATTTGAGCAGGCAGTATGTTACTACCTATTAGCTATAACTCCTGCTGCTTTATGTCTTGAAGGGAATCAATTCATTCTTTGTCTTTACAAGGAGGTATCCAATCTGGGCACTTTGTTGAGCACCAATATCTCGTTCCCTGTTCAAAGGTGCTGATGAGACTGAACAAATACTCTATAATATGATATCCATGATTCAGCTGGAAAAGACTGGGGTAGTGGCTAAAAGCAGGGTCACATCTCCCTGCTAAATGTAAGCAATGTCAAATTGATACACCATGTATGTCTTTATTAACCCGTTAACTACTGAATTCTCTAATTCCCATAGGCTTTATACAGGGACCACCCGGTTCCCATAAGCAATGGGTTTATAAAGGGTGCGTTTATGCTCACTTTTGAAGGCAGAATGAGCGATTTGAAACGCTCATTGTAAACGCTCATTGTAAACGCTCATCGTAAACGCTCATCGTAGGTGTACTGTTTATGCTCCCCTTCTCCGGCTCTTCCAGGCAAATTCGGGCTCTGCAGCTGGATTCGCAAACCTGCACTGCGCATGCTATGTTGACCCCGGGAACGTCATTCAAACGCGTTTACAAATGATTGTGCGTTTATGCTTCCCCAGAAACCATCTTTTTGGAGAATCACCGATCGTAAACGCACCTTTTTGTGAGTTTACGATCAGCGATTACGATCGCCGTTTATCGGTGATTCTACGAAAATGAGAAAGGATGCAACCGTGTTTTGAATTAACCACGTAACAAAAGCCTCATTCTGGCCAGAAAAAGTTGAGCATAAACACACCCAAAGCTAACCTAAACAGACTAATCAGCACTAGCTTCAGCACAACCAATGTTCATTTTCAATCTTATTAAGCTGAGTTTTGACAGTAGACAGCAGATCACAAGAACAAAGGTGCTGAGGAAGACTGTGTGTTCTACAACCTAGGTGCAGAAGCAGCGAATGATCTAACATCCAGCAAAGAGAGAGTTTGAGGAATCTCAAGTAGATATTTACCTGCTGATCGCAAATTTGCAGAAGGATAATAAACAGGGAGTCAGTATGTCTGACGGAGATGTACACAGGAGCCCGACAAGACAGGTGAATACAGGTGAATAAAAATGTAACGGCACATTTTCTATGAGAGCCAGAAGAATCTGAACTCTGTATTAAATGATATGAGATGACTTAATGCCTTTCTGGCAATGAGTAGACAATATTCCAATAAGTAATAATAATTACGATATAAAGCACTTAGAAACATAGTATTAAGCGCTATACAAACATGAATATTAATATCATTATTATTAATTCAAAGTTATCAATATATCTGAAGTTGTATGGTTTGGGGGTTAATTGATGAAAATTAATTGATGTATAAATTGCAAGATTTTCAACTTGAATACTGACCTACATGTATATAACTTGCGGAACATACACACATTGATGATGACGATGATGATGATGATGATGATGTTCCTCTGGTATAAGACAACCATATAATAATGTCTGCATTCAACTTTGATTTCTTTGAAATTTAGAGTACATTATACATTTTGAGCAGTGTTGACAGTCCTAACGGAGCTCCAGGTACTAATTAATACTGCTTTCATCCAAACAGACTACCCTGTCAGAACACCTGATGAAACCTAATTGGAATCCACTCATCCATGCTTGTTATCATGCCTACTGTCATAGCTCAGAAATTGAAATATAATTATAATAAACATTTTTAATAGATATATATAATTGGTCAGATTTTGGAGATCACGAGTCACAATTGTGATCATATAAGCACATAAAATTAGGTCTGAATTGCCTGATTTAAATCCAGATGATTGGAAAACTGTAAAGAATCTTTACTAAACGCCATTCCTGTTGCAAAAAAAGCTCCAAGTTGTCTGCATTTCTGGTCGAAATATGTACAGCAATCCATCGTTGTTGCCTATATAGATATTCATGTTTTGATTCATAACTCACAATATCAAATTTAGGAAAGTGCACAGATAGGTCATGCAATTATATTACTGGGTACAGAGTTTTGAACTGAGCAAGAAAATTTGTCAACTTAATGAAAAATGCTATTTTTGAAATGGTTAAAGTATTTCTGACTGGATGTCATTGCACCTAATCAAATTTGAGAATAAACTTAATAAAAATAACATATTTAAATCCATACAGAAATATTCCAAACTCTACTCGTAGCATTTTCTGTTCATCCTAAAACTTAATCACAGAAGGAGCAATTCCATTTCTAACAATGACAATTTTAAGCAACTAAAATATATATTCAAAAAGATGTAATAAAACTTTATTCCAACCATCAATTTTGCTCTTTCTTTCATGACACCCATTAAGGGATAAGCTGGAATGAACTTTATTAGATTTAATCTGATATTCCTTAAGTTTTCAATAATTGAGTTTATTGCTTCCCTGTATATAATTATTCAGATGAAAGCTATTACAGAGTTGACCTATTTTAGTGGAGATTGACCAGCAAAAAGCATAATATTTCCATCTTTTATCCAATACAAGTTTCATTACTGCAACTATTTTTATGACCAAAAACTATTCAGAAAAAATCGGGAACATATCTTAACAAAATCCATCTTTCTATTCTATGGTTCGTTACCTGAACTTTTTCGAAATGGTGCCCAGATAACTACCTTTTAATTAGAATACTTTTCTTCCTTCTTCTTCATGCTCTTCTCCTCTTCTTAATATTCATCAATATCATTATCATTAATCTTATACAAAAATCCAACTTCTTCTTCAAGGAGGAAAAGGGTCAACAAAATTTCTCATTTGATCCTCTTTACATTGACTTGGCAGGAATATACCATTTGGAAAAACATATCATATATTGAGAGCCAGAAGGGCATTAAAGGTAAAGACCAGTTTTAGAAACACCCCTCTCTCAAAAAATGAAAATGAAGCTCTCATTAACAATCATGTGAAAGAACATGTTTTGACTAATACGTGATGATACAAATTTTGCAGGGAAACCGCCTACTCATTGATATATTTGGTAAATTATTATATCTATTGGGACCAAATAGATATCGCACACGTGGTCGCGTAGTCCCATATACATCTTTCTGTGTACAGTGCTTGTAACTTTACCAAGACTGGGCCAAATTTCTTATCATTTTGATGATTCCAGAACCTTGCAGTACATACCAATACTTATATGCTAGATGATCAACATTTTCTGATCAATTCCACAACGTTTCTTTCACAATGCAATCGCATGACCAGAACTGGTCTTTATCTTTAACTCTGTGTTAAGTGCTAACATTTCACACCCTTCTGACTCTCAGATGATGATGTTTAATACCATCATGACATCTTTAAAAGCCATCTACTTACAAGTGAGAAAGACATGCCAGGACAGCCAACCAATATACAAAACATGTGTTTGTTTTCCTACCTCAATTATTCTGCATTAGTGAATGCAGTTTAAAAGCATTTCCAAGAAGTGAAGTCGTCTTCCTGCTTTTGGAGATGATAAACCATCCCAGGGAAACATGAAATTTTAATTTAGCCTAGTTCTTCTGATATAACAGAAGAATATTCTATCAATGCTTGTACTAAACTCTGTTAATCAAATACCATGTGGAGGTCGATTTTAAAAAAAAAAATATAGTTTTTATATCGGTTAACTACTCCATTACAAAGTATTAATCCTACTCTAATGAATATGAAGAGAAATGTGAGTGTATCATACCAGCAACATATCCCATTACAAAAGCAATGGGCCTGCTTTAAAGGCATTGTTTAACGATGCCAAATCTGAGATGCTTGGCTCTACATGTTATCAGCATCTGTGATATGGTGCAATATTGAAGCCCTAAAAAAATTGCGCTTCAAAATGATCAGGAAGTGCCTCAAAAACAGTAAAAATCTTTGAGTGACCGGTTTTACCATACTCATTTTCCCCAATAGACTGTAGTACGTGTTATAAAAACTGTTGGGAAAACGGTTTATGAAATTTCGAATTCCAATCATAAATATCTTGATAATCAGATGGGCGATAATCAGATGGCTTGTAAACGTCATGGGATTCTGACTGACCTAAAGGTTTATAATTATGATTGTAGCATGAGCTAAATCCAGGATTTTGTTTAGAATCTGAGACAAAGATACCCAATCCCTTTAATGAATATGACTCAACAAATGTTATCATAATGTAAGAAGAAGGGTCTCACTTTAGAGACAGTTCCTTTTCATATTTTCTCCTCACACTGATGCAAAAATCATATAACATTAGCCATTGAATACTGAGCCCTAGATAAATGGACTACAGTCTACAGTCTACAGAAAGTGTATTTTATACCTAAATCAATCTTGTCCAACGATTAAAGATACTATGTCCCTTTTGCAGCCAACATCAAATTCTGTAGAACTTTGCAGGAATTATAAATATGTCATGTATGTCCTATCTGTGAAATTTAAACGTTAGCAGTGTCCTAATATTCAAATTATGCAAGGAAACCCGTTTACTTGCTAGACTTCACTGTCAGACACTATTGAGTGACTGACTGGCTTTTTCATCTTTGGTAATAACATACATAAAATGAGCTGTAAAGGGTACATGAGCATTTGTCTACATCAATAACCCACTTCTTGTAATGGCCAAAATTAAACTGATTGAATCTTTGCGCAGCATAAAACGTACGACCATTCGGTACAATGGTCTGAAAAATCAGACTATTACTTACTGGCTCTATAGCTCCTAAGTCGATTCGACAACTAATAGTCGTTATTTTCCCACTTAAAGACATTTTCAAGCCCCCTTTTTTTAGGGAAGTTCTAAATTAGTATTGTCTTTCAAATGCCGTTGGAATTTAACCTTTTCATTTTTTGGCCTGCAAATGGGACATAGTACCTTTAACACACCTTTAGGCTTTATTCATGACACAGCATCATGCCCTTAAGACAACATTTGATTCCAAACCCCTCAAACATTTGAAGTCTAACAAACTCCAATAACCTGAAGTAACTCCTGTATACACCGTCGACCAACAAACCTAGCCCCATTGCAATGTCCTTCTAATTGGTGTGGTACAAACGACAAAGTTTGGATGGCGCATGCATTAGCGTGATTAACTTCTGAGCGGTCGGCCAAGGAATGCTTGTACATAAACATGTCTACATTCTTGACGTTGCATTCTATTATGCTCCTCGTCTCCTCGAGTTCAACTTCATACTCCATCTTGATGTAGTGTTGGATCTATGGTTACTCAGTACTGGACAGAATTTTGCTCTAAAAAGCTATCCTTTAGATATTATAAAAATATAAAAGAGAGTGGTGAACTCAGATAACTTGAGAAGTGTCCATTCAATATTCAGCTAGAGGCAGGATAATGATGATCGCACTTCCTTAAATCTGCAGACAATAGTCAAATGATGCCAGAAAAATTGAATATTTCCCAATACACAATATATATTATTATTCATTTCTAAAGAGATACATCTTTCTAAATATAGTGTATGCATTCCTAATGAAAAAACTTGAAAAAAACTATGTATATCCATTAAAAAACTATTTGCTATTATCTGTATTTATTCTCTACGTGCCACGATTCTTTTACCATGTTATCATTTATTTTACAAACAATGCCAACACTGTTGTATTTTCTAATACCTTTTCTTCCCCCTCTCTCTCTCCCCGTCTCTCTCATAATACATCTCCCTTTCATAGCCATCCCCTCTCCCCTCCCCTACTCTGTCTTCCCCTCTCGTCTCTGTCTCTATCCGACTCCACCCACTAGCCTCCCTCCATTTCCATTCAGCATACAAAAGGGAAAAAATCCTTTAATCTAAATAAAAATCAGGCGACGCCACAAATTGATTGGATCTGAATTTATCACTCTGCTTTTTCATCCTTCTCCACACTCTCTCCAATCCCCTCCATCATGTACGGCAGCCGGATAACATCCATCCATTATCCCCATCGAGGGGGGATTAGGGCCTCCCATTACCATAGCGACAAGATGAGTCATGGGGAGGCAGCAGCATCACCAAGATGCTCCTCCATCTCAAGAGTCCATGATGAGGATGATGATGGAACATGGACGGGATTTGGGTAAAACATGTTTGGAATACTATGGCACACAGCTAGATAAATAGAAATATATTTTATTCAATCTGAACACTAAGTAATACTCCTTCGTTTCAGAGTCAATGATGAAGATGACGATGATGAAGATGAGGATGATGAGGATGAGGTTGGTACATCATGGAGAGGAAAAGGGGCAAAAAGCAGCAAAAATGTGCTTGGAATGCTTTGTATTCAAGACAAATCAAAGAAGTTCATTCTCTTTAGCCTGAACACCAAAAATACTGGTTCTCCATCCCAAAATCAATGATTAAAATGATGATGAAGATGATGAAGGAGACGATGATACTGATGTTGATGAGGAGGAGGAGGAGGAGGAGGAGGAGGATGGCACATGGATAGGAAAAGTGGGGGAAATTTGCTTGGAATATTTGTTGTACAGACAGATAAACAGTTATGGATTCTATTTAGTCTGAAACTAAATTAGGAGGAGGAGGATGACACACGGATAGGAACAGTGGGGGACATTTGCTTGGAATATTTGTTGTACAGACAGATAAACATTTATTGATTCTATTTAGTCTGAAACTAAATTAGGGTGAGGAGGATGACACATGAATAAGAATATAGTGGGAAACATGTGCTCAGAATATTTGCCATACAGACAGATGAACAGATATGGATTCTATTTAGTCTGGAACTAAATTCTTTAAGCACAGCCAGCCCCTCTAGGAAAAAAGTACAGTGCAAGATAGAGGATGAAGGAGGAGGGGGGCTCATTACCAAAATACATAGGAGTAAGAGTCACTTCAGCAATTGATCCAGGACAATTAACTGTATGAAATCCAATAATTAAATTCTCTACTGTCATAAAGTGAAGATAAAATCTTGATAACATCACAAAATGACTCTGATTCAAGTCAATAGGTAGATCAGTTGAATGACACATGCTTTTCAGAGCTGCCTCTGCAAACAGCTCGACAATTTTGCTACGGCCGGTGTGAAATGAAATTTGCAATGAAACAATAAGGAATAGAGCTTATACACAATGGATGCATAGTCATATGGGAATTTAACACATAACCACAAATCTAATTCAAGTCTACTCGGCACAGATCTATATTTGACCCATCCTGTCAGGTTTGCAAATAGAAATGGCGAGGAGAAAATACAACATGATGATTGACAGGAGAGCGCATACAGCTTAGAATAACTGATATGTTATCTTTTGAATGCTACAAGGTAGTAAGTCCAGAGGAAAAGAGAAGACATATATAGCCTAATGTAACCAATAAATTCTCTCCTGCCAGCCATAAGGCAGTAAGTCCAAACTCCAGCGGGTAACATGTATTGGAGGATGAGATGGCATATATATTCTATCATGATCTATATAATAGTGAATACCATGGAATACATATTCAATGATCAATCTTACTATCTTGGCAATTATCAATTACTTTCACCTAAACTGGGAATCAACACTTTTTTTATTAAGATGTCCTGTGTTTCTGAAGAAAAAAATCAAAATGTTTGTCTGTCCACTTTTAAGATATAACTGATATATTTTTTTAAAACCAGAATTTTTGTTGTAGTTGATTTGTTTGTACACTTGGTATTTTAGAGCTAGAAGGATGTCACCTAAGTGTTCAATGATATTGGTTAATGCCCTTCTGGCTCACAGCAGATGATGACTTCATATGTATAATATATGTCTGATCCATCATGAAAATTAAGGAAAATATGAATTTCCAGGGGATTTTTATTATAACATTGTGAACCTTCTATGAAGGGTTAATTCCCCTTCTACTAAACTTAACTATAGGTACAGTCGAAGCCTCTGTCATTACTGATTCTAAGACACTAGATTAATATGGCTAATATTATTATTAGACTTCATCACTTTGTTTCAGCTTTCATTCTTGTTTAAATCAAAATGACAGTAAAGATAATTGAAATACTTGCATGTACCACCTTATAAGTCCATTTGAGCTTTTGTGTGTACAAAAAAAAATGCTTCTAGTTCTTAGCCCATGATATCATGTACTTGTGAAAACAATTTGATCATTTATGAGCAAGGTGTTTAGTATGGCAAGAATTGGCATGCATTGAAACACCTATGATTCAACCCTCATGTATCCAAGATCTTACACTTGTAGCAAGACAGTGATCGAGATTAATTGCACCATCCTCTCTCTTCCTAATTGCAACCCAAACTATGAAAAAGCCTCCCAACATAAGTTCATGATGCTCCATCACTATAAATCTTTTTAAAATCCTGTTCGCATCAAGTAGTATGAAGAGTTTTGCTGCATTTTGAAAAGCAGTATTAAAGGTAAAGACCAGTTTTGGAAACGCCCCCCTCTCAAAAAATGAAATGGAAGCTCTCATTACCAATCATGTGAAAGAATATGTTTTGACTAATACGTGATGATAACAATTTTGCCGGGAAACCGCCTACTCATTGATATATTTGGTAAATTATTATATCTATTGGGACCAAATAGATATTGCGCATGCGCGCGTAGTCCCATATACATCTTTCTGTGTACAGTGCTTGTAACTTTACCAAGACTGGGCCAAATTTCTTATCATTTTGATGATTCCAAAACCTTGCAGTACACACCAATACTTATATGCTAGATGATCTTCCTTTTCTGATCGATTCCACAACGTTTCTTTTACAATGCAATCGCATGACCAGAACTGGTCTTTATCTTTAAAGGAAAATCCAACCTTCATAGCAAACTTGTCTAGAATAAAGCAGAAAAATCAGAGAAGCATACTGATGAAAGTTTGAATGAAATTGGAAAAAAAATTTGAAAGTTACACATTTTTGAAAGTTGCAATTAGGTATGGGCTCTTCAAATTGGCTGAATTGATAATGTCTATGTGATGTAGTGGTGGACAACTTTCCCATTTGCTCCCATACACGAAAGGACTAAAATTTCAACTTGTCATAAATGTATGACTCGGGATGGTCTTTTCTTTATAGAGGACCTGTAATAATGTACTCTCCATGATATATTTTGAGTAGTGCCCCGAGGGTGAAGGCACTTGGGAAGAAAAACAGAAATAAGTGATATTTTTGTATGCGACAAATGGGAGAGTAATCCGTCACTACGTCACAATCCACTGACAAAATAGCCGATTTGAGATTCGCACAGCTGTAGTGATCTCATATTTCAAACACTCATAACTTTCTTGATATTGGCCCGATTTAATTCAAACTTTCGCCATTCTATTTCTCTGATTTTTCTGCTTTCATTCAAATGAACTTATTAGAAGGGTTGGATTGCCCTTTAATCTATTAAACTACAGTACTAATGATATTGATTTGTACATTTGTAACACAGCAGTGATGTTAAGCAATAGAAATGCAATATTGATATTTCTTTATAAAGCTGTTTAAGTTGTGAATGATATGGATATTTAATGTAACACAAGATGTAGTCTGGCCACTAAAATATTTAATCGTGTAGCCCCAAAAAATGAAGACATGTTTTCTCTCTGCATAAACATACATTTTGATATTTTCACAGAATAGCATGAGAGTCATCTTATTTCTATTTTATAATGAAATCTAGTGATAAATTATAAACGGAACTTTGAATATTTCATCTACTAGGCCCATTCTCAGCAGAAAATTCAAATTTTTAGAGCCCATATGCAGGTATATGTATGGGTATACAGTCCAATTCATTATGTAGTCATCCATACATGTACATGGGCAACTAATTGCATACCATACTAACATGTTTGTATACCAGTATTAGTGTATACCAGTACAAGTGTATTTACAGATGTTGCTCAATGTATTGTTAAAGGCTAGTATGGATATACATTACCCACTTTGTATTGACAACTCAAAAGATTAATACTCATGAACAAGCTGCATATTTAAAAGTGCCACCAAAAAAGTAAACAGACTATTCTAATTAGTACAACTCGTTCTGTTTCAATTCAATTCATTTAGCTATTTCACTTCTAAAAAGTACAAACAGTTGTGAATGACAAACATACATTTTATATTTACATTCATAGCAAAGTAATCAGTGTTGTTCTAGCCTGTATTGTATTGTTTTGTAAAAGAAGAAAATAGGAGAACTTCAATGAGAAATTCAATGATCAAGAACAAAATATATTACGCCCTCCAAAATGGCTTGACAATGTGTAGACACATGGAGAAAGGTGTCGGATGCTGTTACAAGAGAGTTGAGGCTGAGAGATAAAAAGCAGAGAGTAAGGAAACACCCACATAACAAAGCTATTACTATATCTTAATTTTAACCCTCCCTCTCCCAATTACATGTTAGAAATACTTGATGTGGGAGTCGATACCCTGCACGATCAACAAAAATAGATTGAGGCATCTCCGCCATGGAATTGCAATCAGCGACCCGTCGGACCTTGGCCCTTCTTTGCATCATCTTCACCGGGCCAGGCGGGAACAATCAACCCGCAACCAGAAACCCTCGTGTCTTCATCAGCTGCAACATCAACACTTGGCAGGAGGGAGCAAAGAAGACAGGTGATCACTTCTTTACTTACACTATCGCTAGCTGGTAAGTAGGTGTTAATAGAGAAGTAAGAGAAAAGAAAAGGTCACCTCACCTGTCTTTTGGTTGCTTTGACTCTTTTAGTGGCAGATGAGATGGCTGGACAAATCTCCTTTTTCTTTATCAGTGAGGCTTGCCAATGTGGGGATGTATGTATCCAATGTCAACGACTGAGTGCAGACTGACAGGGGGAAAAAGTGCACCTATCTCTCTATTCCGATTCCTAGTACTGAGTGATGCATCACATTGTCATTCTAAACAATCACATTCAACCCATATCTCCCACAAGTTTAATCACAAAATATCTTCCTATCCTCCACATCTATACAATCAGTCTATACTATCAGCACGTTCTAGACTCAAGTGACATACAACAGGTAATTCTGATCCCTCCCGAGCCCCTACGATGGGTTTTCTACTGACATTAGTGGCTAAATATTAACCAGGGATTGGGGTGCTAGGCATACATCAAGTCAAACTTGGATTATTAACCCATACATATTGGAGGAGCTCCACCGCCGGCCGTCTTTCTCTCTCCTTGCCAGGCTAGGGCATTCCAGGCTTGATGCTTTCGGTTGCATCCCGACTTTGACAAGCGCTCACACGGTCGGTCGGCTGCATTTTTGGAATTACTAATGGACTGGCCTGACCCCTCTCTCTCTATCTCTCTCTTGCGATTCACGGCCGACATCTGTACAGCCATCGCTCACCATCATTAACATGATTATTCATAATTATCATGCCTGTCTAGGAAATGGAATGAATATGCATGCCCCCTCATAAATATGCATGCTGTATATTTATTCACCTTCTAATGAATATGGATACTTCTAGATGAGTGCAGACCTTCTGAACCCGACAGGCTTTGTCATTGGCTAATAAATACGCATGTGATTTTGCTATTGAATATGCATAGTAGCTCAGTCAATGGACTCAATCTGATAATCAAATTACCCCCATCTTCGTAGGAAAGATGCTTCACATAAGGTTCCATACTCCTTCCCAGTCTACGAACTATAACATCAAGGTGCGTTTCAAAATATCAAAAATTTAAAAATTGTAAATTCTGTTTGATAAACACATAATACACTTTTATCCAATACAATTCAGATTCATTTTACAAGACAACAAAAACTTACTTTCAGCTGATAGTAAAATGCATAGACTTTTTGCTCTTACCAGTGTTATTACTTCCATATATGAAATGTTTAGTAATAATTGGATTAAAGACAAAATATATTGTTGTGTCTTCTAAATATTTTTGCACTTTTTTTTTAAATAGTTGTAAAAGTATTTCCCATGCAAAATTGTGGTCAGTGATCATTTCTGAGATGAAAATGACAATACGTATTGAAGCATGTGACCTATCTAGCATTAAAAAAATGAAAAGAATAGAATAAATGATTAGAGCTCTCAGGCATTCAACAAATGAATGCCACAGATAAACTTCTTTGTACATTGTCTTCATCATCCACTGTATATTTAGCTCTTATTATTTTTTTTGTTTTCACTCGAAGTGTATATCACACCTCTCCAGCCACCAACTAAAGACTGTCCAAACCTCTTATTAGTGTATATGACAATAATATTTTGCTCATGAAGTCTCCTCAAAGCAAAAACATAATTTCACAAGCATCATAGACACCAAACTACAATTCTCTCATCAACTCATCCTACTGCATCTTGCTTGGACAAGTTGGACTGAGCAGACAGAGCAGAAAGAGAGTTGTGATTGGTAGAGGCTGGGGGAAAAACATGCACTCCAAGTGACTTTTAGCATACATATTCATAAAGCCAGCTCTTCATGATTAAACATGAGATGGATGTGGCCATAATTGGTCAGGCAGGCCAGCTGAGTTGAGGATAGGCTCCGCCCCCAGACCAGTGCCAATGTAACCAGTGCCCTGTCAACATTTTGCACGCGTAGTTGGCTCGTGATCCAACCCACGAGGCTTGGAGAGAAGAAGAGAGAAGAAGAGAGAAGAAGAGAGAAGAAGAGAGAAGAAAGGTGAAGAGAAGAAAGGAGAAGATAAGAGATGAAAGGATTGGTAATAAGAGGAGACGGGTCAGATAAGACGAGAAAGGTATTGGTCAAAGGGAAGGCACAGAGAGATTAAGAAGGAAGACACTAAAATAAAGACATGGGAAACATGATGCAGCATTTTACAGATGAAGAAGTTGAGAAGAGAAGAAAGGAGAGGCAGCAGATTAAGAGAGAGGACAGAGAGCAGAAAGCTTACAAGATTACAAGATAGGGGATGGATGCAGACTCTTGAGAAGGGAAGGCACAGAGAGATTAAGAGAGAAGACACTAAAATAAAGAGAAGAAAGGAGAGGCAGCAGATTAAGAGAGATGACAGAGAGCAGAAAACTTACAAGATTACAAGGTAGGGGACTGATGCAGACTCTTGAGAAAAAACAAAGTCAGAAAAATCAAAAATGAGAAATGAGCTGATAGGAAAATTGACGGTAGCTACAAAAGAGGGAAACAAATTCCAGTTCGTGTAAACAACAGAAAGGTGAAATGAAAGTGAAATGAAAGAAGAATGATGGGAGGGGGAACAGCTAGGTGTAAATGCCAACAAGCTTAACATCTATCTTCTAATCACTTTCAAAAAAGTTCCTGCTGAAGTCTTAAAGATAAACAAAATAGTAAACAACGTCTCACAATTTCAAAATCTTGCATGATATTAGGGTACAGCAACATTAATTTGGAGTAAAAGAAATAGAACAATGCAAACAACTTTGTTTTTAACCATCAAAATCCTCAATCTATGAGATTTCATTGGAAACTACTTTGACATCTACTGCAGATAACAACATCCTTTTTTTTTTTCTTCAAAGAAATGGCCCAATACCGTCAGCTAACTGTTTTAAAGTACCTCAAACTTTTAGACGGAATTACACTGGAATTTGCAAACTCTTGTATACACACCCACCCACCCACCCACACACACACAAAATGAAATTACCATTCTCCATAACACGTCAGCTCAGCCAGAAGTCACATTTATTGTAACATACATGTAGAGTTTTGATCTCTCTGGTTCTTAACAGACAAATGCATTGAGATTATTGACCTTACAAGTTTCTTGAGAAAGGGTACATCCTATACAAGAACAAATGCCTATCTTTAAATGCGATTAGTGGGTAAATGATTGCCGCTGCATGGAGAATGAGGTACATAGAGGGAGAGTTATCCTGGATGCATTGACAGAACAATGACTATCACCCTTACCAGGAAAAACAAACTTTCCTTCTCGTTTGTCTTCTCATTAATCTCCCCAGGACTTCACATTCTTGATAAGACATCAGGGGTGGATCCAGGATTTTGTACAAGGGAGGGGGGGGGTTCTTAACAGACAAATGCATTGAGACAAATGCATTGAGGGCACTAGAACACATTTTCTAATTGGAGGAGGCGGGCGGCATTTTTCTCCTATGTATAACATGTATGCCACTTGGATTTTAAAAGGGGGGGCACTGACCAGTTGTGTCCCTTAAATATGGTGCTGTATCAAATGATAAACTAACCAAACTTACAGTTTATCAATAATATCATTTCTTCATAACTCTGTTTCTAACAAACTTCCATCCTCTTTCTGCCAAACTGCATCCTTCAAAAGTACAGAAGACATACAGCAGTAGTTTCAAAGTGCATACAATAATGCTAAAAGCAGACAGCAATGAGCATACAAAAGGCGGAATTATCAACCTGGGTTTGAAAATCAGACCAAGATGACGAATGGATAGCAGATGGTATAGACCTCGATGTAAACATCGGGAGTATGAGCTCACATTCAAAGCATGTGATTGGTCGGACGACAACACAGTTTGGATATTAAACTCCAGTGCATCGTTATAAATTACTTTCTGGATAGCTCCCTCTACCTCTCCATCTGTTGAGGTAATCTCTGTTTCATGATCGCCAACAGTTATGATGTTTCATCTTGCGTAAACATCAGTTGCTCATCGTCCTTCATTGTCATTTTAATAATTTTTAATAACTTTTTGTATTCATCTTCCTCCACTGTGTAAACAGCAGTTATCCCTGCAACCATCTTCTACAAAACACCAGATTACAGACAGTACTCTCGTTTTTCACTTTTCAGGTTTATGCACGGTTAATTTGGAGGATTAAAATATTGGATTCAACTTAGCTTTACAAAATCATTCTTCCTCCTATCTTCATCATATAGATCATGATTGTAATACATTCATTTCATGAGTAATTTTGCACAAATTTGAAAAATGTTTGTCATGATACGAAGCAGCTAGGGAAAGCGTACACTGCTGCACTGGATGCAATATAAGAAAGTAACATTAGATAATGTGAAACAACAAACAGCAAATGCTCTCATTTTCATCTAATGATCATTTGGGCAGAAGCATGGCAACTCCAGCGGTTTTGTTGTACCATATGCACAAATATACATTATTGCCAAGCAACTTTCAATATTTTGTTAATTATCAGAGATTCTTAAATTGTCAAAGTTATTTGATAAGGACACTCACAATGGAAGTGGCTATGTTTTGTGATGATAATGGTATCTTCTTGAGATCCTCCATTTTGAATCTTCATTTCTCTCAAAGTGATTTAATGATCTCATCCATTCATACATACATCTATGAAGATGGTAAGGAAAACTGTTACCCATCCCACATTTTAATCATTCCATCCCACAATCGCTAATCATGGCATGCTCATGAATGTTTTGTGCATTATGATGATGAAACAAAGATCTGAATACATACTGGTGAGGAGAGGAAAATGTACAAGACAGAATCTCATAATGATATTGCCTGCAGGCCAAGATTTCGATATGTACAATGGATGCAGACATCTCTACTGACTATAGCTCCCTCTCTGTTCTGATGATGCTAGTAAGATGGCATCATTTATCAGAATGCAGAAGTAAACAAATATGATGGAGCTATGACAAGTGTTAGCTTAAAGCCCAAGTCCACTCCAAAAATAAATTACTTTCAATAGAACCAGAAAAATCAGGCAAACCATTAAAAAAAAAGTTTGAGCAAAATCGGATAACTAATAAGAAAGTTATGCATTTTTAATGACATGAAAAACTTTGAAAATCACTACACAAATTGGCAACTCACTCATGAGTCTGTGACGTATGGTCCTCACTATCCACTAATTATTTTCTTTATATTGATAATATAAATTTCCTATTTTCACCCTAAGAATCTTATTTCTTCACATCAGCATCCAAGTTAGATTGTTATAGTAATATGTTTTTGTGTGGATGCACAAATAAAGAGTAATTTTGTCCAGTTAAATCATGAAAAATTGAATTTTGATAAACTATTTATATAAAAATCAAAAATTATGAAATACAATATTCAGAAAATAGTATCAATTCTTCAAAATTCATGAAAGTTTTTGGGAAATGTCATGCACGCAATATGATACAAATCATATAACTTGGGCAAAGGCATGGGGAAATCAAGTTTTGGGGGATAAAAGGAAATTAATGGGATTAAACTATATAAAGCAATTGATAAGTTGTGAGGACATGACGTCACAAACTGATAACCATCTTGGCAATTTGTGTTGTGATTCTCATTGTTCCATAGTTTTACATACTTTTTCAAAAATTCATAACTTTCTTATTAGTTATCCGATTTTGCTCAAACCTTTTTTGATTGGTTTGTCTGATTTTTCTGCTTTTATTGAAAGCAAGTTATTTTTGGAGTGGACTTGCCCTTTAACTATCTTTGTCCTACCCAACAAAGAGAGGGGGTCAACTTGAGTGTAGACTTAAATATAAAATTATGTAAATCCTATGGTACACAAGAGATAATACCAACTAAAAATCCTCTTAAAAGATTAGAACTGGTAATAGCCTCTATCTGGAATTATATCAACCATTAGGAATTTTTAAATCGCATTGCGAAAAATACGAAGGTAGTTTCATTTTCAGACCCATGTATCGCATAGTCGTACGTTTTGTGCTGAGTAAAGAATCTATAAGTTTAATTTGGGTCATTATAAGAAGCGGGTAATTGATGTGTACAAATTATAATGTACCCTTTACAGCTAATTTTATCTATGTTATCAACAAATTTTTAAAAGTCAGTCAGCCACTCAACAGTGTCTGACAGTGAAGTCTAGAGAGTAAACGGTTTCCCTTGCATAACTAGGTCACTGCTAACCGTTAAACGTTTAAATTTCGCAGTTAGGACATACGTGACATACTCATGATTCCTGCAAAGTTCTACAGAATTTGATGTTGGCTGCAAAAGGGATACACTACCTTTACATTTGGGAGGTACAATGCATCCATGGGATGATACCTGCTCCTGAGCCAATGACTGAAATGGCAATTTCTTACATTCAATGAATTCCTAACTTCAACCCAGGACCAAACACTGTACCTAGCCCTACCCCTAAACCTGAGCTAACCCCCTTCCCCTTCCCCCTTCCCCCACTCCGGTGTCGGAGGGACCACATGCGTGTTCCCAAAATCTCTGGTAAAGGGGTACTTTTTCGCACGACAAAGTCCGGCCCGCCATTGACTTTCACACCGGATATGGGGGGGGGGCTTTAAAAAAGAGGGAACATGCATACGCGTACCCTAAATAACACTGAGTGGGGGGGGGCGGGGCTAAAACCCAAAGTCATCCTTAGCCAATTATTGTTACAAATAAAGTCTAGAGCAATTGTTGATTGAGGATATGTCAAATCACAAATGCAGTTTCAACTCTGTACAATAAGTTATGATTTTGAGAACAATTCCGAGTTAAATGCACCAAAACCTATGGCATTAAAAGTGCTCAGTAACTTGCATGACTATGCAAGAGGTTTTGTTACCATTAAATAATTGAATCTTGGGAGTTTAGGGAGCATGTTCCCGAAGGGAATGTAGCAAAGTACTCATTATAATGACAGTATCCAATATCTGTTATGTGTCAGCACTTCAAGATTTTTCTGAGACATACCTTCCAATCATACTAGCAATGACAGACAACGTTCACTGAAAATGTACATTGATAAACTGTTACATTTAGTGAGGCTTCCATAATGTTATGGGACCATGCTATTAAAAAGAACAGGAAAAACAATAACCTAATGTTTACTGTAGCAAGAATCTTGTAAAATGAATTGTTCTTTCTAAGTGTCTTTAATCTGATTTTATTTTTTAACATTAAAATTATAGACTTTAAGTGGTGGGGTTCCAATGAACAATAAAAAGAGCTTTGCATATGTATATAAGTTATTGTCGGACTGGTTATTCCAGAAATCAGTAATGATATTTAAATTTATCACAATCATGAGAAATGATTGAATCATTTTTCATACATGAAGATCTAAAATATAACAAATTATTTCTGAGATGGGAGTAGAAAATTTATGGTGATATATCATACCTGCCAACATTTGAAAAGAAGAAATCTGTACCCTTAACAGGCGATCGCACGGCCTTACCATGGCCATGTATGCAGCGGCAGTGTAAATGGCAATACGCGGTAAATCTGTACAAAAAAGCGAATAGAGATTCGCTGCTCGATCATGCAGCCATTCGACGCACGCAGTACACGAACTCTCACATCGCGGCACATGGTGGCACATGGTAAAACAAGGTAAAACAAGCCAAATTTTGCTTTAAAAAAAAAAAAATAATAATAAAATAAAATTTGTCATTCAGAATTTTCCAAAGAATTTTGAAAATTTAAATATTCCAAATTTGTAGGTCCTAGAAATTCTGAAAATCAGAATATTCTGATTAAATCGAAACAGTTGGCAGGTATGTGATATAAAACACAAAGTCATCTGTTGGGAGCTAGAAGAGCTATAACATATACACATTTACACATACATCCTTCTGGCTCTAAACAGGAAAATTAATTAAATGTAAATATTCACCTATGAATAGATCCACATCCATCCAATCATCGGCCATGACTGATTCCTTCAAAGGGTTGTAGTTAGTCCACAAATATTGATCTCTCTTGAAATCATGTGCTCATCCGATGACAACTATACCTCCAATATTGTTCTCTGCCTCAATCAAGGTAAGGCAGCTCTGGTATCACAGTGATCTTAAGTCAGCTGTATGAGAATTAACTACACTGAATTAATCACAACACAGATCCTTTTGAAAGCTGGTATTGCTTCTTGTATCCTACCAGATGGCCACACTCAGCAAACATAAATGTCTTAATTACAGTCCAACATTAAAACCTGAAGAGTAGATCACACAAACATTATGCCCACTCGTCATGACATTTAAGATTTATGACTTTCAGTGCTATTAATAATCATCGAAAGTTCAGGTAACGCTTAATCATCTGTTGTTAAACATCCCCTGAAGCACTGTGACTCTGTAGTTTGTGGAGAATGTTAACAGCCTGCATAGAAATGGAGGCGGTATAAGGCTGAGCAGAATGGTTACACACAAAATTGTAAGTGCAGTTCAAATCAATAGAGGTAAAAATGGTCTTAAAATGGTCTTGATAAGTTGGTTCTCAGTCAATTTGTACTACTGTAGTCTTATTTCTTTACTTAATTAAAACTGCATTCATATCCCTATACATCGGTAGATGAAAAGCAGTTTTATGCTACCGGTAATCTAAATATCACTGGTGTACGTGTAAAAATCTCTTCCTGAACTGACTTTAGAAACTGATAAGTTGGACAATTGAACGTTTCACAGGGAAAATGGCATCTACTTCAGATAAACACAACCGATCCTCAACTTGATCTCTTTCCTCTTTGAAAGACTTGGTGTAGTCTACGACTCTACATCCACCACTGTCATAACAATGTGCCTCCAATTGTATCCTTTTTCAAACATGAAACAAGCTGATGGCCTTATCAATAAATTCAACAGAATAAATCCATGAATATCCTTTCATCAAGTACATGTATATCCTTTGAGAAGTTCAGTCATGAAGGAGAAGTTCATCGATTACTGTAGTCAAATTGGTATTATGAAGAAGACCTTTGCATAACACACACAAGTCAATACAATGAAAGGCATCCAAGATTAGCATCATATGACATCATAAACATCTGGTTTGCAGTGTAAAGTCCTCTGTAAAAGTCTGGTAGAGATTTGGTAAGATCTCTTTCATCACCATCAACATTTCAAACTGCAAGCTTGGCTCAATTCTAACCAGACATGACAGCAGTTACACCATCAATGAAAAAAGTTGGGTCCTTCTTTAGACCTTCACAGTGCTGGAAATGAGGTGATGTATCAATTTAGTAATCTTTCTTAACCACAACACAGTGATCATGAATAAGCTGTGGCACAACTGGTTTGCTCTGTAGAATGAACTTTGCGGGGTACACTCCTGCAATAGTAACATCTTTTCTAAATCTTGCCAAGAAATGGGTCCATATCGGTATATCCCCGTCTTGCCCTATTTCTTTGATGCCAAGAATGGTGCCGGATACTACGTGGGACAGCCCTGTATCTCAGATTTAGCTCAAAGTGTTTTCTTGAATAATCCCAGCCCAGGAAAGAGTGTGTGGCACTGAGCTTAAACTGTCCAGTCTAGGAAACAGGTCTCAGTTTCAGGGTCATGGCTAGTGGACTAGTAATGCAATGATTAAAAGTTGCGCGTTGGGCTGCTACCACTCCACGCTTTCCATTTACTGGCGAAAGTGAAACTGACACAACAAGAAATGTGATCCCACTTACACATCAAAAGAGTCAAATGAAATTTGTCATCACAAATTACACTTATGTATGAAAGACCATCCAGATCCCTTCCGCAAGTAAACAGCATCGAACTTTAACCCTTCTTGTACTCCAGAGTAGTGGTTTTACTTTAGCACCCTGTAAAGTTTGTGGCTCCAGCTACCAGAGACAGTAAACCAGATTATCTATCAAGACCAGCTTGACAGGTAGAACACATTCACATCTTCTTTAGATGGTCTGTCACACTTAATGCTCACAAACTTAGTGAGACTTTAAAACAATAATGTCAACCAATTCACATCTTAAAAGAAAAAGAAATTCCACATCACCACTGATCAAGATTATGTTGATCAGAGAGTAAGGTTCAATTGCAGTTTTGCAGACTTCTGTGACACACATTGTGACATCTTCCTTCACAAATGTTTGTTTTGTACTTGTAAGTGGAGAAAAGTCTCTGCCCTGTTGAAACCATGTGATGGCAAATTTTGCAAGGTTGAACTGTTAAGACTTGTAGGGCCTACTAATTAGTAGCCCTATAGATGACTTCACATCAATGTTTCTGGAAGCTGCAAAGAGTAACACATTTGAAAACATGGGGTTACTGTCTGGGTGATGGTTCCAAAGCAGAGGTGTGTAGAAACAGTAAAAAGTCAAAAAGAAAAATCCAGTCACAAATCTCTCCTTTAAAAGAACATCTATATGTACCAATGTGAGGTAAATGTACACCTGAACAATTTCTGGCCTGAAGTTCGAGCTGTACAGCTGAAAGTATAGTTTATCATTGTAGCAATCGATCTCAGTATCCAAGAGAAAACAGAAGAGGCGCAAATCACCCTTGAAGTAATCCCCCTCCAGTCATGACCCTCGGGAAATAGAACCAGGGTTTATTCCCCCATCACTCGCTGAGCGGCCAGAGACTTGAGAAAGAATGACCATCAAAACAATCGCTCAAGGGGAGGAGGACCAGGGCACGGGTCACATCATCGACGGCCCGCCATCGTCAACGTGATCAAAGCGGCTTTAATTCAATATCTGCCATATGATGATCGCTTCGCTTAATATTTCACTTGTCTCTGCATGGGCTGCAGGGTGGTGATATTGTTCAGCATGGATGAGAAATGTTGATGCACTATACAGCTGGTTTAAGGCTGTCGTGATAATTTTGGCATTAACGGCGAGTCCACTGGTGTGATTTTTTTAACAGCATGAGGGAACAAGTATCTCTTACACCATGGGCAAGTATAGGACCTCATACTGGGTGGAGAACTTAAAATTTGGCATGAAGACTTCATAAAAGCTTCAATACTTGAAGTAGAGTCGTATGATTTGAAACCCAAAGAAATCATAGTGAAAAAATAGCATGCTTGATATCTAGAGGTGCAAATTGGCTGATACATTCTTCCATCACAGCTTGAAAAATAAGTAAAAACTAGGAAAAATAAGTAAAAACTAGGAAAAATACCAATCCTGCCTATTTCTTTTACAACATTTGATTGGTATTTTGCGGAGTTGGCCACATCAAGAGCAAATTTATGTTAGTCTGAATTTCTGAAGTACAGTGTCATTTGGACCCAACAAAGGAAGTCTAAACACAATGAAAATATTAAATTAATCAATGAAACATTTACAAGCAGGGTTTCATAACATGTCTTGTAACTCACATATGACTGCTCCATAGGAAGAACAAAAAAAATAGGAGCTCCAGATAAATTCAATTTTCTCTCTCACACAGAGATTTTCACACAATTGAAGGCCATAAATCCTGCTAATATTGAGCAATTTATTAGCTGTCAAGAGATATTTCAGGTCAGTAAAAAGATGAGTTCAAAGACTATTCAAAGGGGTAAAAACTTTGTCAATTTGTCTACAAAACAAAGTCAATTCCCTTTATATCAGGACCTATACTAGTACTCCACTATACTTTCATTGTAATAGTGATGTAGGACTAAACATCTTGTTATCAAGTGTATCTGTAACCATATAAATGCCAGTTGTTCCAAAGACGAATTTGATGAAATATTGTGTGGAGAGTTGGGGCATGTTTAATTATCCAAGAACGATGAGTTAATGAAGCATAACCACTTTTTCATGGATGAAAAATCTGATGTAATTTATCATGACATGATGACATTTAATGAAAGAGTAAGTAACTCTTCACAAGTCTGCTGTCATAGAATATCAGATTTCCTCTCTCTCTCTCTCTCTCTCTTTCTCTCTTCCCCTCTTACTATCTCTCTCCCTCCCTCCCTTCCTCTCTCTCTCCCTCCCTCTCTCTCCCTCTCTCTCTCTCTCTCTCTCCCTCTCACTCCCTTCCTCTTTTCCACTTTGATTACTAACCTTAACCCTTTGAGAGCGAGCCCGCGCACGGCGATTGTTTCCCCTGTGACGAAGCGATTTCGGTTACATCGCCAGTAATGGAAAATTTGGCGGTGCTTTCTACTTTTATTGCTCATTGCGCCTCATTCAGTCATTTTCGTGATTTTTAGTAAATGTAAAAATTAAAGATCAGACTTTTTCTTTCTAAAAATATAAGTTTTGTTCATCAATACGAAAAATAAGGTCTGTTATTTTTGAGGGAAATTGCCGTCTTATTTTGCTGAAGCTTCACGTCTTTCCTTTTCAATACACTCACAATACAAATTGCGTAAGCACCGCCGCACGCGCAGATCGGTCGATACCTCCATTCATTTCCCCATTGTCAATGATTGTCGTCTGCTAAAGCTCGGCCGATTATCAACCGAGCCATAAATAATAGGCCTTCGTTTTACATGGGTTTTCGACACATTTTGTAACTTTATTCTGACCAACATTATGCAATGATCTACACTAAATGCCCTTTCTTTTAAATGTGCAAATCAAATATTGGACTATTTGGGAAATGAATTTTTGAGATGAACATTGTTTTACTCTCGAAAACAAAAATAATATTTACTTTGAATGCTTTCGACTTCGTTTCTCATAATTTGAAATATTCATTTTGTTTTAGTTTTTGCCTCCCGCTTAATTTTGTTTATTTTTTCTCTATCTATACATCTCTTAGAACCCTTTTTTGATATGAGGTTGCTGTATCAATAAAATATTTATTGAATTTTTGTACGCATATTTGATTTGTTTTGTTTGTAATGGAAAGATCTAAATGAATGACAGAGATTAGAACAAAATCATAATTCATCACAATCATCTCTCTCTCTCTCTCTTTCTATCTATTTATCTATCTATCTCTGTCTGTCTCTGTCTGTCTGTCTCTCTCTCTCTGTCTCCCTCCTCCCCCTCCCTCTCTGTGTTCTCGTTCAACCTATCATATCAATACAACTTTGTTAACTCGTTCCTTCCGTTGGAGTTTACAACCATGACAACGAACTTTACCCTTGGCCACGTTGATTGTTCCTCTTACGTAACTTCCGTTCCGTTCTTCTATTGTTGGAGTTTACAACCATGACAACGAACTTTACCCTTGGCCACGTTCATTGTTCCTCAAACGTAACTTAGCTGTAGGGGACCTAAGCAAAACTCTTTTCGTATATTCTATATAGGTCTAAAATACTTTTTTTGGTTGTATATACTTTGTCAATAATTACAAACTATAATTGTCAAAATTTGCCAATACTTACAAACTATTACGTTTCCCTATCATCTTCCGCTCTAGAATCCTATCTTTTTGGTGTAATTTGTTGTGTCCTTTTCATACTTATTTTTTCTTGTCTCCCTCTTCAAGATTTCTTCGGTTTTGGTAGGGTATTTATGCTATTTATTTTTTTATAAATAAAAGAGAAAGTTTTATTCTTTCTCTTATAATGTTGTCCACCTTCTTCTAAATAACCCTTTTGTGATAAAGTATAATGTCCGATGTACATTATTTCTGTCAATAACATAAATGAACGTATCATTTTATTTTGACGCAACAAAGATTTACATTCAAAACACAACCTTTACCTTCTATAATTTTTGTACAGTAGTATTCTTCTCATTTCGACATTATCAGTCGCTCGTTCTCTATTTTCGTTCCCTATAATAAATATAAGGTATAATTTTGTGTACATTATCAGGGATATGTTATAATAATTTGTCTCCAGGTAGGAATGATGCCGGCATACTAGCAAATGTCGGAATAGAAAACAACATGAAAGATAAAGATGGAAAACGACATTGACAGAAATACAGAGAGAGAAAGACAGACATACATGCAGACAGTGGGAGAGAGAGAAAGAGAGAGAGAGGGGGCGGGAGGGATAGAAAGTTGGACGTAGTCTGTACTGTATTTATTATTATATTTGTCTCTCCGAATATCCGATCACCCCCAGCTCTGATTTTTACTTTTTATAATTATTGTACAGTAATATTCTTCTCATATCAAAATCATCAGGCGCTCGTTCTGTGTTTTCCTTCTCCATATTGAGGTTATGGTATAATAATTTGTCTCAAGATCGAAAGGAATACTTTTGGACGGAAAACAGTACCAAAGATAAAGAAGGAAAATGGCGCTGAGAAAGCGAGCAAGAGATATATAGAGAAAGACATACAGAGAGAGAAACAATCATTTCTCATGTCATCTCTTCGTCTGTGACATATTACTAAGTCACATTTTTATTATTCCTTTATCTTTCCATGATTGTTATATATTTGAACGAATATTTCAGATAGGGTCAAATCTGGTTCTACGTTATAATTATGATCATCTAATTTTATTTAGGAGTAAGTCGAAACGCGATCTCATAAAAATCGCGGAACAGAAAAGATGAAGATAGAAAATGACATTGAGAAAACGAGAGAGAAAGAGAAAGTTGGACGTATTGTTATTTATTATTATGATATTTGTCTCTCCGATCAACACCAACCGCCCCCGCTGTGGATTCCTCTTCAGTTTTTTTTAAATCATGATTTACACTCAACAATTTTACTTTTTATAATTATTGTACAGTAATATTCTTTTTATTTCGATATCATCAGGCGCTCGTACCGTGCTTTCCTTCTTCATATCGAGGTTATGGTATAATAGTTTATCTCAAGATCGAAAGGAATACTTTCGGAATAAAAGCAAATAGCGGAACGGAAAACAGTACCAGAGATGAAGATGGCAAATGGAGCTGAGCGAGAGAGAAAGAGAGAGAAATACAGAGAGAGAGGAAAAGAGAGAGAAACAATAATTTCTCATAATCATCTGTTTGTTTGTGACATTTTGCATCATCACATCTTTTTGCTCATTCTTATATCTTGCATGATTGTTATATCTTTGAATTATTATTTCAAATAGGGCAAAATCTGGTTTTACGTTATTTGTTTCATAACAATTTTTATTTGGGAGTACTTCGAACGTGATCCCGTAAACATTCTTTGAAAACAGTAACGATAACTGCAAAACAACAAGACCCCCAAAAAAAGGGTTATCTGAACCCGCTATACATGTACACTTGTACAGTATACAAGGATCATTGTGAACAAATCTATACATACCCGCTCTTCTATTGTTGGAGTTTATTACCATGACAATGACCTTTACCCTCGGCCACGTCTATTGTTCCTCTTACGTAACTTAGCTGTATAGCTGGGCCAGATTTCCAAATGATCTGCGCATGCGCTATGTTCCTGCTCGTCGAACTGAGCAATAATCCTGGCAAGAATATAGAACGGACGCGCGCGTACGCGTCCGCCTCTAGCTGTACGGGTATTTCGAGGGCCTTTTTTCGATCCGAACACTAACTTAGGGTAAAGTTGAAATGATATCACTTTTTCTCGATTTTTTCCACGTAACTTTATTATTTTTTTAATAGATGAGATAAATGAATATATCTAAATAATACTTCAAAGAACTTTAGCACATAATAGCTAATAATAAGCTGGAAAACTTTGTCAACATATTAGGGATATATCTCGGCTTCTGTAGAAGCCCGTCGTCACAGACTTAACAACTCGCTCGGCTTCTGTAGAAGCCCGTCGTCTCCAAAGCGTTAACCACAAGTTTAAGACATGTACATTGAAAACTGCATCCAACTCTACTCCAGTTTATCCACAATGACGCAAAAACTGCAAATCGTCGGTTTAGAGCCACAAGGCCATTAACTCATATACTTTTTTACAGAGCTAATGCCCTTCTGGCTCTCAACAGACCATATACAGTCTTTTATCTGTCCCATCAGTGTTTCTGATTAAGAAACTACATAATGCCATCCTACAATAATTCTGATAGGAGTGCATCAGGTTTTTCAAAATATTTCATACATTGTACTTCATATCTTTACTTTTGAAATATTAGCCCCTCTCACTTTCTTGTTTTCTATGTCATGAGTTGTCATTGATATCTCTTTCTACATTACTGCTTGCCTAGTCAAGAAACTTATTCTGCTCTAATATCTCTCTTTTTCTTTTTTCTTCATTCGCTTGACAATTTTTCGTTTGAAAATATCAAACATTTTTTTGACATTTTGACAGCCATAAATCTAGACTTTCCTTTTGTCATCCACAAAATATTTCCACCACAAAATGTACACAATGAAAATTCAAACAATAAAGTCCAATACAAAAGAATACACATACCATATAAATCGAAATATTTGTATGCACAAATCCCCATCTATTTGCAAAAAATCAGCACCGACTAATTCATCTTTATTCCATTTGCTACTAGGCACACAAACATTGCAAGACAGTTCTAGCCTACAAAACGATGTTGTTACCTTATTAAGCCTGAGTATATTTACAAATCAAGTTCTGGACCTGTTTCCATTGTCAACATCAAGGAGTCAAAATCAATTTTTGGAGGCAAACAAATGGTGTTTGGGGCTATTTTCGTTAACTTTAATGAAGCATGAAGAACCGCTGAGTACTTTTGATCCAGGGTGATTTACTTTGACAGGGCAAAAGGGGTGAATTAGGTGAATAAAATGAGTGAACTTTTCAACTTGGTAAATATTAGCTCATGAACAAATTGACTTTATCAGAGTCATTCGGGAGTAGGATTTAGTCCTTGATATGACAATTAACTAATTTGTTAAAATATTCTACGTACAGGTGCATGGAATTAAAGGGAAACTCAATAATTTGAAATTGGAAAATTACTTTTAGATATCCATTCTCAATCAGTACCTTAAACTTCTTGAAAAAAATATATTTGTTACTTTGGCAAGTTTGAAAAAGTTGCTTCTTTTGTAATTCTCTATATCTCCTCCATGCACTGGCAAAATACAACTAGCCATAATAGGACCATTCCTACCAAATTTCCTTTGTTGTACAGAAATACAAATACATATATAGTACCTTGTTTTCTTGGTTGTTTTGCTCTCCAAAATAAAGACAGATAGACCTTTTCATAATAACTTTTTAAAAAGTATTACTACCTTTAAAAATAGGAACATGTTTATTAATTTCTCCAATGTTTGCCAAATTGTTAATGTAAGCTTAACAATCCCTTGCCAATGACATTTGGCTTCAAAAATTCAGAATGTTATTCCATGCAACGTAGCTAAGATACATACAACAAACAGCACATGGTGTACAAATGTAGCAGCCCTGATACATAAAAAATTTCCAGTCATGGACATTATTCAGCAAGATTCCCTTGTGTTGACAGATACATTGGTAAGAGTGTTCTTATGATTTCAGGCATGAAAATAAGGGTATTTATCAAGGAAATGATAACCAACATCCTCCCTCTATTTGATGGCTTTAATAAGGTAATTAAGGTATGTCAAATAGATGAGAATGAAGAAGAAGAGAATGAAAATTTTTTTAAAGGTTAAACCAAATCCTATTCTTATAACAACTTCAAAGCTAGCATTACACTGATTGCACAAATGTGTATTGATGCATTACGACTGAGGCAATACATTTAACTTGATAACTTTATATTAATATGCAATACTCTTCCTTCTTTTCATTTTTTGAAGGACATTATCATTGTTAAACAAAATATTGACCAATGAATAAATTAAATAAGAGTCACAAAGAAAATTATGGACAATTTATGAATTCTTCCATGATTTGCTATGATATTTTTATGATTATAAAAAATAATCAATTATGAATTAGACAGGACTAACTACAATATGGCATAAGAATAAAGGTATCTTATGAATATTTACTCTCACCCGTGTCATGGCAACCATGTACCATGTAAAAACAAACAAATCCCAATTGGGAATGACAAGTTTTGAGGGAATGTCGCAGTTGTGATGTCATTTTGAGAGATGGGAGAGGCATGAACAAAGGAAATCTAGGTGGGTGTGAATGTGCCCACCATATTACGTACAGGAAATGAGAACATACTTTGAGCACCACAGGTGCGTCTCTGATTACAGGGGCATGTTTACACTTTAGTAGGGTACACATTCATATTGAACTTTAAAAAATTGTTAACTAGAGGCACCATATCAAACAGCCTTTTCGGAAGTAAGAGACATGTCGTCATGTATGGCACTTAACCCCCTCAAAAAAAAAAAAAATTCATGACTTTTTCCTTTAAAGACACTAACTAAGAGAAAACCTAGATAAAAATGTGCATCACTAGTTAGTTTGACTTTACAGACAGGAAATTCGAACATACATGGAGAAGCACAGGTGCATTTCTGATTACAGGGCATGTCCATATTGATGCTAACACATTGTGACCAACAGTAGTGTTGCCACAGAGGAGACATGAGTCAAAAGGGAGGGGAAAAAAGAGAGAGAAAAGGGAGAGGAGGGGGGACATGATAGAGGATGATATCACCCACTTCCACCCCTCCCCTTTCTTTATCTCACATTTCATGCACCTGGTGAGTCTAATGGCTGCACACAAGGTATGCCACTGGGGCCACTCATATTTCAAATCACAACCCTGTAGAAAATAATATTAAATTTCACCAAAGTAGTCTCCAAATAAATGGTTAAAAGTCTCTGAAATCTTTCTGCAAATGATTTGAGATGCCTTAATAATGCATAACTAAAATTCATAAAGATTGCTTGGAGCCTTGTTTAGGCTGACTTGTTATTACTACGTATGAGTAATGGAGCATTTGACGCTCTTTCTCCAATAAAGCTTGGATCATAATTAATTTTTCTCGGCCTTAAAGATAAAGTTGAGTTCTGGTCATGCAATTGCATTGTGAAAGAACATGGTGGAATTGATCAGAAAAGGTTGATCATCTAGCATAAAAGGTTCTAGAATCATCAAAATGATAAGAAATTTGGCCCAGTCTTGGTAAAGTTACAAGCACTGTACACAAAAAGATGTATATGGGACTACATGAACATGTGGCATAAAAATCCGTCCCAATTGTTATGATGTTAAATGCCATATTTAGAATATTAATGCATTTGAAGAGCCATGCTTTTCTGGGAATATTTTTTATCTGATGTTCTTCCACACTTGCATAATACAATAACGCTCACAAATTATTTTTCACCTCTTCCCAGAACTCAACCTTCTCTTTAATGGAGAGACTGTCAACTGCAGCAGCCATTCATCTCTTCTACTTAATTGCAGTTGATGGAGAGAGAGAGGGTCAGGGGATTGGGGAGATATTGGTGGCCAAAGGGGTAGAGGTTTTGTTGAAGTTCAAAAGGATTATTATCAGCCTCACTAAATTCAAGATATTGTCTGTTTGAAGCCAGAAGGACCTAAACTCACATACTTTAACACAGGATTTGAGCAGAAGATGTTGCCAATACTGTACATCAGAAGAAAACAAAAATTCAGAAAGGATCAACTGAATACCCCAGTCACATGAACAAAGCTGACATCCAACAATAAAAGACCAAACATGAATAACATGAACAGCCAATATTTTGTATATTGTCAGTCAATCTGAAGTCAATTTGGAAGTGTGAAGATATAATCTTCTATCAGGAGAATGCTGGACAAATATGGTATGACAGAATATGTCTCAGGCAAATCATAATTTGAGCATTAATAAAGTATACTTTAATTCAACGCCAATTCTTCTTATACTTAGTTTTTAACTCCACTGCAAATCTGAACCTATTAAAGTAAAGCAGTCAAACCTTACATAGCAACCACCTGCCTGCCAAGACTACATTTCTTGGTTTCCACTCACAAATATTTCTCAATGAAACCTGAATTGAATACACCTGCACTTAAAGACCACCTCCCAAAATTTCCTTACCTTAGCAGTTATGGTATACAGGTCTCACTGTCTTTTCAGCCTCCAAATTGTTTTCCCCAATAACCTGCAGTTTTCTTTCCTTCGAGCCACCCCTATTTCCACCAATACAATTTTTCCCTATGCCATCCCCTTGTCGACCCGTACTCCCCTTTCTCAAAAACATCCTGATGATGTCAGCGACCCTCAGCGATCAAGGGTTCACTTTATCTTGAATGGAGCACTGGAAATCATGGATAAGAAAGACGGGAAGCCAATATTGCCTAGATTTCCTCTCATAACTCCGCTTTTCAGGGCAGAACTAAGCACCTCAGGTGAACAATACTTGGAGAAATTACAGAGGCATGTTTTCCCATGGAGTACGAGTAGGGTATAGAACAAGCAATGCACTCTCTCACCTTTCTGGTATATTACTTGCTAATACTACCTCCGAAATCTTTGTATGCCTTATTGACTGCTATCCTTCAATGATAGGTGACCACTTTGTTCAGATTGAGCTAAAATTCAGTGTCAAATAATTTGATGTCAAATCTAGATTAATCTATCTGACTTTACAGCATCTGTTTTTCATATTAGGCTTTGAATGACCTTTTAATTAATTTGTTCAATTAGTCCAGTAGTCCAGAGTCATGATTACCACTTTTGCTCTTAAGCAAGTTCCCTGTCTAGAAAAGTTGTCGCTGAGGTAGTTTTAACTGTAATTTTGCTATACCAAATAAAAACAAAGAAATTTTCATTCACCAAAGTTCATTCTTACCTCGATTGCATGCAGCTTCATATTCACATATCACGTCTAAGGTTGACATGGTGGTAGCGATGTGAACACTCCCCAGGTATGAATCCAATGGTAAAGATATCTCTATTGTTTATCCTAAGAGAAATCTAAAAGCAGAGGTCCACTCAGGTGGAACATGACTTTAGTTGTGTAATCCCACACATGATGTATGATTCTTCTTCAGAAACTAGAGAAATTAATCAAGTCATGAACAAAAAAGTTCACTGTCTTCTATTCTTTAATAAAGATATGCTGATGTCTTCCATGAACAAATAACACAAAGGCTGATTCACACCTTGAAATGATTAGACAAAATGCATTCCCGGGATGTTTCTTTCAGAGAGAAATTGTCAAACATTTCTATCTAATACCGTTCTGGTATCTGTATAAGATTCCCCAGTTCAGTAACATTCCAAACGCTGTAGTAGCTGACATCAGATATAGAAAACATTTGAGACATTTGAATACTGTTTCCTAGTCATGATAATCAACACAATAAAGAGAGCTGAACAATCACGAGAAGTCTTGCTCAGGCTTGATACCAATAAATCATATCCCAAAGGTAGCAGAGATCACGTTGTTCTGCTTTCGGTGACGTGCGTGGAAAACAAAGAAAATGATAGGAAACCAAACTTCTGGCAGTCACCAAGAGAACAATCATAAAGAGAGACAGAGAGGTAAGATCCATTAAATGTCAAGGAAAGAAAGAAGTTCCACAGTCTGTCAAGACAGGCAAGTTCCTTTAAGGCATTGAGAAAGGAAGGCTAAAATCCAAGTATTCCTCATAACGAAAGTGATTACAGACTAAAGTCTGCTACCTGTGTTGACAAAACATGACTTCCTACTTCTCAATCACAGTTGCATTAAGAGGTCATGGAAGGTATGGAACTACTTGGATGAAAGCTTCGGAGTTCCTCTAAAATCCGGTGTATCGGTAAGTCCAGACATTCTCCACATCAAACTCCCTCGCAGTTCAGGAAAAGACAAATTCCTATACCCACTATGGAATGAATTAGACCCATGCTTTTCTCCCCCTGCCTGTGTATTTATAGCCAGGAAACTTCTGGCAAGCCTACAAAATGATCTTTCCGTCAACAGCTAGTTAGCGATTGTCAGGCAGTGACTTTTCGTCAAGTTCGCAACACCTCACATACACTTTCAATGTCAATCAAGAGATGAGGTTCTTGTAATAACACTTCAATTATCTCAGTCTGAAACAGGATGTTTTGATATACTTAAATTGCTTTTCAGTCTATCAAAGGAGGAAAATCCTGTATAGAATGCAATTAATCAAAGTTGGTGAATTGACAGGTTTGCACATGTTTTGCAGCAGTTTTCAAAGCTTCTGCTTAAATTGGACTTGTCCCATGAAAATCATTGTGTCTTTTGTCAACAGTAAAGACTTCTAGGTTTGATATGATGTGATATGACGCGTTAATACGTGTAATACGCTTCACATTACTTTGTCTCATAACACAGAGCGCAGTGAATACACACAAAACCTTTGTTGACCTACTGCAACATATTAAAACAAGCCTTTATTGTGAGAAATTTGGTAACACTATACTGTACAAAATGTTAAGTAAAATTTGCGCAACATGACAATAATTATATATCTGACAAACTTTGCGGAAATTTTCTTCCTTGACTTGGATGTTATGGCCAATCACGCTTGCCTAAAAGTTGGTCACACAAATAATTACCCATATGTTCAGCTTTTTTTTTAACCTAACAATTTTACAGTGTAAAAGACAGGGCAGAAGTACTGAGCTACACGTTTGGATGAACATAAAAGAATATACCAACTAGGTGATTTTAGAGTAATTTCAGATGATCTAATCCCTATCAGCATAAGTAACTTCAATGAATAATTACAAATCACACAATTTTTACAAAAATAAATATCATTTATGTAAGATTTCATTTCCTCTGCTTCATTGATTGTTTTTCTCTGTTACTTCCTTTCCTATATACAAATATACATCTGAAATACATAACAATGACATTTATAATTTGAATTCAAACTTGGAAAACATCTGAAAACATACCTCTAAAATTCCTCTAAATTTGTACTTAGACTAAGGGACAACACCTTGTACCCTCTAGAAAAGATACTATATTGATCCAATTATATTATTATTAGTATCATTATATGAGCTACAAATAGTTTAAAGCACCTACTAAAGGGCACACTAGCATTTGACTGCTCTTTCAAGCACGATTGCATTAAAAGTCGGGAGGGACAATTTTTAGGACAGGAAACTTCTGTCAAGAACACAAAATTTTCTCCCCGACAGGATGCGCTCCGAGTCGTTCAACTGGCATCATCAAATCATGTCAAGTTCAGAGAGTTGAAGGCCTTACTCTGTCCATGGCTTTAACTCCTTCAATGCTTCTTATCTTCTTATCAAGTGGTATCTAACTCACTGACTTCTTGTATTCCCCATAAGTTTAATATAGAAACAACCCCGTTCCAGTTGGTTGGCAATGGATTCAAGTATTGAAGTATGTCTCAGAAGAAAATAAAAAGTTCTTGGATGCTATCTCTTATTGCCTATTGAGCTAGTCAAGGCTATATGAATCTATCTTTGAATCAAACTCACTGTTTTCTTGTATCTATGGCTCTACTTGAAAATCAACAGAGATCTTTAATAAGTTTTCACATCTTGGACTCTTTAACATATCACCCATTTTAGGACTCCATCTTGGAATAAAACTGCCTAGGTTCTTTTACTTTTTATCACATGTTTTGGAAATCATTGAGCTTTGCCTGAATGTTAACCGAGCGAATGCTTGCTGATCATGGTAGTTTGACCTAGTGAAATAGCGTCCTTAAGCGTTACTGCTAATTATTCACTGAGCTGAACATGCTTAGACCTCATAAAGCTTTTTTCTAATGAAAATTCACTATACACAACATCTTGGACCTGACTGCATGGGCTGCTGAAGAATGCCAAAGAGTTAGTTGTGTAGATGGAAAAGCCTGAAAGTTAGTTGGTACCAAAGAGATGTGTTATCTCTTTGGTTGGTACTGGGCGAGTAGCGCTTAATTAATATCAAACACAGCTATAGCATACAAGAAAAATTTGCAAAGTTTGGGATAAACCCACAAAAATATAAACAAGCTGATCAAAGGGATGATGCTATGATTTAAATACTGCCTCCATCTTAATTTTGAAGGAAGGATGTGGAAGACAGAGTCGTTCTTTCTTCATTGAGGAAAATATGAATGAAATTAGGGTGATTCATACTAACTTCCTATTGAAAATCATCAAAGAATTAAAGCCACGCTCGTCCTGTGGGAAATGCAAAATGGCACACAGAACTTTACTGCATCCAAAAATTCTGTCAAAAATCAATCTTGACTTATTAGATCACTAAGCCTGTTGTGGCTGGTCAAATTGCATCAATTATCGCTGCAAAGATAGGTCAAAGTTTTACAGAGTGCATTCCTCCTTTTTTTTCTATGGGTCTATAACTGGGCAAAGAAAATGTGAACTTATCAAATGTATTCATCTTCGTTTTCAACACCGCATTACCAATTGTAGACATTAAAACCTTGATGATTACTGCCTGAATTTTGAAAAGGAATCAAATAGTTATCTCTAAACTGATGGTTTAGATCCATAATAAGTGAATTTACAGAAGAAAAAAAAAATCAGAATTTTAATGTTAAAGGTATTACAAAGTTTTGGTATGGGGTCATGAATTTGGTTCAAATGAACATATTGGAAGCATATGCGATTTTACAATATTCAATGATCGTTGTCGCGGTTGAAATCGAGTCTAAAGTGAGGAAATTGTAAATAATAAACTCTTTATGTTGTATAGCGCCCTCTCAAGACTGATATTACTTTAGCTTTAAAACAATGTTTCTTGACTACAATCGACCAATTTGCTATTTCCGTTTGAAAATTATATATCAGAACTGCATATTCTGAGATTTTCATGGTCGCAGCTACCATGGAATGCCCTTAGGCGCTATTTGAAATATTTGACATTTACCGGGAGCACCGGTAAATTTTGATTATTCAATATGCTCGAAAGCAGAAGTGTTTTAGGGGCTAACTTTTTTAGTGCTTATTATACATCCACAGGGGCATCCAAATATATCAAAAAATTAAAGATTTACTATCCATCCAATTTCAAAATTTCCCAAAACTTTGCATTACCTTTAAAGTAGTCTTCTGCAAGTGAGTGGAATCCAACGAGCGATCATAAAACCTGTTCAGATTAGTGACACTCCCTATAAATGCAAATCTGATATCCAGATTGTCAACAATATGGTGGACCCTGCAATATTTACTCAAACAGTAAATGAATCTTCACTAAATAAACAGTAAATAAGGAGGAAGAATTGACTTATTAACTGCGAGGACAGAAGGAGGAGATGACAATACTGGATGAAATCAATCTGCCAAGCATAGAATATCACGGTTATTGAAGAGAATTGGACTGTGACTCAGCCACTAGGGAGAAGAAAAATCAAAGAAAGGAAGCAGCAATTGGAGCATATACTGATAGGAATGATAGCCATATGGAGAAGCAGACTGAAATAAACAGAAGAGGGGGTGTTAGTCTCGAAAAGTTTGGTCTACCTTGATCTGTTCTATCAATCCTACTTTCCATTGGCCCTCCTTCCCAATTGTCCTATTTCCTATTGGCCCTACTTCATATTGATCTTACTTCATATTAGCCCTACTTTATACCGATACTTCTTCATATCATCCATAACTTCCACTGGTCCCATTTCCCTTTGTTCCTACATGTATATACTCCATATAGGTCCTACATTTGTACTTCCTCTTGGAATTCCAATTGGTCATACTTTATGTTGGTCCTACTTCATACTGGTCCCACTTCACATTCATCTTACTTCCCATTGGACTTACAACAGATTGGTCCTACATCCCATTGGTCCTATGAAACTTAACCCTCTCCATACAAAACCCTGGAAGTTTAATTAATGGGAAGTACATTTCAGAATGGTCAGACTAAAATATAGAAATGTCCCTCTGGTCTATGGTCTGATGAATTCACATACAACTAATGGTTCATAGAACAGACCCCTGTTACACATACCTCTGAAAGTGGACCGAGCCGGAGGCGGCTCGACGACATATGTGTAACATCAACTTTTTTGAAAAGCCGGACTGAGGCCGGACTGAGGCCGCCTACATCCAGTCCACCTCTGGATGTGGTTTGAAGTTGGCCCAAGTCCGGACTCAGTCCCGCAATCAGTAGGTGTAACACCAAAGTGGATACGGCGCCGGCTTATAAGCGGAAGTTACGTGACCCATCATCATTATATCAACATTACATCAGGCGCGCTTTGCCATCTGGAGTGCGCCCAAACATCAGCTTCTAAAAAGGCGACGTGAGGCCGGCCTATGTGTAGACGCAAAATTGCAGGCCCAAGATATGTGTAACAGGGGTTTGATGATCTCGAGGCGGCTTCAAATTGCAGGCGTGAGGCCGCCTTCCGGGCCGGCTCTAAAAGCCGACGCATGTGTAACAGGGGCCTAAGAAAACCACAAAATGAGCCGCAGGTGAAAATGGAAAAAGCAATACAGGTTTTAAGAGTTTATACTATAGGGGGAAATGAAAATAAAGAAATGAACATTGAGGAAGAGTATACTGTAAAATAGTCATATAGTACATGTACCATAATTGAAAAAACAGAATGGCAATACAAGAAAAAGGGCTCTAAAAGGGTAGAACTGTTGAAACTCTCCTCTGTCTACACAAAAAATAAGACATACTCTTAATATTCTTTTAATTAGTAAATAATCCTCAAATGATCAGAAACATTATCCCTAATTTTTATCTATAATCTTGTTTTTTTGTTCTTCAATCATTGACATTACCATAGGGATACAAAAGAATACATAGACACTCCTTAAAATCAACAGCCCATCAATTGAACCCAGTGATACAGGAAGTGATGGAAAGGTGTTTATAATGACGATGATTTCTTCCCCAGGTCTTACAATGAAAGTGAAGATACCCTATCGGGTGCTACAAACCGCAATCCCAGGAGGGAAGTCTCTTGACTTTAACTTGCTTGAATCCAGGCAAGTCTTGAATTATCTTAATTTTAAAAAAGGTTGAGTAAATAAATGTCAGGTACACAAGTGAAATGAAATGATAGCGTGCCTATGTGATTCGATAAGTGTTGGGAATAGCTAGAAAATTGAGACTTATCTATCAAATGAAATAGATTTACCTACTTTTATATCTGCATTTCTTCCCCTAATTGATAAAGCAAATTCATAGCTAAGAAATTAAGTGAATTCCTTCTCCAAAGAACACCCCCAAAAGAAATACAAATTTGCTTTTAACCTCCACAGAATATTAGCGGTAAAGTTTTGACTATTGTTTAAGAGGAATTATATTCATGATCTGGTCAAATTGCTTTGATCATTTGTCTGTTTATGAATACCTCACCTTAAGTATCATATATCTAACAGATGAAGAAGATGGTGAGGAACTTAAAAAATTAATTCTTTCCTTAAAGTATACACCAAACAATAACAGCTTTCCTCGCAACTTCAGGATAGCATATTATCAATCAAATTTCTGACTATTCTTTCACAGAATAATTGTAACTACCGTACTGGTCAATTCGCATACACTATTTGTCTCATTGTCAATACCATTAAGTATCAAATTTGAAACCAATGAAGTAAATACTGTAGTGAGGAACTTCAGAAGTGAATTCCATCTTCAAAGAAAATACCAAACAATAACAACTTTGCTAGTAACTTCCTGAGAGGATATTAACATAAAAGTTTTTTGTACAAAAATCATTTCTTTCTACTGGTCGATAAACTTTTTAAAACTGTTCGTCTCATTGGCAATACCTTGACGTATCAATTTGTAAACAGGAGATGGTTAAGCGGGAACACCTAGTGAGTTTAGAGGAAGTCTGTATCAGTGAACAGGTGAACGTCTAGACGTTATCTAAAGGTCATGTGACAAGGTACTCCCTTTACCGACCCCTCCCCTCCTCCCTCTTGAGGTGCCTCCACATTAGCCAAAAGAACACTTGCAAATGAAATACTTGATCTATCAGCACTGCTTCTACAGAAAATAGTCTATGTTTGAAGTTTTTCTGTTTTCATTAGCCTAGGTCAAGCAGTCTCACTCACTCAATGAATTAGCTTGAGCATATAAGAGCATTATCATAGCCCGAGTGGATCTTCAATGTAGAATTGGCCCACTAATTGGTCGAATAGTAGGTTTTTCTCATGAACAAGCCCTAGTTTGCTTGGGATATCTCGAGCTAGTATCTCAAGTGCAATACTGCACTGGACCATTATTTGCATCTTCCCTTCAAATTAACTCAAGCTTAACCTGATCGGGCTGATTTTCCTGGACCAGAATTAGGGGGCTATTTAGACAACTCTGGCTAATGAAAACGGGCCTCCGAAGTCATTCCCAGGTGCTCCAGCACATTGCAGTCATGGTACTTCTTTGCAAGACATATCTTTGTGGTTGTTGGAAGTGACTTGGCAAGGGAGGTTTAGGGGTGGTTATAAGGGCAGGAAAATGTGTCCCATGAGTAACAAAGTGTTTCAATTTATTCTAATCAATTCCTTCAAACAACTTTGAAAATATAGAAGGACCATACTAGGTCTTTGTCACATATATATGGAACTTTGCTATTTATAAATTTTATAAAAGTTAAGAAATGGGAAGGATATCATTGCATCATCACACACTGGCCTCCATGCATTGCTTTTAGATAGGGGGACTGTAATCATTTTGCCCAGGGATGAAATATTTAAAGGGATAGTTGAGTTTTGTTGCAGAGGGCGCTACACAAAATAATTTTGTTGTGAGATAATGAAAAACTGTTTGTCAAATTTGAAAAGAATATACAATTTAAATGACAAAATCATCTTTGTTTGATCAAAATCAGAGACGGCTGAAATATCCATAAATATAACCATTTCTAATATTTGTGGTGGTACCAAATATTCGGTAATTTTGAACCAGCCGTTGAAAAACGAGATAGCGCCTTATACGTTTTATTCCAGCCAATGCCAATGCCAATATTGGCTTTTTGTTGGCTTTTTCTTGTTGGTTATAATCCGCACAACCAGCCGGCCCGTGTATTGCTGTTATTAATTAATTAATTAATTAACGGTCACCGTTTTTTTTTTTTTTTTTTTTTAAGTGGAGCTGAATTGGTATGATCGTATTCGATCTAAATTCACATATTTGGGGGTCTAAAATTACCTTCATAGCAATTTTAGGTTCTAAAAGGAAACTGGAAATGTCATGAATAAGAATAAGAGCAATACCCATGCACTTTGAAGGCATTTGCTGTCTTAACAAGAACTCAACTATCCCTTTAAGAGAAGTACCCATTATACATGTAAGTTTGAAGCTGAGAGATTATGTTAAACAGTTTGAAGCTAGGGGATCTATATGGCTTGCAATCATATCTGAGGGCCACTTGTCAATCAATACTTTAACTGAAGAGTTATGAGACTAATTTCCTGGACTAGTGAACCTACGACCCAGGCACTTGGTTTCATCTTTCCTTAGATCTCACCATAGATTTTACTAGCACCAAAATGATTAACTGAATATGACCTTACAACTCATGATTTGATGTTATAACAGGTATATTTGATCATTCATGAATTCCATATACCCCAAAGCACTGAGTCAGAAACAGAGTTGACTTGGTTGATCTATCGGCTCCTGTCCCTTGAGGGAACTTTCAGGTTGATCCTTGGAGCGTCCCCTGGGAGAACTCTCATGTTAATCCAGGACAGAACAATAGGTGACAGGGCAATGATCTTCAGGAGTGTCATCTTCAAACAACTATATTCACAAAAGCTTCATCAGCGATTTCCTTTCAAATCATGATAAAAAGCGTATATACATATACCTTTCACTGATTGATACAAATGTAGGTGTATTTCTATAAAGAGACAATGAAATACGACACAATAACATCATTACGGAGCATTTTATATTTACTCCCAATTGTTGTAGTATGCATCAACCATTATGTTCACAAAATGGTTTCTAGTAATTTATTGAATGTCAGTGAGAGTACACAAAAAGGTTTTGTATTGATGACCGATCCAAATATGCTTATATTAGCAACAAAAACAAAAGCAAATGTAAGGCTATCGAAACCGAACATGAGGTACAAATTACAACCCTCTTTCTGTTATTATACTAGCTTTGACAGTCAGTTGGCAGGTCCACAAAAAGTCACTTCTTTCATTCAAGTCGTATACTTGACCTGTGTGGTCTGTGCAAAAAAAAAATTTGAACCAGAACACAGCTTTCTGATTAGGCCTCTGCCGCTCTGAATCTGTAGCAAATTGGGTGTTTTTTTGTATTAATTGAAAGGGGAAGAACCCCAATTTCATGTCCTGTTATTAATTCTCATGACAAATTTTTGGTAAAGTAGCAAACTTACAAACTTAAACAAATTATGTTATATGATATCAATCCTAATATCAAATGAAAGGGGCAAAAACAAACCTTCATGTCCTATTATTAATTTTAATGACAGATGTTGGACAGTGGTAAGCTTTCAACCTTACAAAAAAGATATGAAAATAAAGGAAAATCTAAAAAGAAGACTCCAGAGTATGAGCAAAACTTTATCTAACCAATCTCACCAGAAATAACTAGAGCAGTTTTCTAAACCTGCTTACAAGAGCCATGCCTCTGATGAGTCCCTTAACCATTTCCAGACCTGGAAAAGGTCATCATCAAAAAAATGTTTTAAATTCTCATGTTGAAATTATATAAATATACAACTTAATAAGCCATCAACTTTTAAATGTCATCATGCATTTAACCGAAACACCGGCATAGTTTTGAAAGTTTATCATTTAACCAAATCACCGGAATAGTTCTGGCATAGTTTCGAAATGGAAGAACGTGTACATGTAGATATCGAAGGGGTAATTTCTCTGTACACTGTTTCTGTGTTGGCTAAGTTTAAATAGACTCAAAGAACATTATCTTGGGCTCGAGCCAAAAATGTGAGAGGAAGGCGGCAACGTTGATGAAATATTATCAGACTGAGGGCAGTACACAGATGTTTCCTGATTCAACTGAGGGCAAAAACCCAAGACTTTTTAATGTCCTCAAAGGTTAAGGTCCCTTGTAAACTGAAGGCAACATACAAAATGTGTTTCTTTGAAGTTGGAAATGTCATTCATGCCTCTTTTAAATTAAATTTGATGACATTTTGATAATGATCAGACCTAAATTATGAAATTAGACAAATTTTAATGACAGCCAGAATTGCACATTTCATTGAAAACTATCACCTTAATGTTCAATAATGTAGTTCCAACAGCAAAATCAAGTTCCTGCCTTGCTTATCTTTACATATATTACGGTAAAATTATCATCCAAAATGAGTCTTCTTACAGATAACGACTGTCATTTACAAGTAGGATTTTATCTCCTTGGAAGAATTTTTTTGATTTTCATATTCTCATACTGGACATTTACTGTTGATTTTCAATCGATTCTTTAAATGATTTGAATATTACCATTATCTATGTATATTTTAGATATTTTACAACATCATTTTTACATGATCCTTTCTTTGTGTCACTTCATTTCACACAAATTAGCCATGAAATAAAAGGTTTTATTTTCCCTGCTCAGCCAATCAAGAGTTAACCAAACTAAATAAAAGTGATTTATTCAGTTTGCAATAGCAGACAGGAGAGAGGAATAAACATAAACAGTCATATGCCATAGGCAGGAAGTGACATTGTAACTCTTGAATCATGGGAATTCGCAGTGAGGTAAATCATCGTCCTTTACGTCATAGTAGTCTACAAACACAAGACTCTTTTATGTTTGAATGAGTATATTAATTTCTAACAAAATTTAGAATTTTACCATTGAAAAGTGGTGCTGGAACAGTCATTATCTACCAATATACAGGCTGAGCTCTTACAAAAATGACATCTAAATTTCAAGAGTAATTGATGGAGAGTCCCGGGCAGAATGCTCAACTTATTCTAAAGAGTTTGAACAATCTTCACAACATAAAAAAGGAGTAATTAGAAGTTTCATTTGAGAAAAACAGATATAATCACACTTGTCTCCTATTGTCCGATTGTCTCCTAAGAATCTGAGAAACATAACCACATAATATATTTCGACCGAGGGTTAAATTAATGGCCTACCGTCTCTCAGCAGACAATATTATAAAGTTAAGAGAGTATGCAGTGAGTTCATACATGTGTGTATCTAGTCAATAGCATGGAAAAAATAACCGATGAAGGATGTGTTTGCTGAAGACTACTGTTATAGCTTCATTCTTGACAGCTTCCAAACAAAAAGAAGTTCAACTGATTTTAAGGTTGTGTCAACCAAATGCTCATCCATTTCCATCTTATATTTTTCTTTACATATATCAAAATAGTCTGATCTTGTCATATCTACAGGAATAATAGAGAATATTTTTACCAAATGATCATAAAATTACAACATACAAGTAAGTATGAGGCTGAGACATCTGATTTCCACTTCAGGTTTGCTTGGCTTAATGTTTGGCTATCTTTGTAGAGTTTCCAATAAATGGTCTGATATGATCCTATCGCATCATGGCCTCGCAAACCATAACATCTCATGACTTTGCATAGGCCAGTGAATCTTTGAAAACATAACCCGACCTATATCTAAGATACATGTACAGCTGTAACCGACATGTCCCCCCATTCAGGTGAGGAAAAGTTATTGTATAGCTTTATGTTTTTTCGTACAGCTCTACACTCAATAGTTTGTTTTTCATCTGAATGTCATATAACTAAATGTAAAATGAAAAAGCACAGGTTTGAGCAAATATTTGAACATAAAGTCTAAAAGGAATTAGTGACCTGTGTAAACATCGTATTGAACGAAATTCAGATTATACAGGCAGGGCCTATCATGAACGTATGTTGATTCAACCAGCAAACTTAAGTTCTTATCCACTTGAGAAATACAACTGATGTTGTTAAGAGACAGCAAACATAGTCTGAGCTGGCCTCCAAAAACTAGTTTCTTTACACGACATTCTTTGATGGTATTTTTATCCCATGTGTATGCCCCTTTCGCTATAGGATGGACCTTAATACAATATTTCTATATGAGAATTTCGTATAATTTATGTCTCGTGTGAATGCCGCATTAGATTCTTGGAGAGTGAATCAGTATGGAATACTCTCAGTGATCCAATCCAAGCCTTAGGCATGTTTACTCAGAGATATATCCCCCTACTGTACAGATTTAGCCCACTTCACTTGGCCCATTTGGTTTTCTTCTGTACATATCATCCACACAGCGATCCAACGTTCTTTCTAGATCAATGCAGATAACATTCCTGAATGGTATTGTTTTTTGGTTTGTTTGGATTTGTTTGGGGGTTATTTAATATTGTTATTCTGTGGTCTATTGCCCATCTTCATGCATCAATTTGTACTTTACTTTAATTGTATAATCTTTTAAAGTTATTCTTATTAATTTTCCTCTCTTTTCCATTGTATCTATTTCAAATATCCTTGTAAAGTTATGATCCAAATCTTTGTCAATCATTCTTGGGCTGTTTCACCTAAAATATGTTTTCATATTCCCATAGTTTCCATCTTTTCATAGTTGCAGATATGAAAATATTATTGAAATTATGAAACCATTTAAAAAAATTCTTCAGTAGGTCAACATCTACTGCTGATAAGACAATAACATCAATAAATCCTTATTTTTTGTATTACAAAAAAAAAGTGACGTAACATCCCAGAAATAAGGAAAAACAAAGTGTTTACATCCAAATTACATAAAAATATTAACAGTATCCAGAAATACATTATCATTGGTAAATATGAAAACTAATTCTTTTCTAGCCAGTACACAATATCACACACCAGTTCACAGAGATCACTTTAACTACATATTTTGTTAGCATATTTCCTTCCACTAAACTTCCATGCACTAAAATGATAATAAAGATTCTGAAACTGTTTTAGAGGTACCTGTACATGTAATATCAAAGTTAAGATGTAACCCTGTAAGTTTTAGTTAAGTCACATGGAACAACACCTCATTAGTTGCAGATAGAATTATCCAGTTCTGGAATGAAGCCAGTAGAAAATTAAAGCTCAATTATTCAAAGGATCTATAGAAACAAACAAAGAGTATCCCTATGGTGTTTTCTTTCTGGAACAAACTACTTCGACATCTACTGCTGATTTCAAAAGGAACTCAGCTATTTACCTATCTGGACCCATGATGTCCAATTTCATTAATTTTCTTTTCTTCATATCTAGCTGTTGGAGAAGTAATATCATGATCATTTAAATATTAATTACCAGTCCATCTCAAACTCTGAAAGATTTGTTATCCAAAAATTTGGTCTCTTTAAACAACCTTGACATATCATATCATATCATATCTTCTTTTTCCCCCAAGGGAAGTATACATTTGCAAAGGGTTATTAGACATAGAGGGAAAGGGGTCCTCTCATACATTGGAAGATTTAGGGTGCACAACTGGCCCTTGCCCCCTTTAAAAATCAATGTAGCATATCTGAATTACATGTACCAAAGAGAAAATTATGCCCCCCCCTTCTCAAACTTCAAAGCCAGCAGGAACATGGAAATCCTGAGAACTGTTTGTTCTTTGTTTTTCTTATCAGAGATGTAAATTTTCACCTTAAAAACAAGTGATTTTGTTGCTGTGGTTAGTATTGGACACTCCCCTCCCTCCCCGCCGCCCTGAACAAAAAAATAATAGATGCACGTGAAAGCTTTTTTTGGAGGGTGTTCAAATGCTAGGACTGACCTTTGAAGTGCTTTGTTATCTTTCTCAGAATCTCTCATTATCTCTGTCAGCCTGACTTGATAAGATTGAAAATTGAATGCTGCCCTACCCTGCTCTGCCCTTGCATTTTCATGAGGAGGAATTTGTTTCCGACACATGTACAGGCTCTAGCGACAACTCGTCACTGGTTCCACTAAGTGACATATCTCCTGTGCTCAAGATTATGTGTTCATTTGCACAACGACAAAAAAAAAACAGCAAGTTCAGTGTGCATCGGGTTAATTTCTAACATTACCCAAATTTCTGACTCAAGACCTAAGGCCTAACACTTTACCTAACTTTACCTTAACTCTAATTCTAAACCTAACATGAAACTCAATGGCAACCCCAACCCTCACTTTATCTCTGACAGAATAAAGCCAACAGCAAATGCTGCCAGCGTTTGATTCAGGTCCGCGAATGCAATTAAGAACTGCCTATGTCCCTAACAGTAAATCAAATAAATTAAAGGTAATGTTCAAATAATTTTAATCATTTAAATCATCGTTATCATCTTCAAATCCCTGATTACAATGAAGAACTGCCTTGGACCCTCACAGAAAATGTGATGAATTAAAACTAGTGTTCTCAAAATTCTAAATACATGTACCTTTAAATCATCTTCAGACCATTGATCATAATGAAAACTGCCTTGGATCCTTAAAGAAAATGTGATGAATTAAAATTAATGTTCTCATAATTTTAATAATTTTAATCATCTTTTGATCACCCTGACCATATAAAGCCTTATTCACAAATTATGCAGTTAACTACCCCAAGAAGGAAGAAAACACTGCAGCATTACATATACATATTATACATGTACATGTATATAAACCAATGCCAAATGGGGTGAAAAAAGGGAGGTGCACACATCAAAGTACACCATACATACTCAATTCTCTGTGTTGTTAGATACAGAAAGGAGAAGCGTACTTTGTTGAAGTCAATTGATTTGCTGATGAGAATTTTCAAGGCAGTGTACTACATCCATTCAGAATTGGCCTAAGACAGAAAAATGAATATACCACACCCCTTTTCTCAAAGCATTTGAGAAGGTATAATGATGACATTAATCCATTTTCAATGATTACCTGGAAATAGGAAACCCTAATTTAACTAGTGTTTCTCATAATGACAATCATTTTTAAAACCCCAAAGAGTAAAAAATAAAGATGAAGTTAAAGTAATTCTTATGAATACAACCAGAGAAACCATCAAAGGGCAACTATGTATTCTTGCTGAATGACCTCATTTAGGACACGACATGGTTTCCTTATTTTTTTTCTTGAGACTAATTAAAGTCTAGTGCCTGTCTAACTATATATGCTGAAATACAAGTACTGTAATAGCATTCTGTCATTCATACCCAGTCATCAATATTATCCGCATCATCATTATCATTATCATCATCACCATTACCATCACTAACATCACCTTTATCAGTATCACCATTACCATCACTAACATCACCTTTATCAGTATCACCATTACCATCACCAAGATCACCATTAATAACATCAATAATCAGCAACATTACCATCATCTTCATCTTAATCATCATCACCATCATTATCATCACCTGAGATGCCAATCATAAATCAATCATCCTACATTTTATCTTTAACCCATTAATGAAAAGCCACATGCATTCTAGAAGGCAAGTAAAAACTAGTTAAATGCAAAATAGTGTACTATAGACAAAGCCTGTGAATATTAGGGCTCAAACTAACTGGAAATACAAGTTTTTTTTATCAAGATAGAAGCCTCGGATCTTTAGATGTCTGCCTGATGAATATGATCTACTTTGCTCTGTGTATTTTCTAAAATTTTCAAGGATGTTCATTCTTCAAATAAACTTTTAACAATCACTAAATTCAAAAGTAAATATATTTCCATCTTGTAGTATGCATTTCCACTTAATAGTTTAAACCTGAATTATTCTCAGACTCTCTACTAGAGAGTTGAAGCATGGTGCTACAAAACTACTTCCCTTGAAGTTTTATAGGAGAATGTCATACCAAAATAACATTTAAAAAATTGCAAAATTTGGTTGTTGTAGCCTAATACACGACATATGTTAGTCATTTAATAATATGAGACCAAGGTCAAAGTGTTTTTAGACAAACTTCAGTACATAGTGACAAATAGTACTGACAATTTTCAATGAGGTAAATAATGAGAGTCTGGATTTCAAAAAGATTTGTTCCTATATAGTGACTAATTTGCTCCATGGATAGGTATCTATGCCTTGTTTCGGTCCTTGGCCATTTGGGGCAAGTTGTACTGTAGCACCATGATTCAAAACCTCTAACTATGTCAACACAATCATGCTAAAAACTTAAAAGTTGGGGGTTACGAAAATCTAACAAACCCAATAAAAATCAAACTCTAACTTCAACATCAGGCAAATTTAAAATAAACTAATGTGACGTGCCACAAGTATAACAAAAATTAATCAATGATTTGAAATCAGAAATTTAAGTATCAAACTGGGTTCGCAACCAATAATTTCAAGAAAGGTAAGATCACACATACTTCTACTATCACAGTCCAAAGAAATCAGTAATAAATTCTTCATGTGTCACTTAAATATTATCCCTGTGCCACATTAAATTTCTCAAGGGATGAATTCTAGTTTGATTCTAACTTTCCAATGTAAATCTATAGCTTTAAATTTGAATGATTTGGAAAAGCATTGCCATGGAAACAAATGAGACCAGTAATGGGTAAGTATTAGTTAATGCCTATTGTTTGAGCTGACTGGTACTCATGGCAAACCTGCGATCATTCGGCTCAATACTCTGGTAATTTAAGGTTAAGGAAACCATACAATGGTAGCATTCTCAGCCTCCTTACTAATTTTAAGGTTTTTGTTTTACTGTGGCATGTCATTTAGGGATTAGTTATAACTCAACAGGCATGTCAAATACTTAAACAAAATCAAGCAACAAGTTTTCAATTGAAAACAAAACAAAATGAATCAGAATTCATGCGGTTTGTCATGATAAATGATAAATGATTTAATATGTAATAGCACTGTTGAATACATAGTAAGTGGCAAAGTATACAATGCAAAACGAGTATGTAAGTAAACAAGGCATCATACAAATTATGATTAGATAAAGATATGATGTGCATAATTATTTCTTGATTAAAATATACTCAATTTCATTTCTATATTGATTATTAAGCAGAGAAGCATACTAAAATTCTAAAAGGTAATATTTGAGCTATTAAATGTTTTCTCCTAAAACTAAATTTGCATAATTCTGATCTACAATGTTGGGAGAAAACCAGGCATATAAAAAAAAACAGTAAGTTATGTATTAATAGAGGATTATACTGTCTTTGCTATTTACTGTCTGCGGCAAACACATGGCCCATATTTTACTCAATTTTAAAACTGATGCTGGGTTTAGGCTTTTGCTTAAAATCTGGTTTAAGCACGTACGTCTCATGTACATTTTTTTATTTGTGAAACGTGATTTTAGCCGGACCCAGGGTCGGATTTAACTGAATTAGTAAAATAAGGACCATAGCATGAATCTCCATTATTATCTATGAAACTTCTTTCACTGTGCTGCTCAATATATATATTTGACTGAAATATCAATTGTTTGATTTAATGTTTAATAGCACGGTTAGCACCGTCAAAATACCTTCTGTGCAGTGAGTGGCAAATCAAGAATTAGAAAGCCTTTGTTATGTTTGAACTAGGAACAAAAATCTTTTTTCCAAGAGCAGAAAGAGTTACTTTAAAACTATGAGATTTCTTTCAGATTTCTTGCCAATTCATCAGTGGGACAAAGATTTGAAACCCCAAATTTGACTCTTGAAATTTCATTTATCTGTCATGATAAATGTTTGTAAACTTTGAGCAGCACAGAATGGTTTAAGATAAAAACATGTTTAAATTAACATCGTACACCCTAAGTATTAAATACATGTATACTTTTATCATCCTAACAATACAAAAGATGTAAACAATGATTTAGGAAGCCATTAATGTTTGCATATAATTCACAAAATTTTACTGTATTTTAAATGATAAAATTATATACAATTCTATAATTAATCAACAAGTTCTCAATTACTATAGCACCTATCAAATAGTAAAGTCTGGCTTCTAAATGCTATAAACCACATTTTCCATAATGATCAAATTTACTGATTAATTTCTCCTTAACGTTTCTAAGTAGTTTTGAACTTTTTTCATCGGTAAAATCCTTAATTTTTCTCCAACGTCATGTTTTCCTTTGTATTTACAAATGCAGCATTGCTAAATATTGGAAGGCTAATGGAAGACATATTAAAACATTATTGTTGATCATATCAATACCAAAGGTGGATCATTAAAACAAATATTTACAAAACAAACACTGTAACAAGAAAGTAGATACATACATGAAATTGAAGTTTAAGAACACCAAAATAATACAAATCAAACATATATTAAAACACATAATCCTCAAGAATGACATCACATTGGTTATTTGAAAATTACATCCCACTGATTCTAAACCCAAATTAAAAAGAAAACAATTGCAACCATCATATTAATTATGTTGCATTATATAATTGTAAATTTGAAGTTGATGATGGAGGTTGTTCAAGATCTTTTCCCACATCTTCCATCCATTTGGTCCTACATAGAAAACTCTAATAATAAAAAAGTACTTTTATAATTCAAAACCACAAAAACAATTGAATTATCTTTTTAAAGCTTTTTGATATGTTAGATTCCAAATGTTTTGTCACATAAAATAGTGCCATGCATAAGAAATTAAGAATCTAAATATGCAAATTCATTCAAACAGTATTGAGGATTTCATTTTTTTTTAAACAATTACATGTACCTTAAGAATGATGACATGAAATGTAATTCAACTTAACATGTTCACATCAAAAATTCCATATACAAACAAAACATAGATATGTAAATAACATGCAAAATGTCTACAATGATTCAAAAATCTATCCCATTTCAGATGAATAATTGTATCTAGCATCAAAGTTTAATAATGATATCTTATTCAAAATATACAACTATATACAATATCATTAAAACGAGAGTACTATATCAACAAAGTAAGAGTACAAAATTGAAAGAGTACTAAGCATCCCATGTCCCTATTTTACATACTTTCTCATTCTGGATGGTTTGAAGTGACAGTTCTTTCTTTCAAAATGTTCATAATCAAGACCTTTTTTCTTGATAGGATTTGTCCTTTCCTAATACTCAAAAGGAACTTAGCCACACATATGTTCACATTGCAAAAGCAGATGAATATAAAACCAAGAGCACCTAAAGTTTAGTTGTTAAAATATGACAATATTAGCTATAAAAAGTAAAATCTGCATAATGATAAGATTATACACACATGATCTGTTAGTACAATATGCAAATATATGCAAAATTAACCATGATGTAATGATATATACATGTGTAAGTATGACATTACAATGAATATAAGTATATGTAATAAGTAATATGTGATTACAGACATAAAATATATCAAATTAAATATGAAATAAACAATTCAAAGCTTAATCATTTCATGCAAAGCAAAACAAATTAAAACAAATAAAGCAAAAGGTAGGTTAATTAAATTGAATTATTAACTCTAATCCAAACATCACCAAATTATCAATCTCATCATAGTATATCCTTCATTGCACTACCAACCACCACTATATATATATGTACTATTGAAATATCATGCCCATCACAAAAAGTGTAACATAAAAAACTTTCCGAGGTGATACGACACAAGCTCCAGTGAAAACTGCTCCACATCGATTTCCTACACCTACCAAATTCCTTACTTCAACCCCAGACCGAACATTATATCAAACCTGAACTCTAACCCTAAACCTAATCTGAATTAAAACCCAATTGCAACCCCAAGCCTAACTTTACATCTTTGATGAAGTAAAGCCTGGAGCAAATGTCCGACCACGTCCATGTTCCTTCAGCAGAAATAATAATTACTGAAAATAATATTCTATCAGATATTAGATATATACTTGTCACAGCATACAGTGGCTGTGCCCTACATAACACCTACAAATTTACTATCCGACTTCAAAAACTTATTCAATTATTTGTGAAGACCACATACTGAAATTATACAGAATCAAAATATTCACGATTGGCGGACAAACACTGAAAAAAGTATGCATAAATTACAAGGAAGTTAAAATATAATTTGAACAATATAATCTCATCACAGCATCAACAAGACAAACACATTTAATTAAAACAGAAGTTCTAATTTCTTGTATTCACAAGTAATGTAAAACATTGAATACCTAATGTTGATTTACAGTTTTTAGATTTCGCTGAAAACTGACATATTTAGGACATATAATTTCAGTTTTTAATTTCCTTATTAATAAGTTCTTGATTACTGGAAGTATTCAACAGGGAAAACTAGAAGCTAATGAATGCTAGTCATTTTAGATATTTACTGTCAAAATTCTTTTAAAATTTAGACATTTGCATATTTATGAGCACCAATGGTGTCAGAGTCTGACCAATAAATTAGCCTAATAAAAACTATGTCTAAACCCTAAGAAAATTTAAAGAATCTAATATCTATACAAAGAAAACACCTAATCTCCAGATTAGTTGAAGCATTCAAGTGGCAAGAATGTGTATATAAAGTGTAAATATATTTTTTAAAGTGTTTCATCCTGTCATATAAAAATAAAGTATTATTTCGATGAGGTTACCACCTGATTAAATCATGGTGTAAACCTAGTTCTAAGGGTTATGTTAGTTCTTACCGCCATCTAAAGAACAATAATTCAATACCTTATATCTAGGTCTGCATATTCCATTAGTATTTCGAGTTAGAATGAAACAGAAAGCTCGCCATGTATAAAAGACAGAACCAATATCATCAGACGGATAGAGAGAAAGGGTTGAAAGATCACATGAACATGTTAGCATCCTAATTATAGAGGTAAAGAGTAGATAAAAGACCAAGCACAAAGTGAAAAACATAGTCTTGTTTCCAGCAAAAGGGAGTTCAGCATCCTGAAATACACATGAATATACAATACACATAAATGAATGAGTCAAAGATGAAAGTAGAAGTGTGGTTTCCCCAGTGGAAAGAGGTAAAAATGGAAGAAAAGAAACAGAGAATATCATGTTCAAGTATTCTTCCTACATGTGTGTGGAATTTGAACACCTTCATTGTTGGTATGTTAGATATAGTTCACGAAAGCCTCATAATTATTAAGATCAGTTTTTACAATGGGGGTATTTAGAAAATTTGAATACATCTGCTAAGGTCTGAATACAGAGTGTATAATCAACAGCACATCGAAAGCTCTGTCAATAGAGGGAGCTCTTGCCCTTTGCTCTACACACGGATTGGGTTTTCAAGAATTGAAAGAATTGAAAGCTGTGAGCAACTTAAAAAGAACTAGATGGGATGAGAAGAAGTCTGCTGCATTTGATCTCATTGCCTTGTCTGGCAAAAGATTTCAAGAACTATAGTAAAATCTACTAATTTATCCAATTCATAAAAATATCACTACCTATGGTAGATAAGAAAAATGTAATAATCGGCCATAGAAACAAAGAAAAGAAACCTTACTTCGTTATTGATTAATTGGAATGGCTGCAAGAAGGGTTAGTGTCCAAATGCCAAGAGTAGACAAGGTGAATAGCTGCTGTTAACATAATGTATGTACAGAGCCAGAAGGGCGTTTACTTTGTGTTAAAGTATATGAGTTAATGCCGTTCTGGCTCAAAACTGATGATAGAAGAGTTTCTAATATCTGGATCAATGACACAGAATTAAGATGTTTTTTTCTATGAAGATGAATTTTATACATGCATACGTGGAGCTAGGTCTAAGCCTACTTAAATACTTGTTATCCCATTAATCTCCCCTCGATGTGAGTGTCCATGATATTATAAAATATTACAGAATAAATGACATTAAATTCCAGTTAAATCCCTAATAATCATCCTCATAAAAATGACATAATATATGATTAGCAAAATCAGCACCCTCACTATAAATATGCAGCAAACATGACCACTAATTGTTACTGTTGAAAGCAATATTTACACAATTTACTTCATCTTATAAATGATTTAAAATCAATGCTGTCCATTTCCTTGTTCGGCAAATAATATTGCCTAGTACTTTTTTGGACATGTCTCAAAGTTTTCCAAAGTTTTCTACTTGATCAAATATGCTCAATATGTCTTTGACAAGAATAGGTGCCATGAAATGGGTATGGGGGGGGGGCTGAATACACAAGCCAAAATAAAGAATCACTATCTTACAAATGAATAACATAGAAATAAGATACTTTTAACACACACAGAGATTCTCAGCAAAGCCCTTGGGATAAGCATCCAGATTGATACAAGATCAATATTTAACCTCTCATCTTAGGTTGGAAGCTCTTTGGGAGAATCATATTCCTCAAATGTAAACAAATGGAAAATATATGAATATCTAACCTTACAACCTAACTTATATTGATGTTTCCCCTTAGAGTATTCAAACAGGGAATTGGAATGAGGACACTCAAATGTGATATACCTTTTGCTTGAAGCCAGGAGGGCGATAACTCTGTGTTAAATGATGTAGGCTAATGCCCTTCTAGCTCCTAATAGAATATATGCTCAATATGACAGACAGGTGGGCAAGAAAGAAATTGTGTATTCAAATCTTGCTGCGTGAATCTTCATTGATGCGTTTGTGACATCAAAGTTTCAGGAACTGATTTATGGTCGAGAGGCCCTAAACAGAATAGTGAAGTTTCTCTTCAAACATGTTGCTCTTTTTTATTAAAGTTTAAAGAATTTTGAAGTTTGACGAGTTTGAAGAGGAACTTCCCTATTCTGTCACAGCTATTAGTTCGTTCTTAAAACTTTGATGTCACTGACACATCAGTGAAGATTTGATTTGATCTGATTTGATTTCTTAAAAAACACACTTCCTTGAGTATTCCTGTTCAATGAATAGAACATTTGTCATCGAGTTGTTTTATCTAAGTAAATGAGTGGTAAACTTTGCAAAGTAATTGGGTCAAAGATTTTTTTGTTAATAATTCATATGAAATATATGTCATCTACCTTACCAAAACTGTTAAAATAAAATGATGGACTATGAATCTCACAAAATATGAGTATGTATATAATAATATATTTAGAAATGAATAACATAGGGTGATATGCATGCACACACCTAATATAAACTGAAATAAAAATTGCTTTAAGGGAGATGTAACATGTAGTTTGCAAAATAAAATGCTACTGCTCAAAATTGAATTACCTTGCAAAACCCTTTTGCTCCCTTCCCTCTTTCGGCCATAACAATTAAACTATTGAATAATAAAACCAACTAAAATTAATAATTGCTGCATAATTGGAATCCTTGGGATGAGTTATATACATATATCTTTCTCAATTCTGAAGAAGAAAAAAAATTTTAATTTTTCAAATATATGCCTTCATTTTTCAATAATTCATTCAAATAGAGTACCGTAGCCTGGTCCAGATGGCTACTTTTCTGTCGAGAGCCAGAAGAGCATTACAAATTTACTTTAACACAGGGTTCAAGACCGTCCTGCTCTCAACAGACGCACTACAATATTTCTTCTTTTCGACCCACATCACTTCAAACCATGCAGAGATTTTTTAATTCCAAAATATAAAAAGCCCATGTTAAATTCATCTATTTCACTTCAAATATTGTACAAATTGTTATCATATACATCTGTACTTGGTTGATTCTCGTTGTGGCTAAGATCAATACTAATATATCTCTGAGAAGAGATCAGCTTGTGTAAGTAGTAAATGGAAATTAATGTTGACGAGTTATTTACTGTGAGTAACTGTTGCAAAAATCTTAAATATTAATCAATTCTATTTGGCAAATATTTGGTATAATCTGATATAAAAGATAAACAATTCCAGAAAGGGGCAATATTTGCCTTTAAAAAAATGAAATGGAAACTCTCATTACCAATCATGTGAAAGAATATGTTTTAACTAATACGTGATGATACAAATTTTGCCAGGAAAGTCGGGAAACCGCCTACTAATTGATATATTTGGTAAATTATTATATCTATTGGGACCAAATAGATATCGCGCACGTGGTCGGGTAGTCCCATGTACATCTTTCTGTGTACAGTGCTTGTAACTTTACCAAGACTGGGCAAAATTTCTTATCATTTTGATGATTCCAGAACCTTGCAGTACACACTAACACTTATATGCTAGATGATCAACCTTTTCTGATCGATTCCACAACGTTTCTTTCACAATGCAATCGCATGACCAGAACTGGTCTTTATCTTTAAACATAGAAAGTTTGAATAACAAAGAAAATGAGACAGAATTGATTAGAAAGTATGTGAATTTTGTGAAAAGATTAAGATCTTTCCTGACAACTCAAAAAAGTTATGATTTTCTCAGATTTGAAATAGCAAAAATACTATTTTTCCTTAGGAGAATAGCCTCAGTTTTATACCATTAAATTGCAAGGTTTCAAAACCTTATTTTTATTAACAATTGCGTTGAAAGAGTTTCCTACTTCTGTTGTGGCAGATATAGCCAAGTATAAAGAATAACTTGTCTAATTCAGTGTTGCTTTCAAAATATTGTCACTAGATATCAAGATGACTCTGTTCATACTATTCTGATGTTTGGGGCTGTAGTGTTGTATTAGTAGGAGAGTTGAATGGGCTTTGATCACGGCATTACGATGTGGCTTGGCTGAGCATCATACATCGTCAATCTCTACTAGTGGGCAGTTCTTACCTTCCAAGTCTGCTTCATCACCACCCGAAGACTCAAAGTCCTCCTCATCAGCTAGGGGGATGTATCCACCAGGAGAAAAGGATGCATTGCGTTTGGTCTCTGGAGTTGCGTTGTTTTCCTGCCTGTAGGACCCAGACACCAGATGCATAAGAGACTCAACAGAGGAGCTCCGTTCTGGATCATCAGGAGTGGCAATCTCTACAGCTTGGTGGTCCATCATCATGTTCAGGTACTCTTCAGTCATGTCGTCAAAAGGTTGAGCAAGAGCAGCACTGTCCACTGTGGAGACGGAGTCCCGCAACCAGGCGGCTGGAGGTGTACCTGGCTTTCCTTGTACTTTGTCAGGGCTGGAGCAGGAGGTGGCTTTGTAAGGACAGCCCTCTTCAACTTAGGACTCTCCCTAAACTTGACACTCTGCATGATTGTTGGAGGCAGGTTGGCAGGATGATGACTGGTTGTCTTCTTGTTGGTATTGGCTTTGGTTGGAAGTGGACTTGACCACCTGCTGTTGTCTTCTCCAGAGAAGAGGGTTTCCCTTTCTTTACGCTGCTCACGGCTGGCACTCACATCAGGACTGGGCGCCCGGACATATTCAGGAGCAACAAGTTTAGCTTTCTCTCACTGGCCTCTCTGGACTACTGTCTGAGCTAAAACCAAGGTTGTCTGATGATTTAGGATGCCTGTAGAGTTTAGTATTAGTACCAGGAGGGACAGGTCGGGGTGTTTTGTCTTCATCTGATGTTGACTCATGATCACACCCAGGACTAAACTCATCCTTCTTGACCATCTTTTTTGGATGTGTAGCCTGCCTATAAGGGAAAAAGTCCTGACCCTTCTTTGCTTTACCAGGTATCTCTTGCAGTTCTCCATTATCAGGCCCATATGGATTAGGTCTCATTTCAGAAACATCTGATGATGCTCTCTTCCCCTTCTTACGCTGTTTGCCAGACCCTGGACTGGCATGGACACCAAGTAGCTCCTGGAGTTCTGCTACCTTCTGAGCAAGCAATGGAATCTCTGCAGCTCGATGATCAAATGGTCTGTAGTATTGGGGATAGAGTATATCATCTGCATCTTGATCAGCCTCAGTGTGAATGGTTTGTAGCTGATTCAAGGCGTACTCAAAGTCAGCACTGTCCCTTCCTCGAATCCTTTTTCCTGCAACATGGGTTGCCAACAGATGCCTGTTCTGTTCCAGCGAATAAATAGGATCATTCTCCTCATCTTTTTGAGCTAGATTTGGCTCACTACCTGCCCGCTGCATTTTCAGCTGGCTCTTGACCTTCTCCAAAATTTCTTGCTTTTTGTTATGACGTTCCATCTCAACTTTCTTCTGCTGGAACAGTTGTGCACCCATGGACAAACGCTTGGCACCAGAATCCTCATTGGTTAACTCAACAGGCATACCAGACACCTTAGAACTCTCCAGTTTTTCATCTCTAGCACATGAATTGAGCCTGGGAAGACTTTGGCTCCTCCTTCCCATTAATCCTGGGCCTGCACCTTGCCCACGCTGTCTCAGTCGGTCATAGTAAGCGTGCCTCTCACCAGGTTTGGATTGATCGTCATCAGAGTAGACTTCACTTTGGCGAACAGGAGATGGACTTTTCTGGGCTTTTTTAGCCATGAGCGGCTCAGTGAAATTTTGTTTAACAGTGTGCTTTCTGATTTCTGGTTCCCTAGCAGTGTGGCCTTTGGGCCACTTGATGCTGCCATACATTGCTTTGGGCTGGGAAGCACCTCTCTGCTGGCTACTGCTTGCTGGTATTTCAGTCTGGTTTTTGTTTATATTACCAGCTACACTCAAAATCTCCTCTTCTTTTGAGAGAGGCTTCAAACTCTCAAAGTATGCCCTTCTTTCTTTGGCATTGATAGGCTTAGCATCCTCTTCAATTTCTTCTGGACTTTCTTGCTTGATGTGTGGTCTGCTTTCAACCTCTCGATAGATACTATGGGTGACTGGAAGCTCAGCGGATAATGGACGAGCAGTTGCTTTAGTTTTCCTTTCTGTTGTATCAATAACTTCACAGGGTACGGCAGTTGCTGTAATATACTGCTCATTGTAATATGCAGATGGGAGACTATGCACTTTTCCTGAAACTGTCCGAGTCTTCTCTTCGGAATCCCTTCGGGCAGCTCGTTTGCCATAACATGTGTCATCTTTGATAGCTTGGTTGGATTGCTGGGCATCTTTCACCAATATACTCTTCAGGTCAGCTGAGGCTCGCCTTTTAGGTACGACCAGGTCAAGACCACCATTCGTTTCAACATCCCTGTTGATTTTCTTTATAAGATCTTTGATAGGTACAATGGGTACATCTACTTCGCTTTCTTTCCCTGTACCTCCAATACGATACTCAGTGTCAGAAAATCTATCTCTGTCATAAAACGATTTCTGAGGTTGATGTGCTTGTTGGATTTGTTCTCTTTCAAACTCTGGGCTAGAATGATACCCAGAAGACAGGCTAGTTCCTCTGAAACTATCCCTTGGATTTGCATAGTTTACAGGCTCTGTTTTCTGTGCTATCTGTGAGGGTACAATCTTCTGAGCTTGATGGGGAGCTTGTTGGGTGTAGCCAGCTGATCTTTTTTGCCTGGAGTAGTAATCAGACTCATTGCCCATTGAGCTATCTTGAGATACTGAGCTCTGGGCACTTTGTCTCCGATCATGCTTCCCCAGCTGTTGTTTCCAGGCTGGATCTCCCTGGTTTGCTCGATATTCCATCTGAGACCTTACTGGGGAATAGCTTCCGTGCTGGGAGTAGCCATTTTGCACAGGGCTCTGACTGTATTGGTTGTGTGATGGTTTTGACATGTTTATAGGCCGTCTCATAACTGGTGATACCTTTCCATTTTCTATCTCTACAAACTCTCTTTGCATTGGTCCTGGACTTGCCTCTGGACTAGGTGAGGTAGGTACAACTTGAGAAACCAGGCAGAAGATAGTCTGCTTCCCAGAATCCACTTGCTTTATGGAACTGACTGAATTCTCAGGTTCAGTAGGGGCTGGTGACCGTACTGTCATACGTGCCGGATAGTCTTCAGGCCAGTCCTTCGGGACAAGGGAAGGTGCCTTCTTTGCGTTGTATGTGTTATTATATTTCTCTGGCTGGTTGTTATGGAGGCTATTTACGCCATATCCTCCATTGGTTTGACTCGTTTGTTTTATAGGCTCAGAATATTGGTGATTGTTGTTGGTGGTGCTAACCCCATACTGATTATTGTAGAAGGAATCCCCATTGGGATGCTTTGGGGATCCTGAAGCTACTCCAAATGCTGAATTCCTAGACCGCTCTAAACTTGGATAAAGTCCATCATCTGAAGCAGGGTGGTCTATGGCACTCCTGGGTCTTTCTTGACTGAATGTGTTCTGCGGCTGTCTTGGAACACCACCGAGGCTCGTTGGTCGTTTGAATTTCTTCATGTGCTGATCATAGGCTTTTACTTCTCGTACTGTTCGCAGTGAGTTTGATTGCTTCGGCTGCATCTGACTAACTTGCTGATTTTGTTCCTCCCACTGCACTTCTCTGGGTTCTGACTCTTTGTAAAGTTCTGGATAGTAGTTGAAATTTGTTGTATTTTGTTTACTGGCTGGGGATGAGGGGTAACTGTGCGAAGGGGGAGCTTGGTTGATCGCAAACATGTCAGGCTCTCTGGACTTCTTGTATGTGGGCTCTCTGAGGTCAATCTCTCCATCACTTCGATAAACTGGTCTTGGAGCCTCTGGAACTTTGTCACTTTGAGGCAATACGAGGGGTCTTGCATTGCTGGTGGGTCTAGACTGAGCTGTGACTTTTTCTTTGATCCATGAGTTTCCGTATGGATCAGAATTTACCTTTTGTTTCTGCTGTTGAATGTAAGGTCTCTGTTGATAATCTTCCCCATAGGCAGTTGGAGTGCGTTCAAAAGAATATTGGTCATGAGGGCTGGGAGAGTGGCCATACTGGCTAGGACTAGGACTATAGGGGTCACTTGATGACTGTTTGATTTTACTATCCACTTGATATCCATTTGATGATGGCTGAGGGCTCCTGGAATATTCCAAACCTTGTCTTTCGGCAGACATGTCTCGCTTACCATAGCGATCACTGCGTTCATTTTGTAGATTGCTATAGTGTTTTTGCCTTCTGTCCGGAGACATCTCTCGCTGACCATAATTATCACCATTGCGTTCATGATTTTGATTGTCATAGTGCTTCTGCTTTCTGTCCGGAGACCTGTCTCGCTTGCCATAGTGATCACTTTGGTCATACTGTCGATTGTCATATCTTTGCTTTCTCTCTGGAGATATGTCATGCTTGCCATAGTGATCAGTGTAGTCATATTGTTGAATGTCATGTTTCTGCTTTCTATCTGGAGGTATCTGTCTCACTGGAGGTGATCTTGAGTACTCTTTAGTTGGAGACCATGACCTTTCCCTAACGTGTTTAGAACTGGAAGAGCTTTGACCAACAAGAGGACTCACCTTCCAATTCTTTGGACTGCTTGATCCAGAAGAAGGACTGCAGACATCGTAATCACTGGCTGAAGTAGTGAAGTCAGTGTCTGGTCCTTCAGGAATATGAACTCTGTTGAGGGACTCCTGTCGACGTGGTGGTTTGGGTGGTCCACGAAGAGCTGTAGGAGACCCTTGGCCATAATGTCCTGGAAGTGATCCACCTCTGTTCTTACTTCTGTCCTGAGAATAGTGGCTGGGCAGAGATCCAGATCTTCTCTCCCCTCTGTCCTCATACCTCTGCCGTTGACTGTTGATCCGCATGAGCTCTTCATCATCTTCCCGGCTGTACCTCCGTTCATTGCCTGGTCGAGAGTGATGATGATGCATGCTGGAGGAACCATTCCTGTAGTCTCCTGCAGAATGACGGTATCTTCTGTCGTCTCTGGGTGGACGGTCTTGTCTACTGCGAGAGTGCCCCTGGCCCTGTGATTGGTGTTGTTTGGGGGCTCGAGGGCGCTCCGGGCTACTTCGACCGTTGCTGCTACTTGGTTTGGTGATGTAGTCAAAGTGGGTTGCTTTTACAGGATGTGTCTTCCCATTGGTCTCATTTTCTTTGCCTTTCTTCTCCTTCCCTGGTGACAGTAGGCCAGAAAGGCCCTGAAAGAAGAAAAAAGGTAAAAAATCATAAGTTAACTGTCACAGGATTCTATAAATTTACCCAATGCCATTTAATCATTTTCATAGGAGTCAAATAGAGTAATATGATATATACATTGAAATTAATATAAACACAATAATGATGAACAATAATATTATTTGGCACCTGAAAGTGACTGAAAAAATAATTGATATTAATGGGAAAAATGAAACTATAATTTAATGAACATAATTATATTTTTCAAATTCATAAGATCACAACATTTTGTGGGATATCTAAAATAAAAATCATTAACCCAGTTTCATGGAATAGATCAAATAATTAGGATGAAAGGAAATAGAAGAAAGGTTAGGGTTTATGAAAATCATTTGATAGAAATTTAAAGTAGATCATGTATAAAAAACAAATATGTTATTATTTCCACGGCAGTTGCATACACATACTTCATGTAAAAAACATTGATTTTTAATGGCAATTCAAAGGTGCCCAGATGTTGTATTTCAGGGGATCTAGAGAAATTATGATGATATGACCATATCAAGCACTTTCTTCATTTATTCGTATTTAGGTATTTCCATTTTCAGAAGTATCTACAAAATTTCAAATACCTCCCAAAAGGGAAATTAAAACATTAAAATAAAACAAATGAGGTGATTCCAAATCATACCCTAAAGGCATTGAACAAAATTAGGACTTCATAGTCTGGAAGAAAATGAAAATGGATGAAAAAGTAAAACTCTCAAATCACAGACTTAGATATCAAAATTGAACATGTCATGAAAGTAGTCCCCTACATGGACTGCTGTGGGCTAATAATCCATCATGATTGCTTGCCTTTTGACAATTTCTAAAAACTCTCCAGAGATTGTATTTGGTCTAATTTTTCAGACTGCCTGATGTAGGAGAGTTAACCTTCAAACTTTCACTTAAATATCAGGCACATTTGAATGAATTGGTAGCTGGCGATGACCTGTGAATGACCTCATATTTTCAAGGCTGATGTGTTATCATCAAACTGTTAGCAGTGCCCAAAATCTGGTACCACTTTGACTTTCTCCTTCAGAGATGATTTCAATCATAAACAGAAAATAAATCTCTTCTCTTAAACAATATCTCTACTAGTGCTACCTTTTCCCCTCCTAAATCTGCAAGGGTAGATCATTATCATCCATAGCTAAGAATAGCCAAACTATAAGTTTTATGCCTTAGAAGTTCTATTTTGTCCAGCAATAACTAATGCACATGGAATGAAATACCTCCATGAGCAAACATTTTCCTCTCTTCTGTTGCCTGAGAAAGACTCAAACTCTCATGGAAACATACCCATAATACACCTGTGAACTCGACCTTGATTTTGCTCATTCATTCCTTTGCAAACAATGGAGCTGTCATTCATAGGGATGGTAGAAACTAGAAAGCACTTGACAAGACCAAGGAGCACACCAAGGTTTACAAGATGAAAGGTTTAGTGTTACTTGTAAAGCTGCAAAACAACAAATGCAATCCTGTCACCTTGAGTCTTGACTGAGATGAGAAGCAAGAAGAAAGCAATTTTGGGCAGTTACCTTCAAAACTTCTCTGACAATATAGCAATGAAAGTAGTTGCAGGGTAGTGCCGTCAATAGGCCCATTTACACATCCCAAACACTATTTTGACAAATCATTGATTTTTTTTGTCTACCATTTACGCTACTGGAAAAGCCCATTAAAAACCGTCAAAGTTAGCTCACACCGATTTTTTGGCGAGTACCGGTAGTGCGCATGCATGACTCATCGGTGCTCTGCATGCCCTAGTGCAGAAGCGAAGAGAGTCACAGGTGCAAAAATCGGTATCTTAACGAACTTTGCTTTTACACTGCAAAAAATCAGTGAAAGTTTGGCAGGCGTTTAAAAACACCACAATCAAGGTGGATTTTTCTATTTAGATTTTTCGTTGTGTTTGCTGGTACAGCGAAACAACGGAATGTGAGAAAAATCAATGATTTTTGGTTGCAGTGTAAATGCTGCTTATAAGGAGAGCTTTCAGATCACCTTGATATCCATATAAATGTTGTCCTATAGCTGTTGAAGTTGTTAATTTAAACCAGACTCTCATGAGATAATGCAGGGCTTGTAACTAACAGGCGCCCAGGGACCCATGGGTGCCCTAAATCTTAGTCTGGACCCCAACAATTTTGAAGTTTTTACATATAGGGTTCGTACAAACAGACTGTAAAAAGATAAATCCGGACCCCTTTCCAAAAAAGTTAGTGTGGAGCCCTGGATAATGAAATAACAACACAAATACATGTACCAAGATATTTCCTACTAGATATGTAGAGATATCTATCAAATTTAGAAATTATAGCTTCATTATAAATACTTAATATATTTCCAAAAATGACTCTACTTGGACAATGTACTACTGAAATTTACTTGGACAATAACGATAGAAAAAAATGTAACCCCTATATTCACAGCTGATTTTACAGCCTGTATAGATCTATACAGGCTCAACGCCAACCCGCCTCCCCCACCTCCCTCCCCCTCTCACTCCACTCCACTCCTCAATAATCATTCTACATGTACATGTACCTCAATACTGATTCCTTCTTTAAACTGCCTCTCCCCAACCCTTCTTCTGTTTATACCTTAGAATCACAACACAACAGAGCTGCTTGAATTGATTGGCCTGGCTGACATTAAATCACTTTCACATTCTGGGCATAGCTTTGGGATTACAGAGTACTGGTAATGATACAAATGATGGTTAGACGTCACACTTCATCCCTTATCACACACTATCATGAGCAGTACCGGTATGTTTTACCTCACATAAATTATAGAGGGCTGAACAAGTGAAAGAAACTGTTGTCCATAGAAATCATAAAGTGAAAGAAACTGATGTCCATAAAAATCATAAATGTCCACCTCATATTTGTTCCCAACAAATATATGAAAAACAGAATGCTGTATAAGGAAGAAAGGCTTCCTCTCCTACATCACACTTGATTGTTGAGTCGATAAACCAGGAGGGTGTTTCACAAAGATCCTAAGTCGAACTTATCTCTAAGTTGGACTTAACAATTATGGAAAGCCGTTAGCATCTATGAAAATATTTTGTAAAAGTTATTTTAAAAGGCATCAACTGTTGTTTCAAATCATTCATATTTTCTATTATCAAGGAGATTTCATGTTCTTGATATATGGAATTTATAACAATTCTAAAATATTTGAATTTTCGCTTTTGAATATATTTTATTTTAAGGCTACCAATGGCTCTCCATAATTTTTAAGTCCAACTTAGAGTTAAGTTCGACTTAGGATCTTTATGAAACACCACCCTGGTCATATGTTGACTGAACAAAAGGAAATATACAAAATATTTGAGGAATTCCAATTATTCCATGATTATAACTATGACACTCTAAAACCAGAGAGACAACAAAAGATTTGCCCATTAGGTAATCTTTGCGATGAAATGCCAATTCTGCTATTTCACAAATCACACTATAGAGTACCGAAGTGCTAACGTCATATTCGCTCGTCGTTTTGGTTACTGGTTTCAAACAACAGAGCCTGCACATGAGGTTCACCGCGACATCATTCAAGCAACGGGCTGGAGCAAATTGGAGCATGGCAAATTCAATGTTTGGCGCTGGTGTGATCACCACGCCATTGTTTAGATCAAAATTGTTTGGAACCAGCTACCTTGACAACTTGGCTAATATGATTATGACGTCACATTTCGGTACTCTATACTACTTTTGCTAACCAGTTCCTTTTTTTTTTCTTTCTTTCTTTTCTTTATCACTGCAAGCATTGTTGGGCAAAGTCTATCTCTCCATCGATCAGGCCGCGTGCTAGTTATTTCTCTTTTCCCTGAAAGAATGATTTGATCGATATTTAACAGAAATGAAATAAAATAAAATTTGTTGGATGTCACGGAATCAAACAAGATCATTACCTTCACTGTCTGTAATGTAGATAGTAGAATACAAAATACTCTTTTTTGACATAATTCAGTGGCACTATTATGCTTTCCACATCGGCAACATTTTCCTTAGCCCTGTACTATGGCTGGGGGTAAGGGGATTCTTAGCCCTGCTACAGTATGGGGATAAGCTTAGCCCACTTCATTTTCACACTCAGTTTTACCAAAGTGGGCTAGCCCAACCAATAGTATGGGATAATTTGGCCCCCCAAAAAGCAGGGTTATTAGCACTTGAAATGTGGTGCTTAGAGCTCAAGTGAGACCAAAAGTCAAAATAGTCCGGTGCTGAGGAAAAGCGGTGCTAACCTGTGAAGGCGGAAAAGATGTGTCCAATCAGAGGTAGTCCGGGGTTAGCGATTTCAAGTGAGAACAGGGTGAATTTTCTTAGCCCGGGCAAGGAGTTAAAATAGGCTCTTGGCCCAGGCAAATAGTATGGGGCTGAGAAAACTGAGTGTGAAAATCATACATGTTATTGGCATATAGATACATGTATATATATGTATATATGTAAATATATAAATTATATATAGATACATGTATATTTAAGAGAGGCCATTTGTTTTCTATTATTCATTCTACTCCATATTCTACTCCACATCTTTCTCCGCATTCACCCTTGCCTAGTTTGCAGGTGCAAACCCTTTTCAGTCATAGTGCGTATCAAAGTGTCTGAACATTGAGACTATACAGACTGCATCCTCTACTGCACCCATAGGCTCTGTACTATAGCTGCTTGTGACACAACTACACACTGACAGAGTTAGGCTCAGCTCAAGGCTTTACGGAATCGTGTTCAAGTGTCAAATGAGAGTCTGCGCCTGCAGACTAACCGTTACATGAGCAGAAAACAGCATTCTGCTTTCTACATCCCACCAAATTGAAAATGCTAATTGACAGCCTGCAGCCATGTCATATTCAGATCCAACTCTAATCATAACTACATCATACAGCGGCCATGCTGCTTCCTGGCACCCTGCCAGACTACTAGAGGTCAACCCCCACATCTCAGAGGTCATTGCTGACCCTTCAGGCAAGGTCGGAGGTCACATGACTTCCATGGAAATTTTCAATTGCGATTAAAAAAGGTAGGCCTACTACATGGATGTGAATGGATTTGAGCTGGCCAATCAACATTCAAGAATATATAGGCCTGTGTACAAGAAGATTATGGTTTTGGGAATGAAAAGGGAAAGACAGAGCTTACATAAATAGCTGGAAGACATATAGGACCAAGGAGTTATTAATTCCTTGATAAGACCAGAGAGAAATGAAGCTTTAAATAATATTTTTTTAAAGGGTGGCTATGAGAACTCTGAAAGAGCTCAGGACAATTTTCTTCGGTTCATGGGCCTGTATAAACACCACTCTCTAAAATACTTTTGGATGAAAATCTCCCAAAGACCTCCTGTGAACATTAACATAATCTCTATATTGAATTGAATGCAGGCAATTTTCTCCAATGTGAGCAGACATGCTCACCATATTGGCATATATAGCTGCAGATTTACATTTGAGCTAACTATAGCACATATTAAAAAACTGAATGTAATTGGGATATTACTTAAAATAATTAATAGAGCAAGAAAAGGTAAAACGGTACAGATAATGGTATGTTAACTGTTATTTATGAAACTTTATTCTACAATTATCATTACATGTACTTAACCTACAGGGTATATGCTTGTTATTGGCTATGACTGGCAGAATCAAGGCTATCAGTATAACAAAATAAAGATTCATCTCAGAAATCGAATGCCATAACAGTCAACTAGATTGTGGGCATCAAGCGAAAGAGATGACATTGCTCTCTTTATCAAAATTACTAGGAAAGGAAACAATTTTCCTATTATTCACTATGAATATGATCAACATTCCATTCAAACCATTGCATTTTCAAGAATAGAAGGGAGTGGAATAGAATTGATTTGTTCAGGTGTTTGACTACCTTGACATTTCACCCACATCTAAGAGATTATTTTGAAAATACTAATCTAAATATCTGAATATCTGATATCACTTAGAAATCTAAAGTTGTCAAAGTCCTTACATATTTGAATGAATTAGAAAGTTGGATTTTCCACAAACTAAAAAGTTTAAGATTAAATTGTACTGACTAAAATAGATCAAAGTGAAGATCACCAATTATCTATCCCCTCCTACCCCCCCCCCTCTCTCTCTTCCTGTGTGTCTCTCTCTCTGTCTCTCTCTGTCTCTCTCTCTCTCTCTCTCTCTCTCTCTCTCTCTCTCTCTCTCTCTCTCTCTCTCTCTCTCTCTCTCTCTCTCTCTCTCTCTCTCTCTCTCTCTCTCTCCATCTTTCCCTCTCTCTCTCTCTCTCTCTCTCTCTCCCCTCTCTCTCTCTCTCTTTCACACACACACACACACACTCTCTCTCTCTCCCTCCCTCCCTCCCTCCATCCCTCCCTTCATCCATCCCATCCTTCCTTTCCATATTTTCATAATACCAATAATTAATCCCCTTCTACCTCCCCATCTCTCCATAATCATCAAACTCATATTTTGTAAACACCTTTGTACACCTAAACACAAAGTAGTGCATTGACCGATTTGGGAATGTGAAGCCTTATGAACGCTAATTCTGAAGCCAAAATAACATTATTATACAACAATCTCTAACATGTTATTTGCGGATTAACTCAAGGACACCTAACCAATTCATATATGAATAAACAAAATTTGAAATTAATAACACAGTTCACTTGAGATATTGCCTCATGCCAGAACTATGCAATAGGCTTACAAATTAATTGTCTATACAAATGCAGACAAATTTAGGGTTCAAATGATGTCAAGGCAAGGTATTCTACAAACACTACTTCAGATTTACGTGTACTGCTGCTCTCAATATCCCTATGTGTCGACAGCCATGTCCCACAATGCATCACTAAATGCATGACGGATGCGTGATGAAGCTTGGGTACAGGAACTAGAAATTGTTCTGTGTTCACCTTCGCTGAAAAATGGTGGCGCAATTGAAGATACATTACAGCAGAGGGAGCGGTGTTGGAAAATACCCTGTCTTTAATCCAGTTAAATAATCTCAATCATGCTGTGTCTTGAGACTCAAATACAAAAAAACCTTTCCATTCATCTAAACAATGCTTGACACTTAACAGGTGCCCTAGACACGCATGTGCCGTGCCCCTAAATTCCAACTCTGAGTCCAGACCCCAAAATCTCAAAATTCTAGCAGGGGTTCAAGAAAACAGAGCCTAAAAAGTCCATTCAAACCCCCTGCAAAAATGTTTCACACATGTAGGCCTGCATGTAAATGCTATTCTTGCTCTCTTTGCTCAGTTGTACCATGTGTTGCTAGATTTCCATGGTTGTACTGCGCAAAAAAATGAAAATGCACCTTATCATTACAGACCTCAGACTGAAATTCCAAAAGAAAGGAAAATGTTAACTTAATTCATTCAAATAGGCCCTACAATTTCAATTGTACCAGTTTGAACATCATCATCACGTTTGCAAAAGTTTGCCGTTCTAGGCTAGATAAACATATGAAATCATGATTGAGCTGAAGTGGGAGGATGGAAGCCATCTGGGAAAACTTGAAGCAAATTTGAACAACTTTTCACATATTTGTAGAAAAATGGATCTGTCAGCTTAATCTCTAAGAGCTACAAGTCCCGACCTAGAGGTGATGAAGTAAGCTTGGAGCTCAACCAGTTTTAAGAGAGAATTACTTTTTTCCAACCCTTTTGCAACAATCAGTCCACACTTTGTGGTTGGCTTGATAACTTCTGATTCAGAGCCCGAAAAAATAGACCAGGGGGGTGTTTCACAAAGACTAAGATCGACTTTAAGTTGGACTTAAGTATAGCAGGCCGTTCATGCCATTGTTTGCTCTCATCATTTACTGGCATTGGTCTCTCAAGGGACGTACAAATCATGGTAAAAATCTACAAAACTTACATTTTTGATAATTCATTATTGAAGGAAAAAATATTATCTATAGATCATAATTGAGAGACCAATGGTGAGAGCATACAATGGCACGAACGGCCTGTTATATTTAAGTCCAACTTAAAGTCGATCTTAGTCTTTGTGAAACACCCCCCAGATCATCCACATGCATGAATAGAAAGGGCTCAAATTTCTGCACATTTCTGTTTCATGACTTAATTGCGTTTGATGCCAGGGATTTTAAATAGGAAAATAAGCTTTAAAATCCTTAAATTGAAAATCTTTGGTTTTTTATCAAAAATTTGCACTTTTAAAAAAAATTTCAACAACATTCTTGCCCATGACTATTCAGAGACATTACATTTTATTCAAACAATGTAGCAATAAAAAAAGAAAATATAATATTGTTTCCAATTTGAAGAACAAGATGCTATCAATTTATCCCTAAAATACCAATCCTGTCCTGTAAGGGTTAATACTGATATTTCTGTACACTTACCATCGAGAAAAAAAAGTCAAGTTTAAAGGGGAACAGACAATCTGAATGAAATATCAGAAAATTATATTTAACTTATCAAAGAGAATAATAATACTGATATCAGTTCTTGTTTACCCGGGTAAAGGGAAACAGAAATCTGAATGAAACCTTTTCAAAATGTCTTTTTATGCATGCTGGCCTATGTAGTGTCAATTCAAACTGGTAGCCTATTTTCCTTAGGGGACTTAAAGATAAAGTTGAGTTCTGGTCATGCGATTGCATTGTGAAAGAAACAGTGTGGAATCGATCAGAAAAGGTTGATCATCTAGCATATAAGTATTGGTGTGTACTGCAAGGTTCTGGAATCATCGAAATGATAAGAAATTTGGCCCAGTCTTGGTAAAGTTACAAGCACTGTACACAGAAATATGTAACTGGGACTACACGAACATGTGGCATAAAAATCAGATTTTTATGCTGTTACATGCCATATTTAGAATATTAAGGCATTTGAAGAGCCATGCTTTTCAGGGAACATTTTTTATCTGATGTTCTTCCACACTTGCATAATAACAATGATAACGCTCACAAATTATTTTTTACCTCTTCCCAGAACTCAACCTTCTCTTTAAAAATGAGCACATAATATTAAAGTCCACTGGTGCCTACACACAATACTACTTGATTTTTAAAAAATCTTTTTTTTTTAGTCTCTAAAATAAATTCAACAACAAAATTGATTGAGTTGGGGGAAGGAATGAGGTCAATTTTGAAAGCTTTATAAAAAGCAATTACTGTAAGCCCTCAATATAGTGTAAAGAAACTTGTCAAAGCATGGACTTAACAATCAAATTTTGGTCATGTCATAAACAGTTTCTGAGTGATCAATTTCAAAGAGTATTGCTCGTGTCACATGAATTGTCATATGTCATGACCTAAATCCATGAAATTAATCACTCTCTTCAATTCCAACTGTTAGATTTTTTTTTTTTACATTCATATCCTCCTACAACTAAAAAAATGGTTGGCTATGTAATAATTCTAAATTTAAAGAGTGACTAATCACTATGGAACAAAATATTTCATCAATGTCATTTATATTTCGTTCATAATTGGGTCAACCATTAAATTTACATGCATTTGTACAAACCTCATAAATTGAAGGGATTTCAATGTTTATAAGAACTTTAAAAGAAATTAGCTGCATTTATACTGCATGCAAAAGTCGTTTATTTTTCTCACATTCCAGTCTTCGCCAGTAGTTGCTTACACAAAGAAAAACCAAAATAAAAAAATCTGTCTTTACTCTTTGGAGTGTTTTTTCTTTTTAAATGCTGGCAAAAATTTCACGACTTTTGGAGTGAAATTGCCTGCTCTCAAAACATCGGTGAATGATTCCGGTTTTCGTCACGTGACTCTACTCGCTTCCCTGCAATCGCATGCAGAGCAGCGACAAGTCCCACATGCCCACTATTCAAATACCAAACTTTTTAATGGGTTTTTCCAGTAGTGTAAATGGCAGTCAAAAAAATTGATGATTTTTCAAAATAGTATTTGGGATGTGTAAATGGGACTACTTAAAAAGAAACTGAATATTTTTCTCTGGCTTTTATTGAATGTCCTTTGTACAAAGCCTACAGGTCAATGCACTGTATGACTTGTTTTGTGTCAAAGAAACTGTCAATGCCACATACTGAAGCAGGTTACAGGCCACAGCTTTTAAGGCTACATTCCTTTGAGTACATTTCACCCTCAAGGTTAGTTGGCATCAAGCTACAAGAAGGTTTGGCAAATCAAATGACAAAGTTTCAGGGAAAGTGGCAAAAATGAAAGTAACGTCTTTGAATTTTTATGATGCTGATTCTGGACTGAAAAATATGAAATATAATTTTACATGTGTTTTTCTTTCATTATGAATAAATACCTCTACCGAAAGTACATGTATGAGAGAGTAGAACATAATTCCCTCCCCCCATAGCACCCCCCTTACATTGTTTAATTTTGAGCCTCATGAACATTATGAGCCCATTTACATGGCAGAAAAAACAATTTGAAAAGCTATCGTTTTTGGAACTACCATTTACACTACTAGAAAAAGAAGAAAAAAAGTTGGTGTCGATACTTTTGGTTTTTGGTGAGTTGTGCACATGCGCCATGTGTCACTGCCTTACATGTGAGGAGAGTCATGTGACCCAAAACCAGAATAAGGTGTTTGAAAGCGAGCATTTACACTGCAAAGACCAGTGGAGTTTCGGCCGGCGTATCAAAAAACCACACTCCAGACATTGTTTTTTTAGGGGTTTTTTTTTTTGGTCCTGTTTATGGGTAGTTGCTTAGCTACTTCCAACAAAACTCTGGAGCTCGAGGTGTAAATGCCCCTAATGCCTGTATCTGGACTAAACACTTTATACCTAGCCCTAACCCTAAACATAAACTTACAGCCCAAAATAACAAAATAAAGCCTGGAGTACACACCACCAGAGCTAATATTAGTGAGGTCATTGTTTCAATACATACTGTACAGGGCACAGATCATACTTTAATGTGTAAATTTTAAACAAAATGTTAATACAATTTCAGATTAGTAATCGTTAATACAGTAGGCCTAATGATGACTTTTACATGGTTCACATCGTTTACTCTCATTCAAAGGGCATCACTCAAAAAGAAGCAAAGAAGGGGCGGGGGACTTTTAAAAATTGTAAGGAGATAGACTTCACTGAGTTTCAAGAGTTCACATAATTACTACTCCTATTAGAGCCCACAAACAAGAAAGTTCATGACCTTTTAAGTTCTTGTAAAGCCTACAAAATTGAATTTGAAAGTTTAAACAATATTCCATCCAGATGTTAACTCTAACCTCAAATAACACTTCTTTTTTTTAACCATTAGGCCTAGCCTACTACCAGGTAACAATTTAGTTATCATCTCTGAATCAATGGCATAATTTCTTCATCTGCACGATAATTCTTATAACATTTGCATCAAATAGGCGATGAAAAAAAAACTTGGCCACCTGTACCGGTACTTGTGAAAATATCATAAGGCACACCAGCATAACACATTAAAACTCTGATTTATGCCTGTTGTGACAAAATCATAAAATACCTAAGGTAATAAATTAGAGGATGCTCTCAAATTATTTGTTATATAGTATAAACAAGAGCCTCCCTAAGCCTTTAAATTTTAGGGAGGTGATTTGAATTGTCATCACACAATAAAAATAAGAAAAATAAAAAAATCACTCCTCATGAGACAATAATAAAAGGGCTGGGGTTGACCTAGATGGCATTCATTAAAATTTCACTGGTATTTTTCACTGTAAACGTTGAAAATAAACGAAAATCCATCTCGCCCAGGATCCAGGCTGTCAAGTTAAGTATCAAATGTAGCCTATCCTTGCTTTGATAAAAGGTCAAAGTTCACATGATGAGAGATATAAGTCTAAGATCTTTTGAAAGATATGAAGGTATTCAACGCCCATCTTACCTGAAATAAATGAGAAATAATATTCTGAAATGAACGAAACTGGGGAACTGGGTGTGCGTCCTAGCTGGTACTTGGTACTGCCTGTTATGACTTTCGTTCTATAGATACCTCTTCACAGAGTTGAATATGAAAACTCAAAGATTGGTAGTATTAATAAGCCCAAGTTCCTGAGATTCTCCCGTTGAAATGATGGTGTAAGCTATTGGATGAAGCTTAATCTAAGGTTTGAAAGTTTTTAAAAACATGCTCTCCTTTCAACAATTATCAGACATGCAGTTTATAATCTAATGTAAAAGTCCCAATCCATCTCTGTTAAAAAACACAATTACAACTGGAAACTTGGTAAGTAGTAGTACCACAAAAAGAAATATTTCACAATATGAAATATCAGTTGTGCACTACTGACTTGGGATTCAGGCCTAAAGAATGACCTCCTTTTCAATAGGGGGAAGGGGTAGTAATACAAAAAAGGGAGTTTGTATTGTCAAGCGTCTTAAACTTGCCGAAGTAAAATACATTTCATAAACAATGGTAAGATGAAATATCCATACAAAGATAAGTTCAGACAAAAGATAAAAACAAACAGCAGATGTATTTCTATAAAAATAGGAAAGTTGTATGTAATTTGGCAATTTCTCTAATTCAGAAAACATTAGACAAGAAAAAGTATCTTTTAACTAACTAAATAATAAAGACACAATAAAATCCTCAAGAATACGAAAACTAGGAGAACTTGGGCTGATGTTGAAAAATGAATGTTATCTTTTTTTTAATGAAATAGCATCCAATGAGTTAAGGACAAATCAATTACATTAACATTATCTCTAAACTGTAAAATTATAAATTTGATTTTAAAAGTATTATGTTGTCTATTGTACAGTCCTGCAACATTTGACCTGGCAGTAGTGACCCAATTACTTTTCCACTAGGAAAAAAGTAAGAGTACAAACTACATTAATAGTGAGAAGGACAATAGTGATAATGTAGTTAAGAATCAGACTCAGTTTTGAATTCAGCAAGAAAGCAGAGCCAGCAATTTTTCAGCATTTCTGACCTCCTTTATGTGCAATTCTTCAACCCAAATAACCTGGCTTAACTTGACAGATGGACACAAAAACATCAACAAGACCTACACAAAGTTAATACCATCTGGGACTAAGTATTGACCCCGACAATATCCCAGACCAAAGAACAAATGGTAACCACTGAACCAATTGCAACCCTTGTCGGCCACAGGCAACACTAACTCATCTATTGCGTCTCAATATTGGCAACAGAATGACCAAATTGCTAAACAAAATCCTCCCAAAATATTTAATCATCACAAAGACCAACCATACAAATGTTTTAAAGTCCCTTCCAATGATTTTATCCATCACACATGCAGGTTTGAAACCCTTTTAAAGTAATAACGATTCTAGCCAACTACGTCCATTTTTTGCAGTAATTCTTTGCACAACCACTTGTCGATATAATCTTAGCTTGGCTCAAGCCATGCTTTAACATCTGTTGAGAGTAGGGCTGTGCATAACCGTGTAATGAGGTACTCGAGTACACTCCCAGCCTTGCCCGCGAATACTCGAATACTCGGACGCCATGTTTTTTTTTTGAATTTTTTTGAATTTTTGAATTTTTCATTTTTTTGTTTTTGCCAACACCATACTACGAACAGTACGAAGGTTCGTCTCTGAAAACCCCCGCGATTTTACTTCAAGTTGCTGTTGAAAGCGCCTATTTGTGCTTTTGAATTTTTGACAAATAATTGAAACTTTGTTATTTTTAAAACTAAAGATGATAGACAAATTTTCCTCCGAGTCCAAACAGAAATCCGGAGATTTGGTCCCAGTTTCTGAGTGGTGAGTTGACAGTGACACCCAGTGTGTATGATTGAGCTGGGAAACATTTTTACCCACGGGACCATGCCGGTGCTCTTCTGGCACGGGTGACCATCGGCCTGGACAGTGCCAGGTGAACGGGAAAAAAAAAAAAAAAATGGCGGCCGAGTATTCGAGTACAAGAAATCGTACTCGAGTAGCTGTCAACAGTGCGAGTATTCGAGTATTCGACTACTCGTTGCAGCCCTAGTTGAGAGCCATAAGGGCATTAACTACTATGTAATTTTAACACCCTTCTGACTCTCCACATATATTGTCTGTTCAGAGCCAGATGGGCCTTAACTCTGTATCAAAGTATATGAGGTAACACTAACACCCTTCTGGCTCCTAACAGATGATATGTGGTTTGAATCTTGAATTTGGATCTACTCCATAGGTGTAGAAATACGAATCAAGACACCGCCATGCATTCATTCAAGTTGTACTATCCATACCCCAAATGAACTTTTAAAACTATGAGCTCTAACTTTCACAAACAATCTTAAAAGTTATTTTCAGGGTCAAATGCAAGGAGACTTGCACAAGGTCACAGCTGCTTTTAGATCCATTGACAACCTATCAAAATCTGACAGCTTTCCAAATCTTGCCTGGCCCCCATCAATATTCTCAAAGGAATTCCCCATATTTCTTCTACCAAAAATAATGTTTACCAGTATCAGTATTGGCAAACAATGTCTTTTGGAAGTCAAACAGTGTCCTACCTTTCCTACAAAGTCATACTATTGATTATCAAGTAGAGCCTGAGTTGTTACATTGGTCTGTATTTTTTGGTCTGTATTTAAACCGTTGACTACTGAATTTTCTAATTCCCATAGGCTTAATACAGGGACCACCTGGTGCCAGTGGGCAATGGGTTAATTTAAGTCTGTCCTGTGAAAACAACAGGTCTCTAAAGGAGTGCTGAGCAATTTAGCTCTGGAAAGTTGGGTTTTCTTTTTCAAAGCTCTGGTACACTCCAAAAGGGCTCTACTCGATAAATAAAACATGTATTCAAAAAATACAAATATATGATAATGGCTATGAGTATGAGGAAATATTACTTTTCCAACAGCAAATCTCAAAAAGAGCTCTCTTGTGCCAAAAAGCTTTTTTTTCTTCCTGTTTTTTACCCTGTGCCTGTCCTTTGCATGACCTTTTATTTACATTGTTTGTTTTTTTCCTGTCAAACCCAAGCTCGAACATCCTCCTATTGGGCTAATTGTATTGCATGTGTAATTTTTGGAGAGCCTAATCTCTAGTTCAAGAACTGGAATAGAATTCAAGAGAAACTCATTCTGAATTGTTTATTATTCAGTAGTACTGTTTGAGCTAGCAAGACATACAAGCATGCTAACTCACAAAAAGTTGCTGAATTCACAATTATCAGGTATACTAGAACAAGCTTTATTGACTATTTTTATCCACCTGTTCTTTAAAAAAATCCCTAAAAATTGTGTGGCAAATATGTTCTTCAACACTCAGTGTAAGTTTGATTCAGTTGAGTGATAATGTTGTTTTCTGTCCATACCAGCAGAGGCAGATCCAGGATTTTTGTTTTTTCAAAGCAGCAAAATTCCGAAAATTCTCCTTTCCATAATGACAAATGTTCCAACAATACCAGCTGTAGTTAGTCCTAAATCATATGAATCATTGGAACCCCTTGTGTCACTTGTTCAGGCAGCCCCTAAAAGATGACAGAAGAGGAAATTAATACCACACTTAATACTTTCTGGCAAGGAACCTAAAATCACATCCTTTGATTATTTCTTTTCAAATCAAGGCATGTGAAATTAATGTTCGAGGACAATACTGGAGAGAAACAATCACTGGTTTGACATTAAAAGGGCCCGTGAACTTGTGAGAACACAAAAGAGTTTATCTGTCATCCGTAAAAGACCTTTAGAAGACCTTGCAAAATGCAGTGATTTTTCAACTCGTATCGATGACAGATCATTAGACAATATCAAATGTGTTTGGATGATAATGGCTGCATATGTTTCAGACTCGATCATTATGTCACTGTATAAAGGGTAGTCAACCCAGATATTAAGTTGGTTTTCATATATAGAAGCAGAAAGATGAGAGGAACCGGTCAGTAAAAGTTTGAGCAAATAAGATTAAAAAAAGAAAGTTATGAATTTTTTAAGTTGCGATCAATCAAACACAAATTGGCAACTCTGTGACGTAGCTTGCGAGGTTCCCTCCCATTTTCTCTGTACTCAGAAAATTTTCAATCCTACATCATGATAGATGTACATGCACCCTAAATATAATTGTTGGAAATTAGTTTTCTATACAACCCCTGAATGAAACAAATCTATTCCATCATCAATAACTAAAAAATGAAAATTTACCAAATGTCTGTACAGAGCAAATGCAGAGGACCTTGCAAGATAAGTCAGTGTTGCCAATTTGTGTTTTACTAATGACATAATCATTCATAGTCATTCTGTAAGAAGATAATTCAATTATGTCATGAAATCACAAGTTAATTTAAAATGGCCAACTTGTCTGGGGGATGAAATGACCAAGCCCTTTCATTTCGAATTTGAAAGTCCATCTGGATGTGCAAGACAGAAAGAAATATGAATGCATACATGTCTGGACTATTATCTATCTAGATTATTATTAAGACATTGAATTGACCTTTCAAATGTCATTAAGGCATCTCTGCACAGAGTAGGGTTTTCAACAGTAAACATTACGTGAAAGGGGAAGGGCTTTCAGCAGAAGCATGTTATGATATGAAATCCTATGAAAAGTTCTCCATGTAATGATATTTTTTAGAATATATATCATCTGTACAGAAGAAAAAAGTGTCTACAGGGTTAAAGATTGCATCTCTATCAAGACCTGACAGTAATAAATATCCACTGACATTTTGATAAAGTGTTTATTTTGACAACAAGACTGATTTGATATATTGATAGCATGAAGTCAGATACATGGTGGGTCACAGTGCCAAACTATTGCCACATACCTGGCTCTGGGGTTACATAAAGTTTTCATAACATCTGTAAAACATATCTTGATAGTCTCACAATCTCCATTACTTACTTGTTCTCTCTCCTTCCCCAATCCCTTTTGTCTCTTTCTTCCATCCTTTCTCCCCACCTACATTTAACCTTTCCTCCTTGTCTCCCTCCTATCTCTCTCCCTCAATTCCTTTCTCACTTTCTCCCTCCCTTCCTTCTGCCCTCCCTCCCTTCCTCCATCCCCCTCTCTCCCTCCCTCTCTCTATTCCTCTCTCTCTCTCTCTCCCTCCCACCACCCTCCATCTCTCCCTCCTACCCTTTGTCCATCCCTCCCTCCATCTGGCCCTCCCTACCTTTAGAAACTAAATAATATTGATTCCTACATTCTCACTTGGACTTCTTTCTTTTTTCAATGTGGATATTAAAGGGGTTTCCTTTTATTTCATATTTGATATATTTCCAACAAATATACATTTTATGAGGTAAATTTTCACAAAATATATCTTAATTCAATTTAATTTATCCATGCACTATAAAAGTGGAAACCAAGCAAATATTCTTGCATTTTAACCATAATTTCATAAATTTCCTCACGTTCTTAATTTCTTCATTTCATTTCTGAACAAAATTATTTTAACAAATCAAAAATACAGGAGGCAGACAGAAAAACAAAGGCCTAGGCTAATCAAATTTTTACCAAAATGAAATTTTACGACACATAATCAAAACCATTCAAACAAAATTACAATAAAAGAGAGCACTTCATCATGAAAAAAATAAACTTTAACAGGTTAAGAAGGTCTGTCTTCAGCCAAAAAAACAACAACAACAATTTGACAGGACTAAGAATAATGTTCAAGCATGCAAAAGGCATGTGAATTTGTCTTTTGAAGAGGTAAATTAATAAAAAAATTCATTTCACATCTAAACATAGGCAAATTATAAATAATTTAAAAAAACATGTGGCAGGCAGAAAAAGGGAGACCTTGCTTCACTTAATCTGTCTACTGAAATACATTTTTTTTTTAAAGAAGAGCAGTTTATCATCAAAATCAAATAATAAATTTTAAAGGTAATAAAGGCCTGTCTTCAGGCAAAATACAAACAATACAGACTAAGATGATGTTCAGAGCATGCACAGGGCCACAGGCAGTGAATTCCTCTTTTGAATCTAGATGAATAGATATCACAGCCTAAAAAGCAACAACAAAAACAAACTCCATCTGAAAATATTTTGAAGAATACCTACGCCCAAGAGACGAGATCAAAGTTAGAAATTATAGCAATTTTGAAGGTTCAACATAAGGTCGCAACTGGTGAACTACAATTCAACCTTAAAAACCATTCAAGTACGAACGGTTATCTACTTTTTCTTTTCTTTCAGTGAAATATATGGGTGGAAGCATCCCCACTGCCAAATCTGCCCATTGTGCTAGTGTCCTTGCATTTGCATTGATGCTCAGCCCCCAGTACCTGCCATCTCATCCCCCATGCCCCAAATGCATGCTTCTCAAATAATTGGGGTTGCGGCATACAGCACCAGCCATTGATTCACTGTCAAAGTCATCAAGTTAGAACGCAGTCGCTTGTAAAATTACAATTCAGCTGTCAGACAAACAGAATATCTCTGAAAATGTATTTTTATCAAAGTTCTTTTAGTTTGCTAAATGACATGGACCAGTGAATATTCCTTTGTGATTGACAGTCTCAGAGAGTAATGAGACAACCGAGATATCAAACAAAATGACAAGCTATTCTTTTCCATGGTATTAATGCTTCAAGCGGTGAAGTTTAATCTAGAAATTGATCACTGTAAAATATGTTTGTCGTTAATTACAAAGAGAATCTACAAAGCAAACTTTTAGTATTCACTCTTTGAGAGTAAAATTTTATTTGAACTTGTCCAAAGTGGGTCACTGCTATTCAGAATGATGAAAGTCATTTGAAATACGATTTAAATGGTATTGTATCTGACCAAACGCTTGCTCCGGGCATTGGACTACCTTTTGAACTCACAGTATAATGTATCTTTTTTGTATTTGATTCTTTCTACATGAAAGGAAAATACAGGTCCTGAAAAAAACAAGTCCCATCCAAAGAAAAGCAAAGTCAGGGAGTGTCAAAAATATCAAAAACCCTTGAAATGGATATCATCAAACCAAGAAATACCTTAAAAACACATGAGGTTAAAAACATTGTTTGCCCATAAAAATAAATGATCTCATAATATGCAAATTAATTAAAATCACACTTGTACAATTAATAGATTGAAAATACTAGATTTGCCCACATTGAAGAAAAAACATGAGGTACATGTATTATCAAAGAGGATCTAAAATATCATTTTAAAACCAAAATCCTCTAATGGAGTCAATATTTTGTACCCTTTTAAATAGCATGTCTTTATTTTATTCTATTCTACTTGAATAATTTCTTTTGGGAAAGTGTGCAACATACTTTGTAAATCATAATATACCTTCAAAAGGGTAACCGGTATCTAAAATTCCAAAATATGATTTTAAAACTCTGCCCCTTGACAGGAGTTAATACTTTGTGCATTCATAAAGAATTATATCCTCATTCTATCCTACTTCAACAAGTTTTTTCGTATTTTTTTATTTTTTGCTAAAACTATAAATTCCAAAATATTTTCTAGAGGAAATCTGGTACTATCATAAAATTCAATTCCTTGAATTAGTCTCTTCCAGGCATTAGAAGATCTGACCTTGACCATAAGTTTATTACAAAACTCCAGCCATAACAAATATTTAACTAGAAATATCGCAATTTGTATTGCCGCGCAATGCGAATGTATCCCCCGGCAGTGGCAGCGATTTTGTGCATCCTAATGTTCGAAGGAGGGACAAAGATCCCCTCTCCCCTCCCTGAAACAAAAGGATGATGTAGAGATCGCCACTAGTGGCTCGGACTATTGTCAAGACTAGGATAGGAACAGCATCACCAAACCAATATGTGTTTAGATTAGAGTATAATGCATCTCTGTAGAAAATTTGAAAGAAATCTTTTAAGAAATGTGGCAGTTAGAGCACACAAAAGACAGCCACCAAATGCGACCTTTGACCCTATAACAGACGGAACACAGGTGGCAGCATCACCAAACACTAAAGATGTGTACATTGTACTAAGACACACCTCCATACAACATTTGAAAGAAATCCGTCAAGAAATGTGGCAGTTAGAGCAACTAAAAGACATATGACCTTTGACCATATAAAAGACGGAACAATGAGGGCAGCATCGCCCAAAAGTGTAGATGTGTAGATTGTACCAAGATACATCTCCTTTCAAAATTTGAAAGAAATCCGTCATGAAATATTACCTGCAGAGCGCACAAAAGACAGCCACCAAAATACCTTTGACCCTATAACAGACGGAACACAGGTGGCAGCATCACCAAACACTGAAGATGTGTACATTGTACTAAGACACACCTCCATACAACATTTGAAAGAAATCCGTCAAGAAATGTGGCAGTTAGAGCAACTAAAAGACATATGACCTTTGACCATATAAAAGACGAAACAATGAGGGCAGCATCGCCCGAAAGTGTAGATGTGTAGATTGTACCAAGATACATCTCCTTTCAAAATTTGAAAGAAATCCGTCATGAAATATGACCTGCAGAGCGCACAAAAGACAGCCACCAAAATACGACCTTTGACCCTATAACAGACGGAACACAGGTGGCAGCATCACCAAACACTAAAGATGTGTACATTGTACTAAGACACACCTCCATACAACATTTGAAAGAAATCCGTCAAGAAATGTGGCAGTTAGAGTGCATAAAAGACATATGACCTTTGACCATATAAAAGACGAAACAATGAGGGCAGCATCGCCCAAAAGTGTAGATGTGTAGATTGTACCAAGATACATCTCCTTTCAAAATTTGAAAGAAATCCGTCATGAAATATGACCTGTAGAGCGCACACTAGACACCCACAAAAATATGACCTTTGACCCTATAAAAGATGGAACACTGGAGGCAGCATCAGCAAAATCTATAGGCTTGTAGATCGTACCAAGATACACCTTCGTTCAAAATTTGAACAAAATCCCTTGAGAAATGTAGCCTATAAAGCGCACACAAACCATCGACAAAAATATGGCCTTTTACCCATAGAAGACGGAACACTGAGGGCAGCATCACCAAAAGTTATAGGTGTGTAGATTATACCAAGATACAACTCCATACAAAATTTGAAAAAAATCTGTCTAGGAATGTGGCAGTTAGAGCGCACACTAGGATGCACATAAGACATCTATCAAAATATGACCTTTGACCCTATAAAAGACGGAACACTAGAGGCAGCCTCACTAAAATCTATAGGCTTCTAGATTATACCAAGGTACACCTTCGTTCAAAATTTGAACAAAATTCCTTGAAAAATGTGGCCTATAGAGCGCACACAAACCATCGACAAAAATATGGCCTTTTACCCTATAGAAGACGGAACACTGAGGGCAGCATCACCAAAAGTTATAGGTGTGTAGATTATACCAAGATACAACTCCATACAAAATTTGAAAAAAATCTGTCTAGGAATGTGGCAGTTAGAGCGCACACTAGGATGCACATAAGACATCTATCAAAATATGACCTTTGACCCTATAAAAGACGGAACACTAGAGGCAGCATCACCAAAATCTATAGGCTTCTAGATTATACCAAGATACACCTTCGTTCAAAATTTGAACAAAATCCCTTGAGAAATGTGGCCTATAGAGCGCACACAAACTATCGACAAAAATATGGCCTTTACCCTATAGAAGACGGAACACTGAGGGCAGCATCACCAAAAGTTATAGGTGTGTAGATTATACCAAAATACACCTCCATACAAAATTTGAAAAAAATCCGTCAAGGAATGTGGCAGTTAGAGCGCACACAAGAATATGACGCGCGACGCGCGGCGGACGCGGCGGCGGACGCGGCGGCGGCGGCGTAACGCTGCTGAATCCAAAGTACCCCACCGGCATACTGCCGGGGGATACAACTAATGATTTGACCCATTTTGATGGCAGTGCAGAGAGAGGTTATTCCAATTCAAATTCTATGTAAACACGTAATTATCTGTTTATACGGTATTCTAAAACTGACAACAGAAATGATGACGTATCAGTCCTCTTCACCTTGGCCCGTTTAAAACCTTTTCATACTTTGACCATAAAAGTTAAATGGTCAAGAATGAATAAAACCCGTTACCATTCAAAAAGTACATTTTCATACATGTACTATTCCATTTAAACAACTTCTTTTGGGGAAAACTTCCCCCATTTTTGTTCCTTTTCTTGCTTAATGTTTATTTTCCATTTTCTAAAGGAAACCTTCAATTTATCAGTTATTAAATATTAATATAACACTCAATATATTGAATCAGTCCCTTTCGGGCAATAAAAAATAAGACCTTGACCAAAAAGTTCGCAACAAAACTCCAGACATAACAAATATCTAACTAAAAATTGACCCATTTTGCTGGCAGTGCAGAGAGAGGTTATTCAATTCACATTCTATGTAAACACGTAATTATCTGTTAAATACAGTATTCTAAAACTGACAACAGAAATGGTGACGTATCAGTCCTCTTCACATTGGCCTGTTTAAAATCTTTTCATACTACGGCCATAAAAGTTATATGGTCAAGAATAAATCAAATCTTTTACCATTCAAAAAGTACATCTTCATACTATACCATTTAAAGGGCAAGTCCACTCGAAAAATAATTTACTTTCAATAAAAGCAGAAAAATCAGACAAACCAATCAAAAAAAGTTTGAGCAAAATCGGATAACTAATAAGAAAGTTGTGAATTTTTGAAAAAGTATGTAAAATTATATACCTCACTTAAGAAATCCAGCCATCTGATTGGTCGAAATTGCAGTCGTTGTTTTAACTATTCCCGAAAAATGCCAAAGCCATGTAATAGTTTGAGGGTAAAATTCCGGCAAAATTCCAGTTACCGGGAAATTAGTTCAGTCTTGCTGAAATACCCATTGGTTTACGTGTTAAAAACTGGTTTGTGCGAGCACGGACACCATAAGTGTGCGAATAATCGGTCGCTAGCTTAATTTACCAATTTTTAATACATCGTAGCGCAGACGACCGTACGGCAATCTCGATCGTACTGAATTCCAAACAAGGCAAAAATTGCTGAAGAAACTCTCCCAAGATTTCAACTTCTTGATGATGATCAAATGCAAGACTTGATTAATTCTGCTGACAGCAAGCACACCAATGTAAGGTCTAATATGATAGTCAAATCCAGTCAGTGGAGTCCCACACATTAATTGTTGTGTACTAGAGGGGTCTAGAGATCTACTGTCATTGACATTGTACTGAGTATTAAACTTTACCGCACCGCGGTAGACGTAGTCTAGACTACTTTACTTGGATGTAGAGACGTAAAGCTTGTAGCTTATTTGCCCTCGTCACGTTGGGTAGTCTCTGATAGGGTGAAAACTTGAGTGGATGGGTTTTCCAGTGCCTCTCAACAACAGATTTGAATATATTATTAGATCTAACACTAACTAGATTCTATGTGTATTTAGTATTTATTTCTGCTCTTCCTGTTCTACCAGTTGATTGGTAAGTTGACTATTTTTCGGCATATAAAGTATTAATGACTGCTTTAATATTCGAGAAATAGTTGTTTTTATACGCTCTCGGGAAGGTTACAATTGGGCTATTGCCCTCGGCACGCCTCGGGCAATAGCACAATTGTAACCTTCCTGAGAGCGTATAAAAACAACTATTTCTCTCAAAGCAGTCATTAATACTATACTATGGAACAGTGATATTCACAACACAAATTGCCAAGATGGTTATCAGTTTGTGACGTCATGTCCTCACAACTTATCAATTGCTTTATATAGTTTAATCCCATTAATTTCCCTTTTTATCCCCCAAAACTTGATTTCCCATGCCTTTGCCCAGGTTATATGATTTGTATCATATTGCGTGCATGACATTTCCCAAAAACTTTTATGAATTTTGAAGAATCGATACTATTTTCTGAATATTATATTTCATAATTATTGATTTTTATATAAATAGTTTATCTAAATTCAATTTTTCACGATTTAACTGGACAAAAATTACTCTTTATTTGTGCATCCACACAAAAACATATTACAGTCAAACCTGTCTATAGCGACCACCCAAGGGAAACACAAAAAGTGGTCTTTGTAGACAGGTGGTCTTTGTAGACAGGTTCCTTTAGTACATGTTTCAATGAGAAAGCATTTTCAAGGAAACAAAAATGTGGTCTTTGTAGGCAGGTGGTCTTTGTAGACAGGTGGTCACTAAAACATGACTTACTAACAATCTAACTTGGATGCTGGTGTGAAGAAATAAGATTCTTAGGGTGAAAATAGGAAATTTATATTATCAATATAAAGAAAATAATTAGTGGATAGTGAGGACCATACGTCACAGACTCATGAGTGAGTTGCCAATTTGTGTAGTGATTTTCAAAGTTTTTCATGTCATTAAAAATTCATAACTTTCTTATTAGTTATCCGATTTTGCTCAAACTTTTTTTGATTGGTTTGTCTGATTTTTCTGCTTCTATTGAAAGTAAGTTATTTTTGGAGTGGACTTGGGCTTTAAACAACTTCTTTTGGGAAAAACTCCTTTTTCCTTTTTTTCTTGCTAAATATATACATTGTTCATTTTCTAAAGGAAACCTTCAATTTATCATGTGTTATTTTAACACACAATTCCTTGAATCAGTCCCTTTCGGGCATTAGAAAATAAATTAGACAATACGACCTTGCCCAAAAGAAAAGTTTACCCAAGGAAATCCAGCCATAATAAATATCTAACTTCAAAATGACCCATTATACTTGCAGTGCAGACAAAGGTTATTCAATTCACATTTTATTTATCTGTTATCTAATAAATACAGTATTCTAAAACTGTTAAAAGAAATAGTGATGTATCAGTCCTCTTATCCTTGACCTATTTAAAACTGTTTCATACTGACCATGAAAATTAATTGGTCAAGCATAAATAAAGTCTGTTACAATTCAAATTAGGCCTGTCTTCATCAGACTGAAGTTGCAAAATAACCCGCTATTTTAACTAGCCCGATCTCAAATTAGCCAGCTAATTTGCGTCTTCATCAGCCAGCAGTTGCAATTAGCAGGCTATTTGGTCGAGAAAATATCCCAAGAAATCTTGCTCTTGTTTCCAAAATAGGCTGCTATTTGGGAAATAGCAGGCTAATTTGCGCCCGTCCGAGCTAGTTTGTGATGAGCGTATCGGTCTTGTGAAGACGCAATTTCAAGCTTCGGGAAAATATCCGGAGTCTGAAAATAGCGGGTTATTTTGCAACTTCGGTCTGATGATGACAGGCCTGATGAACCATTTTATGGCCTGGTTCTCTATCTGGTCCTAACAATTAGATGGTCTGATATTCTGACCCTGATTGACCCATACTGACCTGTCAACAAAAATATTTTTCGAAAATAATATCGCTAGTGATATTCGTTTGTCTCGCAATGTGGTCAATAAGGAATCTAAAAGAACTCTACATTTCATGCACCGCTGCAACACTTCGTCAGGTGATAAAAACTAATGTAAGCAAGGGTGTTTTATACTCTACGGGAGGACCGGCGCGACGGTCAATAATTTGATCGATAATTGGAACAATAACGCACAATGCCTATTGGCCGACGCACACAGTGCTCAACCAATCAGCAGGCCGCTGGTTCGGCTAATTATGCACAAGGCCTAATGATCGACGCACACGGTGCTCGACCAATCAGCAGGCCGCTGGTTCGGCTCGCCTGCTGGGCGTCGACCATTAGGCCTTGTGCAAAAGCGGCGCACGAAACGTCAAGATCTTTTAGATTCCTTATTGACCACATTGCGAGACAAACGAATATCACTATCGATATTATTTTCGATACTACATCCGCAATGAGTAATATATTTAGCATTAAAAATATTTTTCTTATCAAAAAAAAATGCAACATTGACAAGAAAGGTCATTATTATCATTACATCAGAATACATCAAATCCTCTTATTAAAATAAATCCCAGCATATTGCTGGTTTTAATTAAAGCCATACAAATTAATGCTTCACTCACATTAAATACATGTACATCATAGTTTTTAAACTTTTCTCTATAAATTGGTGGAATTAGATTTTAAATATCAGGTTGTGTTAGGTGTTCAGCAATCAGCAGGATCAAAATTTATGAAATTTTAGGCAGTAAACTCTTCCAAATATAAATCCCATTACACACCGTTGAATTCGAAGTGCACAAAGGTCTTTTAATCCATCCACTAACATAGGCAGTTACATTGTAAAACATCAACATTTTGATACACTAGGCTTTAAAAAAGAAAAATTACCTTTCTTCTCGAAATTCAAAGAAGGTTAATGCATTTTTAATATCATCACAGAATATTGCTTGTATCAAGATAAACAAAGAAAAGCAGTGTGGTTACTGATTTTCTCCAAACTTGTATTTGTGGCACATGTTTGTTAACTTGGTGGCACTGGTTAATATTTCTTTTTCGATAAAACTGGTGGTATTTTTAATGTACACTAGAAATACTTTCGGTGAGTAATGAGTAGAAATTAACCATTCAATTTTTTCCTACATGTAATGCTTTTTTGTGTCCTTCTAGGCAGTTACTGAGGTCAAAGTACATTATCGCAAGTTTTCACAAGAAAAGACTTGACAGAACTAGATTTGTACATGATGCAGAATGATGGAATTAGAGAAGGAAGAGGAAAGGTGGTGAAGAGAAGAAAAAGAAATATCAAGATAGCAATGGTAAATTTGAAAGGGAGAATCTATGGCAAGAGAGAAAGAGATGGCAGGAGAGAGAGAGAGATGCCGATATGCAGAGAGAAGGGAGGGGGAGAGGGGAAGGGCATTAGAATTATGAGAGAGGTGGAGGAATCTATCAGACAAAGAAGGGAATGACCAATGGAAATTCAAAACATACCAAGCTATTAAAGCACAAAGGTTTTCAACATATTCTCCTACAAAGTATAAGCCTTGTTGATAGACTAACACATAAATAGTAATTTACTACTGGCATCTTGATTATCAACCATTTAAGTCCAGAGAGATGGAGAGTGAGAGAGAAGACAGATCGACCGACAGAAAGACAGACAGAGAACTAGAGAGAAATCTGCCATAAATTTTCATTCAGTCTGCTGGAAACAAGACTACAAAGCAACATGCACCAGAGGTTGTATGTGTCAATCACAGAAATCATAACTCAGTCATTCTGAAACACAACAGTGAGTCAGTGACCAAACCTTTCAATCTTCAATAATGATTTTCTATTTTTACAACCATTGTCAACTAAGTCCTTGGCAAAATGGAAATATGCCATTCAGTACAGCTAAATCTTCCATTCTAAAATTTCATCAACATTCCTTCCTTATCCACTCAAAAATATTACTAGTTATTATACTTGTACAGCAACTCACCCATCTGTACTCCCCTACACTCTCTACAGGCATTGGTGTCGGCATGGTGCTGCTACAATACAAGTTCAATCACACAAGAGTCAGTCTTACGAAAGTTGAGCCGCTAATCAGCTTTACATTCCAATCTCGGCCACATCACAGGAGCAGACCACAGAACAACCCTACCAGCACTCGGGCATGCCACGGCCGCAGACGCAAGTGAAGAGAAAACCAGCATGTTTGTTGCCTTTTAAAGAGAATAAATTCATTCGCCACTTCTCGCCACGGCTTGTTGACTTCTGCTCCTCACAAAAGAGCCAAAGCGTAAAGAGATTGGCTGATCATTTCTTCATTCTTTGGAGTATTATGCTGCTTTGTATGTAAATTCCACAATACAACTTCTGTGCCAGCTCACATGTAAACAAACTTCTTTCTGCCCGTTTCCTCTCTCTCTCTCTCTCTCTCTCTCTCTCTCTCTCTCTCTCTCTCTCTCTCTCTCTCTCTCTCTTTATTTCTCTCCACCCACCAACTGCCAAACACAAACCACTCCTTCAAAACATCCTAGTTTTACAAATAAATGGAAAGAATGCAATCCAAATCTACTACAATCTCATCAACAACGACGACAAAAATGTATTCCTTTTCTTTTTCTTTTTCTTTGTTAACTGTAAATTATAAATTTCTCAATGATATCACCAACACAAAATAAAATTAACTACCATTATATAAAATTCATTTTCTCAGGATTAGCAAAGTTCAAAATATCTAACATGTATGCCCTGTAATAAAGCCTACAAAATAATGTACATGTATTGTACTTGTACCTGATAGCATACTATCATCAAATAAACTTCCACAAAACTGTTTTTAGATTTTAATATAATTTTGTGCTGCATGCCCTGACCACCCTCAAGCAGGGCTATCAATTTAGTACAATAATCACTTGTCTGGTAACCAAAATATTTGATCATACATGTTTTTTTTTTTTTATGTGAACGTATCAGATGATACCCCATTTGTGACACTGGCAGGTCAATCATTCATTCTGTCTACATGTATGTGAACTTATCAGGAAGATGCTAGCTTGAAGCCTGAAAGCAAAGTCCTATACAAAAAAAATTATGAGCACTTGATTAAGTAAATCAGCTAGCTGCTAGGTCTCCAACGACTTCAATATTATAGACTAGCGCAATGACTGCCACAACCATACAACATTTGCTGCATTATAATTTAATAATAGCTGTTTGTAATAAATACACATGTCCAGTCAAACTTCTTTGAATAAGTAGTATTCTTGTTGGAAATTAGTATGACTGGATACATTGTCTGATTTCTATAATTGCATAGATCTGTATGGTCCATCTATATCATACAATGATGCTGTGATACGTACATGTGGGCCTATAGCGCACATGGATGTCAGTCTTCAAGTTCATACAGTATGGTCAAGCTTCATGTACAGTCACGTATTGTATGCCTACAGAGCTACATGTACAACCGTCAAGTACGTTGTCTCTCAAGATGGACTCGGGTTGCAGAACACAATCATGAAATTCAAGCTTGTCAGCGATGCATAAACTGAAACTTTATAGTTCTTATAAATACAAAAGACAATGCTCTGACCAGTGAGATGTACAACTTTTATACAATCTCCCTGCTCTGACTAAAACATGTTCAAATTGACTCGACAGATGATTTTGTAATTCTACTAAGGATCAATAAGTTCCAATTTTGGCAATCTAATCATATAATGTCTACGTTTGTTTGCCCATTTTTGCTGTTCTTTAAATAGGTGAACAAGAATTTGTGTTAACGGATCTGAAAATAGAGTTTTATTTCCTGTTTTATGATAGCTTCTTCACCATCACTACACATGCATGGGTGAATTAATCCTACAGTTGCAAGAGTGTAGACTTTTCCTGGAAAATGGGCTTCGCTCAAGCAATCCTTTTACAAGTTTGGTCAGTCTATTAACTATAAATAGCATGATCACAAGAATTTTAGTGTGATACAAATAATAATCATTAATTTCTCCCTATTCCACTTTATATCACAAATCACAATAAATGGATTCACAATATATACATGAACCTTGTCACATCAAGGCACGTCTTATAAAGAGTTGTAATTGATCCTAATCAAGCGCAAGTCCTTCAATCAATCGTAAGTTTGCAGTCCCCTATCTTTTATGTGCATACATGTTGTGATTGATATCAATTGCAAATAACTTGTGATTAATATCAACTCTTTATAACACAGGGCCCAGTATTCAATTAAAATTATGCAAAGAACACAAAAATTTCAGTAAAATCAAGCTATTTGTACTACAAATAATCCTCTCTCCTGAACTATACTGCAAGTATTACTTTGACAGCAAATTAATTGATTGAATGCTATGCATCTTGTTCATAAACATTCCTCCTCCCACACAAGAATACCTTGAATGATCTATTAAATATAGGATGTGCTGATAATTAAATGACATTACCAAAGAGTGACAAAAGTGGTTATTTTGTAACTGAAATACAAGCAACAACAACTTGAAGTCCAAAGGCACAATGTCAAAAGAAACATGATAATTGAATAACATTTCCAAAGCCAGACAAAATAATGGTTATTTTGTAACTGAAATACAAGCAACAACAACTTGAAGTCCAAAGGCACAATGTCTGAAATGTGATTCCAAAACAGCCCAAGAAAAATGCACTCTGGATAACCTTTTCTAGGATGGGACCCAGCGCGCACAGTCAATAGATCTAAAGCCACCGAAATCTGTATTGACTAGACTATAGGCCACTGGAACCCATTGTGAATGGCTTTCTGTTCTGATTTAAATACCCCTGATTATAAAACACAATGGCATAGGACTAATAGAAGTCCCTTCACCCTATAGTTAGAAAGTAACTGTTTTTTAATAATTCTTTTGACAAACTAACAGAATAATGATTTAAAAATCCATTCATTTTAAGAACTATCAAGTAGAACAATTCTATAAAGAAACTGTTTATTCTTTGGACAGCTCTGAATGAGTTGGAAATCCCTCCACCCTAAGCACTAGAACAATTTCAATGTACTGGTAACTTGTTTACATTCTATTGACAAACTTACAGAATAGTGATTTAAAATCCATTCATTTCAAGAACTTCCAAGTAGAACAATTACAAAGTAATTCTGAATGATATCGAACCCCTTCACCCTAAAACACTAGAAGTTGTAGAACAGTTAGAAAGTAACTGCTTTAAAGTTTAAACCTTTTGACAAACTTAGTGAATAATACTGAGAAACTCTTTTGTCACACTGGAACAATTAAATGATGTTTTTATTCTTTCAACAGTATGGTACTTTACATTTCTGGAGATGAAGAGATACATGTTTATGTACATGTATCATGTAACCTACTTTTTTAGATCACTGGTAGGTTAAAGGGGCACAACTTGCCTATATACCCCCCTCCCTCCCTCTCCATTTAAAACCCCATGAGAACACCTGAAATATGCACACCCCTTCCAAATTATGTTTTCTGTTTATTTTTCTTCCAGAATAATAAGACTGTGAAATTAGTTGATGAAAAGGAGAAAAAAAAACGCTGAGATACCTCCATGGGTTCATAACCTGTAAGATCACATTTAGATTCAGAGTTAGTTGATGCCAATCTTTTGACAAATATTAATGACTGATTTCACAAACATACAGATTTTTGTTACTACTTTCTAGGCAAAGCTAAGCATGTGCTGTAAGGCCAGTCATGGCCAATGAATGGTCATCTTGTCTGATTCGAATTTCAACAGATTAAATGGCAGATTTTTACGATTCAGACATTCTTACTTTCCCGTCCGATATATAATAGGTCTACATACCTTTTTGATGTAAAATCGTGGCTTCAACATAATAATACTGGTAGGCACAGGTTGCACAACATTTAGTCCATGGTATTCCAGATAATTCTGTGAGTGAAAGAACTCCTGACTGTCCTGTTATGTTGCTTTTGTTTGGGAAATTCAGTCTTTTTCCATGAATGGTCACAAATTTGCAAGGCTACTGTTTCTCGTCCTCACACTCATTCAAATCCATGTCTACACTTATTTGACGCGTGACGAGGAAAAGTGTTTTTCTATTCTTGCAAGGCGAGCTTAAATCGTCGATCAAAGAAAAATCTCAAGGAGCTCACTTTGAATAGCGAAAGTCTTTTCAAAAGAAAATCCAAGATTTATGGTGCAGAAAGTAGAGCTCAATTGTGAATGAACGTGTCCCTGGACACTGCCGCTTACTTTCCGCTAGGCTAGACTCCTTTGCTCGACTCAACACCAAAGAATGTGTGGTCCCGTAAACGTTAGTGCATCATCAACCCACACACAGCATCCTTTGTGTTTTCGCTTCCTCCTCCTCCTCAATTTAGCTCACGAATGATTTTAGAAGATGCCCTCAAGAATGTTTATCTGCATTCAACTCGTCCTTATTCAACAAAATTAGAGTTTAAGAGTAAGCAAGACGCAAACTCTAGCTACGTTTCGTCAGACGAATGCATGGGAAAGTAATTTTCCAAGACGTAAGCTCGCCAGATGAAAAATGACGGTTTGTTTAGAGAACGCGGCCAAACCATCAGCGGAGCGCGATGACGTTTCTGCGATAATCTTGCGGGCAAGATGGGGCAATATTTTGTTGGTAGCAGGACAGCCTTGCGCGACGTAGTAATAGATGTAATCCGACACCAGAAACTACCTCGGCCAAGTGGACTCCTCCATACTGGAATTTACTACCAAAACAGAGGGGTGTTGGTGAAAATTGTTTATAGTAGATTGGGAGAAAAACATGAGATGGGAGGAAAAGTGTCTGATATTCCAAGCAATGAAACCCAATGAAATTGAACTAGCGAAACTGAAGAAGAGAAATAGCATGGTGAGAAGTCTTGTAAAGCCTACAGGTACTGGTATGATAATTATACCTAAAGGAAAATTATCAGATTAAAGAATTATAAAGAAACACGTGATGATGAAGGCTGAAGCTGAACGGAGAGCGCAAATATCAGTGTATAAAAGAACGGTTGTGGGCTTTATATCCAACCGTGCATTTCAGATATGACACTATTAGCGGTGGTGTTTCCATACTGTTCATCAATCATTTTTGTGTACCATTCTCACACGGTGCGTCAAAGACAACGAAAGTCCTACGTCAACAAAATTGAACCCTTGGAGGCATGTTAGCCCGATGTGCAATTTGTGTGCACTGTTCATTTCCCATTGACTTTTTGTACAAATTGGAGTAGTCGCCCTTACACATGGCGCGTCAAAAAACCAGCCATGGTATGAAAGTACAAACTTTGAGGTGCCTGAGCCCCCCCCCCTCTCAATTTCACCAGACCTGAAACAAAACGCAAAATACCCCTGGGAACATTGATTGCCCCTGAGATTGATTCACTTCTGTTTCAGATCTATGATGTGATATAGGGGCAAAATCATTCGGGTCAAACACAAATTTCCCACTAATAATCATCCGTTTTATGTTTCAGATGACTATCGTAGACAGACTTGACTTGGGGACTACTTGCTCCACATTGTTTGCCCTCGGAAATGCATGGAGTCATCAAGGCGAAATATGCAACATTAATATGTTTTAAAAAAATCGAGGAAAGGAAAAAGAGCATTCATTCATGAGTTTGAAATATGGACCAATATCATGCACCTGTCTGTTCAACCTTGTACTCCTCATATGGGAATGCACTCATCAGAATCTCGATCTCCGTATATACCGGGGGTGAGCAGGAGGAGGAAAGAGAACTCATAATGAGAACATTTCGATTGGGGGATGTTGGTCGACATTTGAGGAGTCTGTGCTAAAGACAATTTCATCAACGTAAAGGTTCTTGAAATGTACATTGTAAATCATAGGCATATCAGGGGCGGGGGGGGGTGTAACAAGTTTAATGGGATCCTTCTCCTTTATTAAAATGAGGGAACAAAATTTAAAGGCATCGTGACCGGTTTTACCATACTCATTTTCCCCAATAGACTGTAGTGTTATAAAAACCGTTAGGAAAACGAAAAATGAAATTTCGATTTCCAATCATAAATATCTTCATAATCAGACAGGCGATCGGCTTGTAAACGTCATGGGATTCCTGAAGGTTTATAATTATGATTGCAGCATGAGCTAAATCCAGGATTTTGTTTCAGAATCTTAGGCAATGTTACCGAGTGACAAGGTAATATTGTTAATCAATCCTCCCAATCAAAAAGTTGTCGTGGAGGTGGGGAGGGGGGATTGCCTGCATCACAATAATGGAGCGTAGCTGTCAAGATAATGAAGCATTAATGGTGGCTGACGGCCAATTACGATTAGGCCTACAATTGCAATAACAGAATTTTGCTAATTAACAAAAAAGGAAGGCCTATAAGGCTATAAAGATATATCCTCTCAAAATACTTTTGAACCTCAATCCAGTTCCACCGTACGCAATTAAACAAACAAAAAATCACAATGCATTGTACTTGTAGTCAAAAGAGACAATCGAACATGCAATGATACAATATGAGTTATATTCGTTTGACATGAGGCGTCATTTATTTTGACTAGCGTAGGACTGCGTCAGCGACTATAGGGCGGTCTATATGATGTGCCAGATGCCAGGTGACTTTGGGTCGCAGAGAACGGTTCATCGCAAAAGGAACAGTGCATACGTTGCGTCGATTATCTTGAGCATGGGCCAAATGCCCATAAGGGCTTAATTAGCGCAGATAATAACGCAATCGAATTGGCGCCTCATGTGCAAAAGGTGTTAAAACACCCCTTTAATAACCATGTTCACTTCCGTCTGTGCGATGGGAGCATGTCAATCTGTTCAGATAAATAATACCATCCATCATCTTCTTCCGTATAGGTCATATCTAGGTCGCCTGTATCACATTCAAAACAAATCTTCCAACAGCTGCAATGTCATTGTCACATGATGACGGTAACCAAAGACAAGAACATTCGACCGACGGGGGTCTAAAGACGACACCATCTTACAATCTTGTGTCGTTGATAATAAAATGTAGAAGAGTCAAAGCGAAAAACTAGTGCATTATCTTATCATGTGGAGCATTATAAACTCCTGCAACCATATTGTGGACGATGAAAGTAATATCCAACCGACAGAGGTGTAAAGACAATCCCATCTTGCAATCTTGTGCCACTGATTTGAAACGCAAAAAAGTCGGAGTGAAAAATAGCAAGTATCTTAACTGGCGGAGCATTGTTTGAAACCTCCTACAATCATTTGTTTGTGGAAAATGTATGCGATGATAGTCATTCGTCTGGTGTGTAAAGGCGACCCCATTTTACAATCTTGTGTCGCAGATTAATTTTGAAAGGTAGAAAAGTGAAAAAGAAGAATAGATATATAGTATCTTATCCCCCGGAGCAGTGTCAAGATTATTATTATACCTCATGAAATCTTTTACCCAAAATGTAGATAACGGACATTCGTCTGGTGTCTAAAGACGGGGCGCACTTGTTTTTCCTAACGCTTATAATTTCGAAACTCATATTTCCCATATCAGGGAGTTAATAATTCCGAAAGTGAAATATATAATTTATTTACATTCCAAAGGTTCGTGATTCCGAAAAACGACACGGGGTTCTAAGTAATTTTCGGAAATATGAACCCTATTTCATTTTCTAAATAATAAACCTTATATTTCATTTTCGGAAATTCGAAACTTCGGAATTATGAACCTTCAGAAAAATGATATATAACATAGAGATGATCCTATCTTACAATCTTGTGTCACTGATTTGGAGGAGGTGCAATAACATGTTATTGCACCTCCTCCAATCATTTTGTATGGGAGGTAGATAACTTTATCTCCTACGAACAAAAGCTAGTCGAAAAGCTGTAGAAGTAAGAGATGCCCGAAGCTATTAAAATAAGAGGTGTCCATGATAAATTTTTGATAAATTGCTAGATTGATTTACGGTATTTCGGTTATAACTATCGATATTGATGATTGATTCCCAGTATTAGATGGCCCCAGAATGTCTGTTTGACCAAAGAGATATCACAACATTCAGGTTTGTCCACTTAAGTCAGACTATTCATGAATTTACTTGGTGATATACATGTACGTTTTGATACACTTGATAATTAGGTCAAACAAAAATCTGTCCAAATCGAAATCATTCGAAATGAGGATAAGTGATTATTATAGGTGACGTTATGATATGGACGTACACTTTTAATACATAGTGTAAATATTTATTTCTCAATGGAATAGCTTTAGAAAGCAATGGAACTAGTTAAATCGAATTATCGAAATCTATTTTAGTTCGTTGATAACTCCTTTTTATGTCACGTTCTTCAAAATAGGAGGTATGAAATAAAGTAGGTCAACCCAGTTGGTTGGGTTTCCCTGGTGAGTTTGATGGATAGCGATCATATAGGCCTTTTTTAATCTGATGAAAATGAAATGAAAAATCTGTCAAATAGCTTTCAGAGTTGATGTTTGATCTGTATCGAATTTGTCATAACTTTGTATAGTCATATGGCAAGAAAATTCATGTATTCATAACAACTATTTAATTCATGAAATCGTAGAAAGCGTGAGATGTGAAAGAGAAACAGAAACAGAGCTGAAAATGTTGTGGGACTGCATAGACATGGATGAAACATATGACCTATAGCTTGTAATTTATAGTTCTATGGTTTCTAAACAAGTCAGCTCTACTGAAATAATAAGTTATTCTGTAGCCCGCAGGTTTTGTTTCCACCAACTATGTTGCTACTGATGCGTAACAACTTTTCAATAAGCCCTCTTCTTTCTTTTTTCCCCTTTCTTTTTTGGTGGGTGGTGGGCATAATTCATTCAGCCATTATTTTGTAGGATTTTTACTTTTTGTCTGAAGTCGAAGCTAAGAATCGTGTCTACAGGGTTAATATAAATAATAATGGGAATATCTCGATTAATAAACCGTTTTTATTTTCTGTGAATACAAAGCGCAGCACTGAATACCGCTCTTTCAGTCCTTATTCAAAATAATAAATGAGTATGACCTTTACCAAGTGAACTACTTCTCGTCTTTCTCTTTTCTCCTTTCGCTATATTTAACGAAAAATGGTGGGTTTTAGCCCTTCCCCGTTTTTTTTAAATAAAAATAAAACGTTCGTGATGAAACAAGGCTTCTGAAAAACAGGTCGGCTACACTTGTAATAAATTCGTCATTGGTTGACCGTGCCTTAACACGGGGCATCTTGATCGAATCTGGACTATCCGTCTTATGGCACGTACAAAACAGCCTGACCAACTTAAAGGCGTGATACTTTGTTAATCTAAAAGGAAAAATATAAAAAGTAACAAAACAAATAAGGCATTATAGACTATGAAATATATCAGTAAGTTAGGTTCTCTAAACTAAAATGACCGTGGATTTCATCGTTGTGCCGATATCACATAATATGTGATAAAAAAGACTGGATAAAGTATTGAAAACAATCTTTATAACCACCAGTGACAAATCCATGTAGAGTGAGTCACAGGGGCATTTTCACCGTTAAATGTTGCCCCCTCCGAGAGGGCATTTTCAACCCCTTTTTCCACACATACTGACACAGCTATATTATGTGCACTAATGTGCGTCATTATAGACATATTATTACATAATCCGACCATAATTTAAATAGGCAGAACATACAATACGGTATTTTAATTGCTCCTAAGTTGATTTCTTGAAAGTCTACTCAATAATTTTTGGTCAAACGATCCGCTGTTGACCAAATGCCTGTTTTTAAGTAAGCTGTTAAATATCTTTAAGTTAGAGACTGGTGGACACTCTTGTGTGTACCAGGAGGTACCAAGGGGTACAAACAGGGTGGTATCGTCTTCGATTGGCAGAATAAGAAGTTTATAAGTGACGAGAATGACGGAGAAGGAAAGGATGCAGAAAACACCACAACACCACAAATACGAAATAATTCAAAGAGTGGGGCTACAAAATGCAACAAAAAATGCATTTGATTTCAGAAGAAGAAAAAATTAGGATTGAGAAAACCAGACGTAATCAGATGTCAATTTTGTTTGTTCTGACTTCAAGAGTTGGTTTATCACAAATCGGAATTTATATACGCTTCATAGGATACACAGTTAATCCCACACTCATGGGGGAGGGAGTACATTGCCTCTGTCCCCTCTCCCCTTCCCCTTCCCCTGCCCCCCAACCCCTCGGCAGAAAGTCGCCCCTGGCTCCCGTCGAACATTGGGCATGAGGAGTCTTGATCTTGTAAAATATGGATGAACTGGTACGAGTTCGGATCACAGTCATGGCATTTAACGTCATTTGCTGCTCTTTACCCAGGGAGAAATCGAAACATGAGAGGGCTATGTCATTGCCAAGTAACCGTTTCCTGTCATGTCATATTATGTCATACTATGTACAGGCTCAAACATGGTATACTCCCTAGGGAGTCGAGGTACAGGAACTATGCAGGCACTAATATAGGAAGTGCCGAAAAAATTGTATGCTGAATAAGCTATTGATTTAAGGTACAATTACGGGTCACCAGATTCTCTATCAGAATATCCTCTTTTCATCGGCGACCATTTGTCATTGAGACTGAATCAAACACAAATTTGGATAATGAAAAATAGAAATACCCCAAAACAGCCAACATTCATCAATTTCTTTGTACATTATAGGGTCTAAATCTCTCAAATTTGATCTGGTATGAATGTATTCAAGGTTGTTTGCTGTGGAATAACAACATATGAATGCAATCAGTGAATCAATCTACCGAATGGCTCATTAAGCTAATGTGTAAACAACTGACTGTAGACGTCCAAAAATAGTTTGAATAGTGTCATCTTTGACCAAAAAAATAAAGGCCGAACGCATCTATGTACAATTTTTTCTTAAAGAGTGACGTCACTGAATTTCAAACGAGTTTCTTATGACATCCCATTTATACAAAACAGGGGGTGGGGGCTCTAGATCTTCTTTTTCTTCAATATTTACCAGAGCAACACATATAACGTAATAGCCTATATAAACATTGAAGAGGAAACATATAGAACACCTTTCACATCATATTTATTAACTGCGTATCTATCTCTAGAACCAAAATAAGAAACAATATTACTATATAGAAAATTACAGACATTTACAAAAGAGATATGAACATGTCCAATATTTATTAATTGAGTGAAGCATAAGTATTGTTCTCTATTTCGAAACGCACATGTCGCTACACAGACAGTGTTAAATAAATATGAGGATACATGATGCGTAAAAAAGTACCGGTATATACAAATCAATGCAAATACTTGATACGAGTTTTTGTTTCTTCTTTCATTCAAGTTGATGAAAGTTTACTATAGGTATCAACAAGAACTTAAATTTACATTACACTTTTGTTTCCAACGCTGTTGTCTTCAGGAACAATATTATACCATTAAACAACAATAATATACCATTTCGTATTAACTCCTCCGTGCACTGCATGGGAACGAATAGGCCTATGATACCAATATGCATCTTTATGACCGCGTGCAGTTGCCTCCTTTGACGACCTATATAATAAAGTATTTGCATTTATTGGACTTAATCGAACATTTCCAGTGGTTTAAATCAATCGAGGACTGGATTAAAAGCTTTGTTCTTACCTCTAGTAGAGCCTCCAGGACACTGTCCGACCATCGCCGTGATAGCATCCAAACAAACTCACATTAATATCCAATATAAAGAGAATGCATGTACGCCTGTTTAGCATAGAAGCGGTATGCATGCACCCTCTGTTGGTATCTGTCTATCTATATATCCATCCCTCTCCGCCCCCTCCCCTAGATCATTGTCATCTGATGAGGCTATATAGACTAGCATCTCAGACGTCTGCTGCGGGTTCAAACCGACATGCGCGAACCTGTTTGTAGTCGAGAATGAGCCAGAGATAGGAATGCCGATAGATGATGCATCATTAATAGTCTTCACCCAGTCTCTCCTCGCTCCTCATATGATAGATATCATAATCATGATGTACAGAGTAATCATAGAGAACGCCACATTGTCAGTAATTAAATATATACGCATCGGTTGACAGAATGATCAACACGATCGCAAAAACTTTCGAGATATCAACTTAAATCACTTTCAATAGCCTTGGACATCACCTTTTGAACATTGTGTGATACAGTACAATGACGTGACTGTTACATAATCCGAGCATTTTTTTCAAAGTCGATGCAATGGGGAACTGACTATGCTCTTGTCTTGAAAGTCTTTGCTAAACGAGGGTGCACGGTACATTTACAGGACCTACTTTCTAAGGTAATCATTTGCTTAGTCAGAAATTGAAAGAATTGAGAAAATGGCCTCCGTACAATAATTTTGGCGCCTTCGCTGATATCACCAAAAACAAACAAACAAACAAACAAACAAACATAGGCGAGATTTACACCATAACTAGTAGGAGGTTTTTGTCGCTTTTGGAAAGATAATGTCAGTTTTGGTCACTTCAATTGCACCTATATCCCGCGTCCATGTTAGAGCGGATAAACGTCCGGACCGACGCCAAAGAAGAAAGTGGCGTCACATTTTTGTATTGTGGCGCCACGTTGCAGAACACAGTATTTGCAGTATAATGTCAACGACTGCCAGAAAGACGCCATGAAAATTCGTTATGAGGCTTGTAGGAGGATATGGAAAGTTTTAATGTGATTATGAGGGTCAATTTGAAATCATGGCGATCGGTAGGATTGGTGAATCCTGCTTCCTAGGGGTGCTAAAGCCGCAATGGACTACTATCATTCGTGGCGCCATTTTTATGACCAATGACTTGGGGTAGAACTTTCGTTGGGAAGAATATAATCTCACTTTGTCGTTGTATCTTTAGGATGTGGATAATCAAACAAATGAGAGCAAGCAAAATAATAGTTTCTAGAGATCATGTGGGAGATGCAACTGGAGTTTTCTATTTCCATCGTATAGAGTTATTTATTAAATTCGACAAACTTCCTCGCGTGAGTATTTACAGGACTGTTGTTACAGGTTCATGTGATATTTCTCAGACTAAACCATTGATACTGCACCAACGAAGGTCTTTTGTTTTGGAAAAATCAGCATGTGTCTTTAAATTTCTTTTAAAACATTGGTAAGAGGTGGTGTTGGTAGAGGTGTCGCGGACTAGTGCATCACATGGTTCGCGGTTCGAGTCCCGCCGCGGCATTAATGTCCTTTGGCAAGACATCAATCTACATTTGCCACTCTCCAGCCAGGTGTAGTAAATGGGTACCTGGTAAGAATTTATTCCTTTAATGTATTTAGTGCCTTAGGCTAAAGCTGGGCTAAAGCCAGGGTAAAAACACTATTTTGTAGGCGCCTTGAGCATCCTCCGAGATGGATACGTGCGTAATATGAATGTAGTTATTATTATTATTATTACTATCATTATTTTCATCATTATTATTTCAATATTATTATTATCATTATTTTTATTATCATGAGTATTATTGTTTTTATATTTTTTGTATTATGATTATTATTATCATTATTATTATTATTATGAGTATTATTATTAATTTTTTTCATTATTGTTATTATTATTAACATTACTATTATTATAAAGAAAATGGGACGTTTAACTCATGGAGTTTGCTCTAAGTCTTATCCTTCAAACGATGGATTTATTCATGATCGCACAGACGCTTCTAAAAATGATATCATATTTTCTCAAAAGTAATGCGTTACGTTGCCCTTCCTCCACAATGCGCCGTCCTCTTAGTTAATAAAATCTGCAACATTTTCATGCTAGAAAAATGTCGCTGTGCAGTTTCGTAAGGAATGTTACAGGCCTCGTTAAGGGATATACAAGTCAATGGAAGAGGGTTCATCATGACTTGTTTCTAAGACTATAGTCATCATCATCGTCTTCATCTCCTGGTCGTCTAATACTCTAATTACACATCAGTTTAACCGGTCAGCATTGGGGACAGTGACTCGAACTTCAGCTATGCCAAATGACAACATGCCGGGACAACGCCAAGATACCGACGTGACTGTTCAGACGGCCGGTGATTATATCAGCTATCAGGGTTCAATAAACAGACATGATCGTTTGGTTGCATTGACTTGAAATACTGATATTTATTAATCATATCTGAAGTACATATGATTTGTACAATGTTACTATCAGGTCATTTTGAAGGGAAGTAGTAAAAACAGAAAAAACATATTAATGACAGTTTTAACGAAAATCGGATAACAGATATGAGGGTCGTGAAGTTTTGAAATTGTAATCACAGCACATATAAGTATTTAAATTGCCACAGTGGCGAATTTGTATTGTGACGCAAAATCGTTTGAAATGATTGAAATACTTTTTTTTAAACAATTGATTACATTGCAGAGCTGTATGTGTTTTTTAAGTTGAAAAACATTTTGTACGGCTATCCTAATATATATTGAGGACAGACCAGTAGCATGAAGGTTAATGGAAATACAGAGTACATGTATATGATATTCTAGTAAACAACAAATGGGAAATTCCCTGATTAAGTCACAGTCGAAAATCTGATTCGCAACATTGAGATTCATTTTATTTCAGTTTTTAACAAAAACAAAAACAGGTAATCATTACAATATATACAAAGCATTACAAAGGCAAAATATAATGTACATTTAATGAATACATACAATATAAGAAGAGTACAAGGGACCATCATCAAAGCATATTGAGGCTTGACGGAATGATGGTCAAATAAATTGACAAGTAATAAGACAAACATTTCGTAGGAAGATAAAACGAATTAGGCCTACATGTATTTTACTTTGGCATAGCGATCTCAATTATCAAACGTTAATTGAATTATTTTCGGTTCATTTTCTTACAAACTTTCACCTTATTTCTGCTTTCATACTCCAACATGAAATTTAACAAAGTTGTTATGCGCCATTTCCCGCAACATTGAAATACACGATGATACTTTGAAACTATAACCCCCTCTCTCTCTCTCTCTCTCTTTCTTTCTCTCTCTCTCTCTCTTTCTCTCCCTCTCTCTCTGCCTTTCCCCTCTATTTATATGTCTATCTCTCACTAACTCTCTCTCTGTCTCTCTCTGTGTTTCTCTCTTTCTCCTTCTTTGACCTGAGAGAGTGTTTCATGTATGCATGGTGATTTTAATTTACTCGTGCACTTGCGCAGGCGCTGAGATAAAATGTTCATATCAAAACTTTTTGATGCGACGCCAGTGGCATTCACAAGTTCACTTAACCAGGTTCATGTTACCCAACCGTGAAGAAATGCCAATAATTACCGAACATGATGGAGGGCCACCGCACAGGACAATTATGTTGCTGTAAGTGTGTATATGATTTTACTTGTCAACGTTTGCAGGACAACTCTGATAATCTAAGAACATATTCTTAAGTCAAACTTGTTACTAAAACCCTACTATACTCTTTTTTAAATCCGACGTCAATGGCATCCATAAGTTCAGCTGATCAAGTTCTCGTTAAGCCAACCACGGGGAAAATGCCAATATGAACACGGGGTTGGTCCATCGCTTACTAACTTTCGCAGGCACTTCATATGTGAATAGCTCAGAGCACATTTCAAATCGAAAGTTTTGATAATATCTCACTGTATTAATTCTCCAGCGCCAATGGCATCCATAAGTTCAGCTGACCACAAGTTCAAGATTAACCGACCATGGGCAAAATGCCAATATGAACACGGTTTTAAGGTCCACCGCTCACGGCAGCTGCAAAGTGAACGCTGGAATTCGAATAAAACCTTTTAACGGCGACAAGCTTCGTTACGCTGACCTTAAAGTAAACAGCTTTAAATAAAAAATAAAAAAGATACAAGCCTTTCATGCTTTTGGAAGTTAAGACGGAAATAATTTCGCATTGCGGAAATTAGTTCATTCGTGTTATAAAACGAAGACATTGATTATTTTGTAGATTTATATCCAGCAAATCAGGAACTCATCTCTTGAAATAAACTTCAATTGGAAGTCTGTTATAAGTCAATAGGTTCATTCAGAGTGTCCTCCAATGAATGTTTATTGTATAAAACGGTTAAAAATTGATTGTACAACACATGCTTTAGCGAAAAATTGCCCCGCTGTCAGTTTCCTACTCTTGGCGAATTGGTGACTTGACCAATCGCGTTACCTAACCCTTACCCTAAACCATTAAAATCCAAGTGAAACATAACCCATTGAACCAATAAATGAAATGAAATGAACCCTAACCCAATTTGAGGAAAAAATGGTAAAGCCCGGAGCAATTATTTTTGTCACCCGTGTATAAATCTTGGAACACCGACAAATTTTATTTTATCGACTAAATTTTATGATGTTTTTGCCTGGTGTAACAATAGCCGGTTTATGGGGGCGTTCTGAAGCATTTAATGATTCTGCATGGAAGAGGAAGGGCAGTTAGATTTGGGTGGGTCGTCAGTTTAAAACTGTAAAACTATACCATCTAAATATATTTGACAGGATGATAAATAAATCTTATCTCATCAGTCAATAAATCCCATCAATGCCTCCTTCAATTTAATAGTTTGAATACGAGTTCAAGTATTGGAATATCATTATGAAGTATACTTTTCGGTCTTCATCTGTGCTACAAAAGGTGAAAATCGCTAAGGCTGTAATTCCCTTGATATATACCTGATATGACGAGCAGAAATACGAAATTAACTGATATTTAAATCCTTGTAAACTTATTATTGAAAAATATTATTTTTAACAGTCTGTCACAAAATGAATAATGTTGTGCCAATGCTCTGAAAGTATCTCCTTCATAATATTTAGTCCCAGTTGACATTAATGACATAAATTGGATTCTGGAAAACAATAAGAACAGAAGTTCAGCGGATAATCTAATTGACGACATTTACTAGGAATTTGATACGTCGCGGGTTCCGTACGCAATACGTGATACACAATTGTAATATGCTTGCTTTTTTTTGGGGGGGGGGTTGAGGAGGGAAGGGGTGTAGTGACGAATTTATCGGAAGAGGCAGAGCTAGCCCCTGTCCTGTTTAATCCCAGCTGGCATAGCTACCACACAGCAGCAGCTGCAGAAGAAGCAGCAGCAACAACAACAAATAACGACAACAACAACAACAACATTAGCAGTAACAACAACAACAGCTGCACCACCACAACCAACTACAACAACAAGAACATGTACAACAGTACTGTTGTTCCTTCAATTGAGTAATTTTCGTTATCCTGATCCTCCTTGCCCCCTCCCCTTTACAATAACCTGTATCCGCCCCTGAGAGGGTGATCACCACTGAAAAAGGAGATAATAACAATGACAATGTTGATGAATTACACTTTATAAACTATTTTGGCGTATATTCTTCTTCTCTCTTGCTTTACAGTTTGATCCAATGCCAAGGGGCTTCAAAGTCGCAATACAGTGAGCGAACCATAGGTCTCGGGCAGTTCTGTGGTCTCAGGGAAGATTTTGAAATGGCGCCACCATTGTCAAAAAGCAGGAAATTATATGATTACAATTCGTAACAAAAAATATTGTAGGCGTCTACAGTAACCGTGGGAGGGATGGGTATATGACCCCCAATCTCTTGAAAAATCCAGGACAGTTTCAAACAATCTTTATTATGTTTTATTTAAGTTTGCATAGAAGCTGCCTTTCTGGTTATATATACATTCAACAGTTACAAAACATGAAATACATCAAATTACTCCAAAATACACTGTTGCTCATAAAGTGGGAATTAAATTGTCCTATCTCTTTCCATGAAATAATTGATGGTGGGATGGTGCCAGGGAAAATATTCAATTGGGTGACCCAATGCAGACGTATACTTATTTAAAAATGCCCCTAATCAAACCACGACCGTATATGGATTTGGTGAGCTTAAGAATATTTCGAAGGTTTCTCTGAAAAGGGTGAATAATCGTAAAGATTACGAAATTTGATTTTGAATCTAGAAATCTTCGAAATGTGAGTAGTTTTACTGAGCATAAGAATATTTCGAAGGTCTCTCTGGAAAAAAAGTGATTAATGGTACAGATTACAAAGTTTGATTTCGAATCTGGAAATCTTCGAAATGTGAGTGGTATGTTGACAGGTCTCAGGTTCAGAGGTATAAACTCCTCTCGACATGAAGGAATGTATCTGGATTTTAGATAGGACGACATATTGTTTTTATTATTTAAAAAGAATGTGTGTGTGTGTGCTACAGACCTGTAGCACCATCGTGTCGTCTTGAATCACCCAAAATAACAAAAACAACTTTCCAAACTGAGTGTCTTTTCTCAGGAATTCTAACAAACCTGAAACATGTCAGATTTCCCTCGTATTACGCGTGGAAGGAATTTGATATACTCTTCCACAACATTATCATGTTTAATTATTGAGATAGGATATATCTAAGCAATACAAAATTCATCCAGTAGTGAAAGTTGGAATAGCACATAATTAAATATCACCGAATTTGTCAAGGGCCTTTTAAACTTTAAACTTAGAGGGAATTCTTCCTTTTGGATGTGGACTTCTTAAACTCCCCAAAGCTCATCAAAATCGAAAAAGAACTTGTTATCTCAAACTGCTTAAAACTGTACTTTTCTCTGCGATTAACAAGAATTTTCATCAGCCATAATAATGATCTTGAAAATCTAGTTTTACCCGGCATGTTGAAGTTTCATTTTCTTTATAAAATGCAATTCATTTCAATAATCATTATTTTGTATCATCTGAAATTCTGGCGGCCATCATCAAATCATTTCAATCACTATTTGCTACCACGTACGATGAGAAATTCAAAATTAGTTACCATGACATCAAATGAAGCAAAAAGAGGCTAGGATTAAAAATAAGTAATGGTAAATTCCAGCTCGAGGGGAACAGGTGTCCTGGAAATGTGCTTTGTGTTGACAATCGTCAGCCGCCCCTAGAAGGGCCTATGATTATATCCAATCGCGGTAGCATAATCATGATAATAAATCCTGAATACATTTATTTGTATTGCCCCGGTCATCAAACTAACAGAAGCAGACAATGAGTGCACTATCACCTCTCCCTTGAGAATATTCCTATATACTATACATAAATAATTAGCAATAGTGATTCATGAAATCGGATGACAATCATATAAAAATTAAAATAAAGAAGCATCAAATGTAAACAAAAAGGAATAAAACTACAAATCAAATAAAAGTCTTGCCCCTTTTCGTCAGTATATAATTGTAAATAAACCAACTTTAGGAATTTATCTTTCGAAAAGTGAATATGTATTCAATCATTATAAAGTATTAATTTATAAAAATTATGGAGTGGATGAACATGTTTAGGATCAGTAAACATTGATCTTACGAATTGCAGTGCTCCAGATAACTATGTCGGTGGAGTGATGTCGGTCCAACCATTGAGGTAGCACGAATTCAAAGTGGATGCAATGCGAGAGAACAATGGGATGGGGGTGGGGTGGGGTGGCGAGAGAGGGGATCGTATCACGTTGCCCCCTCTCTCTCTCTCTCTCCCTCCCCCTCTCTCTCCCCTCTACCCCTCTCTCTCTCTCTCTCTATCTCCTCCCTCCCCTCTCTCTCTCTCTCTCTCTCACTCACACTCTCTCATTTTTTTTCTCGCCACTGATTGGGGGTGCGCCCCTTGCCCCCACTAGCCCCATAAATAACTAATGACACTTCTCTGTATAATTATAACGTTTAAGCTCGAATCTGTGTATTCAGTTTGAATGTTGACCGCCTTTCTCATGTTTTATATCCTCTCATCTAGTACCTGGGGGCCCATGATAAACTATTTCTTTTCCTGCAGGGCTTCCAGCCGTGTGATATAACTATGCTTGGTATCTAGATGTAGTATGTTAATGACCTACACACGAATCTAGATGTAGTGTTACACACGGGAACATTCTGTAACAGTTTAACCAATGTTTGTTTCAGGGTCATTGTTGAGGCTCTACACCAGGCAAAAACATAGTCAGCCATCAAATAGGGTCTGGATCAAAATAGACTACTACATGATTGTACTCACGGTGCGTGAGTACTGTTTTAATAAGACATCAATAACGTTAAAACAACAAACAAAAACAAAAGAACACAAAATAAACAAAAACTAACAAACGAATACACATACCGAGAAAAACCCCGGACCCTATTTCAAAATGGCTTTACATAATTTAACTGCAACAATGCAGCGTTTCTTTTATATGCAATATACACTGTACGATTTTCTATGTGAAATTCTCATATCTGATTTGTTTTTGAGTGATTGAAAATTCAAAGTGATATACAGGCTCAAAGGTTTCGACTTAAATATATAACAATGATGCTTTTATACATCTGCCGTTCGTTTCAATTTTATTAATGTAAATATTCGTATACTTTTTAGACTCTATTTTCATGATTTTACTCGTCTAATTACTGTTTCAATTTTAATATTGTATTTCAATTACTGTGAAACTATGTACAATTGAGTCATTGTATTGTCAGTGATTTTAAAATAAATATTTCTTGAGACTGTTTTATATTACTTTTACATTGATTTTTCCCCTAAAACTAAGGTTTGTTTGATTTCCGTTAAAACAAAAACAAAAACAAAACAAAACAAACATGCACTCCGTCAGGAGATAACATCATCCTGCAGTCGAAATAGACAGTCATATCAGTTACAAATAATAAACATAAAGTTTCTTCAACTTAGTCTGAAATGTGAAGACTTATGTTATAGATTTCAAGACGGCACAAAGTGCTTTTTTATGGCTTCTTTCCAGTGCATCGTGATTTGATGCACAACCTTAAAGAGCTTCGGGAAGTCTAGTGAATCTACTCGATTCTCGCTAGCGCCAATACGCTCAATATGCCCGGATGTAGCCTCTTGGACGTAATTTCGAGTCCATGGTACGTATTACGCAATGCACGCACGTTCGGGTTTGAAAGATATTTCTAAGTTCCTCAATTTTTGTGACGGCAGCAGCGAAAAACAAAAGAAAAATACTCCAAATCATATCGACAACCAGATTGAAACAGTGGAATAATTCACTTTTCATTTCATTCTCATTCCGAGGTTAATGCAGTCAGCGAGTCGCTGATTTAATGGACGGCCATAATAATTTTTTTTTTTAAATCATCGGCAATGGAAATATTCTTTTCTTTCATTTACATTTGATGACCTTATCATTGAAATATTATATGATTCTAATTGATCTATTGTTATGCAGGCCGATAAGTCTACAGCACTGCACGATCCGATTACGATCTGATTTTGGAAGAATTTGAAATAGCATTTGTTACGAACATTCAAACATGTAAAATCTTAATTATATGATTGATGAAATCTAAATTTCAAGGGATTTTATGCTTATTTTGAAGGGGAAAACTGAATCGGCTCAGAATCGTAGTGATGTCAGACCAGTAGTGCGATTTCAAACCGATTCAGCTTTTATTCTGAGTAGAAGGGTTCAATGCATTAAAATTCTGGTTGTTAGTATTCTGATCATTATTAAGAAGCTAAATCAGGTAGATGATGTTTGTTTACATTTCCTAGATATTTTGTAGTTACAGGTGCTATAATCCCAGAAAATTATCACCATCTCCATCGCAATTATCATCATCATCATCATTATTATGATTAAAATTGCTATCATTATTATTATTATCATTATTATTATTAGTAGTAGTAGTAGTAGTAGTAGTAGTAGTAGTAATATAGTTATCATTATCATTATCATTATCACTATTATTATCATTATCATTATCATTATTATTATTATTATTATGTACATCATAATCATGTCACTTACTCTTTGTTTGTTTCCATAGTAACGAGACGGTGGAGTTGAACAGAAGTAACAGACGACATGTTTCATCGTAAGCAGAAATTGATTGAGAAGGAGAAACCGCAACAGGACATCACTGCAACGCACGGCAAACTTCAGCAAAATGGCTACAATAATTACATAATCGGTCCTGATTAAGCCAACAGGGCCGAAAGAAGCGTCGTCGACATGTCTCCTACCGCTACATCCTCCTTCATGCCATGTCACTCCGTTGTTGGGAAACTGACCGATCGCGATCATGAAAGAGGAGTAAACGTCTGCTATTCCATCCAGAAGAAATAACACACTATAGTCGATGCAATAGTTACACATAATTCATCGTGGTTGTCACCTGACAAACCGTGTCCTTCGTGGTGCCTTGATTACCACAATTTAGTAGAATTGAAAATCACATTTTGGCATCGGAGCATCCCTTAACCCCCAGGAAAGAAACTTCCACAGGGCTCGAGATGAACGTCCAGCTTGGAGTTTGTAGATGGATAAAAGGACAGCATCACTCCGTGCTCTGTATCCTCTCCCTGTCTCTTCTCCTTGGTAACCGGGCAAGGTGATGCGGGGTCGGTGTGTCCATCTGGCCCTGTCACAGCGGTAGTGGGATGAATTACTCCGTGGTATGGAGCTAGTCTACACAAACGTGCCAATAAATGACAACATAAAACCCTTGTTTCAATTCAAGCAACTACACAAGTTTAAATTGCAAATCAAGGGTTTAAAATAAAATTGGGGCGCCAGTTCGCCTAAAAGTAGAAGGGCTCCATTAAAAAAAGAAAACTTACACATGCGTGCTATAGGATTGCTTCCCCGCATCCCCCCAAAAGAGTAGGCGACATCTTCCGCCCCCTCTGTATATGATTTTTTTTTTGTTTGAACAGGAGAAATCATTGTTGTATTTGCAATATACCAGAGCCTAAAGCATGCCTTTGCCAAGAATCGGGGTGAATTCTTATATTATTAGTTTGAGTGAATAAATAATTCTCTTATCATGGATTCCCATGAATATCTCTTATCTGCAGAGGAAAATCAAACTTTATAGGACAAGTATTCTACAAGAAAGCAGAAAATGGCAGACTGGCAAAAGTTTGAACGAGATCCGACAAAGATAAGAAAGTTATGAATTTTGAAAGTTGTAACCACTATTATGTATGGGCACTTCTGAATCAGTGATGTCACTGTAACATAGGGCCGGACAACTTTCCATTTTGTTCCAACATACAAAAATGACCTTAATGTCTTTTTTTTCTTCTCCAAAATGCATAACTCAGGTGGTTCTGAAATGTTATTCATAATATGTTTTGACTTCTGAGTATAGTGCCCCAAAGGAGAAAGCACTTAAGTGAAAATAGAAATATAATGATGTCTTTGTAAACGACAAACGGGAGAGTTGTACATGACTACGTCACACTCCACTGACCAAATTGCCATTTTGAGATTTGCATAGATTTAGTGATCTCATATTTCAAACATTCATAATTCATAACTCTCTTACTATTGGTCCGATTTATTTCAAACTTTCGCTATTCTGATTCACTTAATTTTCCTCTTTCATACGACTATAGATATTCCAAAAGTTGGACGTTCGGTAGCTGACGCCCACCCGTGGTCTTGGGACACCATGTGGGAGTAGTATACTGTAAGAAAATTTTCCTATTAAAAGAAGGATGAGTTATTATTATTATTATTATTATTTATTTGGCATTTCAAACATACAATAGAAGGTACAATAGAATGGCATCATAGGATACAAAGTATGAAAGAATAAAATTGGCTTCCCCTGCTGCACTCCCGAAGTTGCCTGGAAGAAAAAAAGGAATGTGAAATCCTATAACCCGTAAGTTTTTTCTTCCGACTCCAGGAAATGCGGCATGGGATGCCTAAAATATTATACATAATCAGATTAAAAACAGACAAAAATAACAACTTATTAATGACAATGCATAATCTTAAGCGCGATAAATTGCAATATCTTCTCTCGGGTGTCATTGGCATGTCCGTATAATTAAAGCAAAAAAGAAAAGTAAGAAATTGGAATTGAATAAAATCTATTATGTTGCACTTCAGAAAGATTTTAGGAATAAAACTAAACGGTCAGTTCGAGATGTGTGATAGAAACAATTATAATGAGGGAAACTACAAATCAATCTCCTAATATTCAGATTATACATTCAATTATACTTTTATCCAAATATCAACTGTTGATGTTTGTTTAATACATGTGTTCATAGTTTATTAAAAGTAAGATTTAAGTTGGTTAAGAAAAGAGGGTAGTGGGACAAGGACAGCCGCATCCCTAAGTGAGAAGGGTAGGTTATTCCAAATTCTTGGGAATCTACGGATTGGGGACATGAATAAGACCTGAATAAGTTCAGGTAAAGATTAAGTGTGTTTAAACAAAAAAACTTTATCGTTCTACTTATGCCAGTTTGGAAGAATATCATAGCAGAAATGTCCCCTTTAAAAAAGATTGCTTTTCAAATGCCGTCATATTCGAAATATGACGAGAGGTAGCTGAACATTTTGGACCAACGCCTCATGATTGTGTAGTCCCATATACCCATTTCCGTATATGCCCGTGCATATGACTTTCAGCAAGACTAATTTCTTCTTATTTGGTGATTCCAAAATCTTATAAAGACAGCAGTACGCCCCAGTTCTTATTTACTGTATAATTAACCTTTCCCGATTCCATCCGATGACAATGTAATCGCGAGACCAGGGCCCAGTGGCGGATCTAGGGGGGGGCCCGCCCCCTAGAAAAAACAGGTAAAAACACCCTTTTTGAAAAAAAGAATCCTGGTGCCCAAGGCGGTGGAAAAAATAACCCTTCCCGTAGGGGAAAAAATTTTAGGGTGCCAAAAAAATTTGTGCTCACTACCCTGGCGCCCAAGGGGTGGTGGAAAAAATTACCCTTTTTTTGCTCCCCCACTGAGCGAAAAATCGACCGGCACGATTTTCAAATTTTCGCACGAAGTGGGCCCCTTTTTAGGCCCCCTCCCTTGCCGCCAGCTGGATCCGCCCCTGCCAGTGCCCACTCACTGCCAGTCTTATAAAGAGTTGCGATTTATCCATATCAATCGCAAGTCCTCAGATCAATCGCAAGTTTGCAGTCCCTTTTGTCTCATGTACATAGTTGCGATTGATATCAATCGCAAATAAGTTGCGATTAATCGCAACTGTTTATAAGACGTTGCCCAGAACTCAACTTCATCTTAATCCTTTCACATGTGTGTCTTGAAGAGACAAGAGAAGGGGGCGGTGGGACTTTTATGGAATCGTGGTAAAGACTTGGGAGTATGCCAAGCATAATTAATAATTGGGCTGACGAATTTTCCACCCTTGGAGAACGTCCTGCATTAAAAACGAACAGACAAACAAACAAACAACTAACTAAGATAGAAAATAAAGAAAGAAAGAGAGAGGGGAGAGAGAGAGAGAGAGAGAGAGGGTGGGGGTGGGGAAAGAAAGAAAGAAAAAGGAAGGAAGAAAAAAAGAGTGAAGGAAAGAATAGGCCTACTAATTGCACCGTGTCTACGTCATGAGGGGGCAGGCTGTCGATGTACATTCCGCCTACCCCTTCGGAAGGGCATCCTCCCCTCCCTGTTTATCAATTAGGCATATCTGGATGCGCTGCTTTCAGCTATACTAAGAAACATTCATTCATCCCATAACTATGATTTCTTTCAAAGCTTTCTTTCAAAGAAAACTTTATTTCTCTTAAAAGACGTAATTGCAATAATAATAATAATAATAATAATGATGGGCCCTGTTTAATAAAACTTGTTCAGTTGTTGGCAATAACGAGATCCAATGTTTGATACAAGTTACTGTCTGAAATCATGGCATTTCAATGGCATGATTATTTTTAGCACCTCTGTGATGAACTTATGGCACCCATTATTAATAATAAAAGGTTTAATGAAACAACGCCCAGATGAAGATGGCTGAACTTGGAGACTGGTTGCTTCTCACTGGACGCGATTTACGACGACCAGACAAACAATCAGGGACGCCATGAAAACAACGACTTCACAATTAGTAGCTCAGCTTCCCTTACCTTGCCTCTGATTTATTTCTGTGTAACCTTTCATTGTTAGTTTGAAGAAATAGGTTAACATCATGATTGTCAAATGGACCTATCTAGATGCGTCACAGTCACAGTCAAGTACAGTATAGGCTTACAGGTCCAGGGCAATGTGAAATGATGCGACCAGCACTTTCACCGATGGTCACTACTTTTACAACAACGTCAAGTATTTCTACTACTAATACTTTTAATTTATAACAAACGGTCAAATCATTTATAGCAGTTGTGTACAAATTCATGACATAGAATTGAGCATAGGCGAATGGACGCCTCTTCCCAAATATAATTTTTTCAGTTTCTAAATCGTGCGTGCGACGGGCCTTCTCCCTCCCTTTCTTTCTCTTTTTTTTCCCTTTATCAGATGGAGACTATTTATAATCGTGAAAATATTACTTCATCATCAAATACACTCCAAGTACAAATTGACCCCTTCGCTGTCCGAATATGAGACGACTGTTGCCCAATTATTGGGGATTCAAAAAATATCTTGGGGGAGGGGGAGGGGGTCAAAGGGGGTTTGGGCCATCGTACGCCAATATAACTAAGCGTAAGTAATGAAAATGTTGATGTCAATCCAACAGATCTTTCTTGAGTTACAATTTAGATAAAATTCATTTTACGTTTATTCTACTATTCTGTTATGTTTTGTAATGCCTTCCATTTTATATCATATATGATCCTGTACATTATTCGTTTAAAAAATCCAAATAAACAAGCAATAATTATTAGACGTCCTTTTTATTTCATCCTATTTATTTTTTCATAAATCAACGTAACGTCGGAAAATGTATGTACATTTTAAAGATGCTTTCGCATAAAATAGGAAATGTACAGAATTACAATTTAAAAAATGCAGCGTTGTCAGTGATGACGCAAATTTCGAATGCGGTAGAGAGAGAGAGAGGGGGGGTGCTGTGGTTAATAGCTGTGCCAAGAGCACTGTAATGAAGAATTCATTCTAGCTCCTCTTCATTCATTGTTTATCATACATCATTACTGTTGACACGTAACACAACTGCAGATGGGTGGCAGCAAACAGATGAATGGTCTTCTTCGTCTCTCATCTCATTGAATGGCGTGTGCTCATCCGTGTATGGCCCTCATCCCATCCTCCGTAGTTTAGAGGCAATTGGTGGTGTCAAAACAAATTATGATGGTCATCCATGAAATTTTGATGGAATAGACCAGGTGAAGAGGAAGGCTTTCTTGATTAAATCATGTTAATGGTACAGAAATAGCATCCAGGGGCGGATCCAGGATTCTCCTATCGGAAGGAGGGTGAGGGGGGAGGTAATTTCAAAATCACGTAAGTCCGTTACTATGGGGAAATGTAGCGATTGTAGCTAATTTAATTAATTCCACCATTATGGATTACGTCTATCCATCATGGATAGATAGGCATAATTCAGGGAAAAGTTCACTATCACTATATTGGAGGAAATAGTGAATGTACAACAAACAGTGTCGCTAGAATAAAATTAATGTGTGTAGGGGGTAGGGGTGGATCCAAACCAAATTTGGCGACAAGCTTTAGTGAAGAAATCTAGCTTAGATGCGATTAAACTCTCAAAAGAAGGAAATCGGGCGGTATTGATAATTTATTGAATGAGATGATTATATCCTCAGGGGATGTCCACGTTAAAACATATGTAGATATATTAAATGCTATCTTAAAAAACGGGAATATACCCAGACATTTGGAGGGATAATCTCATAAAACCAATATTCAAAGGAGGAGACAGTAATGACCCTTCCAATTATAGAGGGATAGCTAGCCCTTACAAGCTCCCTTGCAAAACTTGTTTCATGAATAATCTACAATAGACTTCAAATATGCATTGTTGAAAACAACATAATAACCGTTAATTCAGATAGGTTTTAGAAAAGGTGGCAGGACTAGTGGCCATATATTCACTCTAAAAACACTGGTACATAAAATATTTATAAATAAGAAATATTTGTACTCTTCTCTTCAAATTAAAAAAACTACAATATAACCGGCCCATTCTACGATATCATCGAAAATATGTATGAAGATTTTCTGTTAAATTGCAAAACAAAATAGCCCATTTCTTTCCCCACTTCGGTAGGCGTAAAACAAGGTTGTGTAGCCCAACACTTTTTTCTTTATGTTTAAATGATATTATAGATTCATTTGGATTATTGTCACCCAATAAAATTACATTTCGGGAGAAAAAAATGTCGTGTCTTTTGTATGCAGATGACCTGGTCATTGGTTATAGCATCTGAAAAGGAATGTGGAATTCACTTAAATGAATATTGTGTGAAGTGGAATTTAGAAACTAATACGGGAAAGACAAAGAAAATGATTTTTATAAAGGCAGGGAGAATATTGAATATAAAGTATTTTTATTTGATAACACCCGAATAGAAACAACTAACAAATACAAATATATAGGAATTATCTTCAAACCATCAGGCACGTTTAAACACGCAATAAACAAAGCCCCAAAACCGTATTTAGCCTACGAAACATTTTTCCCTATAAATACTGAATATCCTTAATAACATACTTAAAACTTTTCGATACCCGTATAAAACCAATCCTACGGTCCTCCCGTAGAGTATAAAACACGCTTGCTTACATTAGATTTTATCACCTGACGAAGTGTTGCAGCGGCACACGAAACGTCGTGATCTTTTAGATCCCTTATTGACCATACATTGCGAGACAAACGAATATCACTAGCGATATTAGTTTCGATACTACATCCGCAATGAGTAATATATTTAGCAAAACCAATCCTTCTTTATAATTCTGAAATATAGGGGCTTGAATACTTGATAAATGATACGAAAGAATAAGAAAAATGCCACAAAACATTCCTACCCGAATCCCTACAATTGATTTTTTTTTAAACCTTTCATTGGTACTAACAGATCAGCGATGAATAGCGCTATCCTAGCGGAAACCGGACGATTCCCCCTCGCACTAACAACATTAAAAGATGTTGTTGGCTGCTGGCATCACATGATAAATTCCTCCGAAAAAAAGCTTGGTAAAGCAAGCTTACTTTCAGGGCAAAATCATTAACATAAAATATTGCAAACACATGAAATCCTATTTAAACTTCCGTCGCTCTCTTTCCCTCTTTTTTAGGCCGCCAAACGGTGGGGGACTTTGCTGATTAGGACCCCACCTGGATCGGTACTGATTACTATGTGACATTGTATAATGTAGACACAATGTGTACATTCAAACTCTCTTTCTTGATTGTATTCCACGTTTCAATTTTCTTGAATGATATACAGATAACGAACTCAACATTTTTCGATAAATATACTTTTCAAAATTCACATCCTTTATGAAGTTTATTAAACCTCTAAGTTGATAGATAACAAGAAGATATCAATGTTCTAAATAGTAAAAAAGTAATTATGTGACACAAAACAAATTATCTTTTAAGGGGCGGACCCAAGATATTGTCCGTCAATTGGGGGTGTAACTTTTTCACATACTTTTTGTTCTTAATGGAGCAGCGACCCTGATTCCACTTATTTTTTTTAAAAATTAAGAATTTTAATCAAAAAATTTATTCTGCTGTCTTGTTCCCTGCTCCAACAATTGCCTCTCGTTCAAGGCGATCCCTAATTCTCCCGACGAATCCGCCAGGATGCTGGCTAACTCCTCCCCCATACTCTCCGGTAAGGTGTACCTAAACCTCGGCTTCTCCGCCTGTATAATCTCTAGAAGCTTGGTGGCTGCTTCGTCCGGTGTTATGGCTGGTCCTTTGGTCTTCTGGTTGCCGAGCCAATTCCGAGCGAATGACCTGTCGAGGTCGTTCACGGAGTCGTCTGCGATGACGCCTTCTAAATCCGCAAAGATGCCCTTTTGGAGCTGTGTTCGGATTCTACCGGGCTCCGCCATGACGATGCTGTAATAAAATGGGTTTATAGAAAAGAAAATATCAACAGATTATGGATAAATTTTAATGACAATTTACAGAAAGACATCTTGTGACTAAAGCCCGTTTTAAAAATATTATAAGTTGATATAGCTCTATATATATCGACGATGTCTCTAAGCGCTTTACAGATATTACCCCGGTCGTCGGATTCAGGCTTGACTGCCTGGACCCCATGGAAGACCAGTAGTGTCGTGCCTGGCACAGCTGAATATGGGTTATCCAGCCGTTTCATTCATACTTATGTATATATACTTCTATTGTATGTTTGTTTTAATCAAACGGAAATTAATACTACTACCTGTACTACTACTACAGCCCGCACACAATGTGTGCACATATTCTCAACTCCTTGTATTTCAGCGAGGCGCTATTTTACCGTCGCCCACAATGCTGAGCAAACTATAATGACTTTCGAATCCTAACGGGTATCTATTTAACACCTGAGTGGAGGGAAGTATTGTAGATAAAATACCTTGCATAAGGACATAAATGCCGTGCAAGGGTTCGAAAAGGACTATGACATCTTTACAAGAACCACATTGTAGGTCATGTTGGTATGCCTATTTTGCATTTTAAGACTTTTAAGAAGAAATGATTTTCAGCTCTCGCTTTAGACCACTTTTTCATCTTTCAGATGGTTTTATCGCGTTTGTATAGTATAATAAAAGATCGTTTTTCAAAGAATAAAGGACAACAACATTGGACTGAAGTATTTAAAATTAGTTTGTCTATAAGTTATATCGTTTACATATTTCGCCTTTTAACATCTCGAGACAGCAAAAAAAAAAAAAACGATACTAAAACTAACTTTGAATAGGACAATAATTTATAGGACAATAATTTACAGGTCAATGACGGGCCCAAATGGCGGGGGAGAGTTCTGCTCTTTTTTTAAAAGGGAGAAGGGGGACGCTATGACAAAATAGAACACACACCAAAATAAACACCCCAAAACACGAATAATAAACATGTAAACAGCAAAAAAATGTTATCAAACGAGTTTTCTGGTACATTTTGTGTCGAACATTTGAAAAAAGGACTCACTTTATTTTATGTACTTATTGTTTGCCACATTGGTTTTAAAAGGGGACACAACCGACCCATGCTCCTAACCTCCCCAGTGAAAGTGCAAAAGGAACTTACTTAATATTGAATTGTCTCGCTACCGGTACCAACGACTCGAAGAAACCTTCAGCAGCAAACTTAGAGGCGCAATACACTTCAAGTAAAGGAATACCTGGATAAACAAAATACAAGAAAAATTATTTTTCTTCTTAGATGCTATGAACATAGCTAGTCTTATTGAAAATCTATCTGTTTAAATCTGTTTTGAAGTAGTTAAACTAAAGAAAGATAGAATCTCAAAAATAAGTAGAATGAATTTAGGAAACTGCGAAAAGGAATTAATTCGTTTTTATCTAGTTCTATAGCAATATCGAAAAAGTATTTACTCTGTTAAAGCTTGAATTATTAATAATTTCATCGTTTTCTACCTTCTAGCTTTAGAAAAAAAAACGAATAAAACGAATTCATTCATTTTAAATCATTTTGCAGTTTCTTAAAGTTCTGTGTGATATTTAGAATATCTACACCTAGATGTAAAAAAGAAAGAAGATCACTTCTAGGGTTGATATAAATTCAAAAACTTTTTGCGATAGAGCACAATAGACCTGTAGGTCTGCTTAAATTTCAGCCAGTGCTGCTGGTCAATCTCATTATACCAATACAATAATACCTTAGTCACACCGACAAGACCAACATCAGACCGACACCAGACCGACCGAAAATAATACATTACGTCTTTTAGCCAAAAATCGGTCGGTTTGTCGGTGTGACTGAGGAATAATGAATAGGCCCTATATAAAAAAGAATTCCTAGCTCATAGGCGGATGGATACAGGGGGCGAAACGACCACGCTCCATTCCCGTAGTGAAGAAAACAGGGGTAAACTGCATTTTCGAGGCATTATATTCATTATATTCCTCGGGTAATCACACCCTCCCATTTTGTTTTCTTTCTTTCTTTTGCACCCCTTTCCCTCTCAAGAAGGCCTAGATTATAGGACCGGCGGGATTCTAGAAATCAAGTCCCTTGGGAACTTTCATCTGGAAATGTTCGCACCCCCTCCCCTCTTTTCTGATAATCCTGGATCCGCCACTGTAGACTGTAGACCATGTTGCCCATAAAGTTGGATTACATTTTTCTTACCTCTTTTCATAATTTGATTGTGACAGTTCTTGACAGATAGTTTATATTTTCTCAGAACATCATTGTTCAAACTTTATTGATCAATAAAGTTCTGAGAGGATAAAAACTCTATCGAGAATAAATGGCGTTCTCACAGTCATTTCGTGAAAGCAGGTTTGAACATTTTATTCCAACGCTACGTGCAACAGTGGGTACTTTACCTATTCTGCCTCCTCTGCTGGTCACAGTTAGGATCATGCCCTTCTTTCGTTGTTTCATGTGAGGGAGGACGGCTTGGGTAAGTCGGATGACTGCTATAGCATTGATGTTGAAAGCCTGTTCTATCTTAGACCGGGGCATGGTGTCCATGTAACCACACGTTCCGATACCAGCAATATTCACTGTTGGATTGGTGATGGTAAATGTAGTCAGCAATGATTTATCATGCATGTTTAATTGATGAAGTTTTCATTATAGAATATCTTATTGTTCCATTATCAGGTTGCGGGTCTAAACTCCCGTGGCTGACCTAGCAAAACCTGGATGGCGACGGTAGAAGAAGATACAAGAGCATCATTCTGGCCTCTGGCGGATGCTGAAAACCGGAATGCTTGGGGAACGGGTCATAAGGAAATGAAACGTCTAACCCCACAGCGTGGGAGAAACGGACGCTAAACGATGGTGATGACGATCAGTTTTGTTATGCTTTAAAAAATGTATGTTAAAAGTTATATATTTATCATTTCATAATTAATCACAACCCTTAAAAGACTGGGTTAGATCATCAATTATATTTTGATACAAACGTTTAGAAATTTATGGTGTACATGCAATAATTATGTATTGTTGATAGAGAGAATCTAGAAACCTTTAAATTCATTTTGTATAAACCTGAAATAAGCACTTTCTGAAGTTTAATGTATGAACGTATTCAGAGTATATTTATTAAAAAAATTGTCTGTCGTGTACCTTAATTTGTACACTATTGATTGTAAGAAATATTTGACTTAACATGATAAACAAAACTAAAACATTGCAGTAAATGGAAACAAATTGCTATTGAAAGAAACAAGACGTTCATCATTTTATCAAATTGCCTCATGAGAACCAGATGCTAAACATGCATTTTAAAATTCCAAACCCTTTCTATTTAATTCATTGAATTGACATGTATCAGAGTACATCAGTCATGCCTGAGTAAGTGACACCCTTGCATTAAGAGTGTATCAGACTGTGCATGGTCAGCTACATGTATATGACAATATGGACAATTATGATGATGATATTTTAAATGGATGAGATGACCTTTTTTTCCTTTAATGTGCGTGTCAAAGAAGCCCCAATAAAATGAATGAATAATCAAGAAAAGCGATTTATTGAGTATGTCAATTCGCCCGAACCGCGTCAAAACTGTCTGCACCACACTTTGCATATCCTCATCCTTGGTGACGTCCATCTCCATGATGTAAGCAGTCTTCTCAAGATGCGTTCCCATGGCAACAACCAGATCATCCTTCTCCGTCAGCGAGATGACGGTTGCTATGACGATGTATCTCTGGGCTGGGTCCCGGGCGAGGAGTGTGGCTGTAGATAGGCCTAGTCCAGATACGCAACCTGTCACTAACACGACCTCCTGATCCATCACTGGTTATCTGTAAGATCATAGTTGAGATTTGAATATGAAAAAATATATATATATTTAAATTTTAAATTAACTTAAAGTCCAAGCGATCACTTAAAGGGATAGTTGAGTTCTTGTTTAAGACTGCAAATGCCTTCAAAGTGCATGGTTATTGCTCTTATTCGTATTTATGACTTTTCTAGTGCCCGTTTAGAACCTAAAATTGCTATGAAGGTAATTTTAGACCCCAAAATGTGTGAATTTAGATTGAATACGATCATACCAATTCAGCTCCACTTAAAAAAAAGGTGACCGTTAATTAATTAATCAATGAATAATAACAATACACGGGCCGGGTGGTTGTGCATAACCAACACGAAAAAGCCAACAAAAAGCCAATATTGGCATTGGTTGGAATAAAACGTATAAGGCGGTGTCTCGTTCTTCAACGGCTGGTTCAAAATTACCGAATATTTGTGGGGCACCACAAATATTAGAAATGGTTATATTTATGCTGATATTTCAGCCGTCTCTGAACCGATTTTGATCAAAGATGATTTTGTCATTTAAATTGTTTATTCTTTCAAATTTGACACTCAGTTTTTCATTATATCCATTATCTCACAAACAAATTATTTTGTGTAGCGCTGCAACAAAACTCAACTATCCCTTTTATGTAAAGTATTAAATACATTATTTGGTGCATATTCTTGTATAACATTTCATTACGTAGTAGCATAGGCCTATTTACAAGACGACTTATTTTGCCCATGACCAATAGCAGAGAAACTTGAATTAATTCTTGATATCAAAAATTGAATTCTTGATATCAACAAATCCATTCTTGATATAAAAAAATAAGAATAAATGTTAAAACGGCTTGCCATACGTTCGAAGGTTATCTCCTTCTGGGATGGAATCTCTCAAAACATTATCAAACCGAATATGAAAAATCGTAATAATATATCCCAAACTAGAATATATCAAATGCTAGCTAGAATCAACATAGTGGTTCATAAACGAGAAAATCTTGATTAGCTCATATCTCTAAGTAAGAAAGCTAATAGTTATGGACAATGTGAAATATAATAGTGTTTCTTCCATCAAGTTGTAAATGACAGATAAGTATATATATTCGCGGGTACCATTCACCCGTACAGTATAACGCTTCACTTAGTTGTGAGAAAGTTCTATTTCTCAACTCAAGTTTCTTCCCCTAAAACAACGATATTTACAAATCAGAACAAATTCATGCATACATCAGTACAACCGCACAAAGTTATATAACATGATATGATTTACTTAAAAAATAAGTATAATACAAATTATATCCTGCATCAAAAATTTATTGGTTTTTTATTGGTTGAGAGCTCGTCACGTGACCAGAAATATTTCAACTATTTTAATGTTGCTCTGAAAAAGTACTATTTGGGAGTACTATTTGGGAGCAGAAGTACTATATGAGAGTACTATTTGGGGGTTGACAATTTTTTTTTTTGCCTGTTATTTTGAAATCGTGGTTGATAGTATTTAGATACATATTTAATAAATCAAAATTGCATGGTAGACTCCTACAAATGAAATGTACCAATGAAAATGAACTTAAGCATTCTTCCTCTCCATATAATTATTAAAGGAAGGAATATCAAGGTAAGTATTTCACAAATTAAGATTACTCACTCTATTAAACATGTATACATGTATTATATTAAGGAGACTGTATGAAGATCACACTTTCATGGTGTGGTGGAAAGGTGGAAAGGAGTGAGACAATGAGGGATTCTATTTCTATACCCTTTACTTTACCTAGCCTTCAACAACGGCCTAAAGGGGCATGTTTTTACAGAAGGCCCGGAAACGCGACCACCCGATCCGACGCGACGATTCGAAGTAAGCCGGAGCGGTCTGGAGGAGCTGCTCTACTCTGGGGTGTAAATATTTAAACTCAGCATTTTGCCAAAGCCAAAGGCAAAGGCAAAGCCTATTTAGCATGACTTGATTATGTATTCATTTTTCGCACACAAATCGCCGAAATAACATTTCACCACCATTACAAAGAAGACATGAAAATCCCTGTTATGAAAGTAAAATCGGTATACATTATACCAGTGGCGGATCCAGAGGGGGGCACAGGGGCACGTGCCCCCGGCCAAAAAGAACGAAAAGAAATAGTGCTCACTTACCCTCCCCACTAAGCGAATTTTCGACCGGCGCGATTTTCAAATTTTCGGGAGCCAAAAAAATAAAAATGAAGTGCTCCCTACCCCCCTCCCCTCCTCCCCTCCCCCCCCCTCCCCCTCCCCTCCCCTCCCCTCCCCACTGAGCGAATTTTCGGCCGGCGCTATTTTCAAATTTGCGGGAGCAAAATAAAAAAAAAAAAAAATTAGTGCTCACTACCCCCCTGAGTGAATTTTCGGCCGGCGCGATTTTCAAATTTGCGGGAGCAAAAAAAAAATGGTGCCCCCCTCCTCTAAGAAATCCTGGATTCGCGCCTGTATACATTAGTATACAAATGATGCATGCTCATGAGTTCATTATAGGCCTTTATACAACTTCCAAGAATGTTCCGTAATCTGATTGGTTTAAATCAGTTCACGTGACATTCAGTGGACTGCACTATTGCACTCGCCGGAGTGCAGGGATAGTGATTTTGGTTAGCACATTTCCTGCACTCATAATGAGGTCACCAATGTCAGTGTCAATGACCGGGCGTGTCAAAGTTTGCGTGAAGTGTACGCGCGGCGGCGCAATGATGCTCGGATACCAAATCAAATTCAGCAATGCCAAGAAAAGTGTGCCTTGGGTGTGATTATTACGTCACAATAGAGTGCGCGCAAAGTGCGCAGGTTCTCATACGCGTAATAAATGCGCGTACTAATTGGATAGACTTTGCAACTTTTGGATCACTTTTAGTCAACGGTTGAGAGACCGAAGCGGTTAAGCGTGAGCGTGAAGGTAAGAATACAATTCAATTATTTATTAATTGGCTTTTGGGGGGCAGCTCAGTAGGAGGGGGAAGTTGTATAAAACAAACAATGCACGTTTGCTCGTGCATTTGTGGGCCGAAATAATGCACTCTGTGCTCGACTCGCCACCTGGATATACCGCACTCGGTCCTGCGGACCTCGGTGCGGTATATCCAGGGGCTCTTCTCGCACATCGTGCATTATTTGGCCCTGAATGCACTCGTTACCGTGCTTTATTTGTATAACAATCTATCCGCACTCGAGTTGAGGATGTGTGTTTCTATCGCACGAAGCCGTTAGGCCGAGTGCGATAGATACACATAGCCTCAACGAGGGTGGATAGATCGTATAATGAACGAATGAAAACATGCATCATTTGTTTTATACTACGAAACTCCTAGATCCTTGTTATTTGATGTAAAAAGAATTCATTAAAGATTGTTTCATGACAGTATGGCTGACAAATAAATCTCAAGTTTAATAGGCTTACTTTAGCGCGCACACATAGATAAGCGCACTTACCTCTATACACATTTACGCATAGTGCTGCGCAAGAATAGACCTACACACTATAAGCGCTCTTAACCTATACGCGCACTACTGCGCATCATGTACATGCACTAAAAAAACGTTGGATAGTACTGGAAAATATTGCACGCCTTTTCATGAAAAACGTGGGATAGTCTCAGTAAATGAATCACACGTGACCGCGCATGAACAATCATTTGATTAGGATCTAGGAGTGAGTTGTATAATTATATAATATTGACTGGCCTTGAGGGGTATATAAGAAATATTGACCAAGCTAAGATCATATTGCCCCGTCGAAAGACGAGGGCAATATGGTCTTAGCGCGGTCAATATTTCTTATATCCCCCGAAAGTAAAGCCAGTCAATATTTTTATTGTCATCCAAATCAGACATCTAGAGCAAATACAGAAATCCACCATGACAGTCTCAAAGAACTGAACAAACTTTGTCAAACCAGCACTGCATCCAGTGCTTGACGAAATTTTCGATGCACTGCAATTAAACAGTGTGCCTTTGGTGTGATTATTACGTCACAATAGAGAGCGCGCAAAGTGCGCAGGTTCTCGTACGCATAATAGATGCGCAATGAAAATGACAAAATACGGCGCGGTCAATATGAGACTATATTTTCACTCGTCTCTACACGCAAAGTCTATACGGGCAGGGAGACCAAGGAAAATACAAAGAATATACCCTTCCGTTCACCACTGCTAATGAAAACTAGGGCAATACGGTTTAGTAAATGACCAGCTCAGATGTCTGATATGGGTGATAATTATATAATATTGACTGGCCTTGAGGGGTATATAAGAAATATTGACCAAGCTAAGATCATATTGCCCTGAGTCGAAAGACGAGGGCAATATGGTCTTAGCGAGGTCAATATTCTTATATCCCCCGAAAGTAAAGCCAGTCAATATTTTTATTGTCATCCAAATCAGACATCTAGAGCAAATACAGAAATCCACCATGACAATCTCAAAGAACTGAACAAACTTTGTCAAACCAGCACTGTGCATCTAGTGCTTGACGAAATTTTCGATGCACTGCAATTAAACAGTGTGCCTTTGGTGTGATTATTACGTCACAATAGAGTGCGCGCAAAGTGCGCAGGTTCTCGTACGCATAATAGATGCGCAATGAAAATGACAAAATACGGCGCGGTCAATATGAGACTATATTTTCACTCGTCTCTACACGCAAAGTCTATACGGGCAGGGAGACCAAGGAAAATACAAAGAATATACCCTTCCGTTCCCACTGCTAATGAAAACTAGGGCAATACGGTTTAGTAAATGACCAGCTCAGATGTCTGATACGGGTGATAATGGAAAATATTGCACGCCTTTTTCATGAAAAACGTGGGATAGTCTCAGTAAATGAATCACACGTGACCGCGCATGACCAATCATTTGATTAGGATCTAGGAGTGAGTTGTATAATATAAGTTATACCGTACTTACATTTGCTTGTGAATATGATACGAGGAAATGGAGGAGCAGGGTCTTGTAGGTCTATGCAGACTGCAGTTACAGGTTATGAACACAGTGCATAGAAATAAGCGTAGGTTTGGAACTCGCAATGTCAGGTTGAGTGAATCAAACAATGGACTATGATCCCCAGTACGTGTCACGATCAGGCGGAGAGCTTAGAAAGAAAGATCTGAGAGAAAGAGAATTCATACCTTATGTCCTTGCATTGTTACTGAACCGTTCCGGATGGGTAAAGCAGATCTATATATTTGTAATTTCGTCGGAGACAATATAATCGGCTAGTTTCATATTTATAAGTTAAATACCAATCTCTATGGAACTGTAGAGCGCTTACTTTTATAGAGAGACTTTACTGTGCAGTAGACCCTACTTTATTATTTTATAAATCAAACAAGACCAGCTACCATTTTGTATGGGTCAAGGACATTGAACTAATTTTTCCCGGAGAGAATTACACTGCTCAACAATTCTTTCATATTCATAAATCACACACTATTCTACAATGTTGCCCATAAAGTTGGAATACTTTTCATACATCTTTTCATGATATGATTGTGACAATATGGTTTATTCTTGATAGATAAAGTTTTATATCTTCTCGGAACTTTACTGAACAATCTCTATGAATCTTTAGATGGACAAATAGAGTTCTGAGAAACTATAAAACGATAGCAACTGCATTCGAAAAAATCAGCCTAAGGGCAATTTCAATAGCCTAAATTTTGAGAACTCATGTTCGGATTACGAAATACATCAATGTCATGTTTTTCACGATTCAATATGTGACGCACAAGGCTATTGAAATTGCCCTAAATTAAAATTTGCTGCCCCGAAATGGTTTGGATGTACGGACTCTCTTTTTTAATATTTTTTAATTTGACCTTAAAAGTGTTTTATGTAATTCTGTTCAAATTTACAATTTTGAGTAAAACAATTTTCTTTAGGTGCAATTTGGTGTCAGATAACCATTATTTAACCGTGACTTTCTCTCTATCTCTCTCTCTTTCTCTCTCTCTATATCTCTCTCTCTCTCTTTCTATCTTGCTCACTCTCCGACCCTCTCTTCTTAAAAAAATATCAGGACTTTTTATTCACTTATCATGAAGCTGTTATTATGATTAATAATTAGTGGTTCATTTGATGTTCGTAATTGAATTAACATACATGCTTTCTCCCTTGATTATCTTTGTATTAATCCGTTCTCATCCTGGGACACTTGCCAAAGTAAAAGAGGCACCTATCAGAGTTGACATGGGGCACGCATCAGAGGTAAAAAACGGACATTATTTTATTAGAAGGAAAAAATGCCTTTTTTAGAAACTGAAAGGGGCACGAGTTAACTTGAAAGGGGCAATTATTAGAGTTGATCAGGGGATTTTCTCATACCTACAAAGGGGCGCTCATTTTAGAGAAACAATTTGGGCACTTATAAGAAAGGGAAAGGGGAACGTATTACAATAGAAAGGGGGACTTGTCAAAGTAACAGGGGGAGCTATCAGATTTGAATTGGGACAGTCTTATTAGGTATAAAAGTATAAAAGGGGCACTTTTCTGACGTAAACAGGAGCTCTTTGGTGTACTTGAAAATGTGTGGGGGGGGGGCACTGTGCCCCCCTCATGCCACCCGGGAGGGCCGCCTTTAAGTGGAGGGTTGATACCCAACTTGTGTTGTTGTGTTGCTGGTGCTTGAGAAAAATTTCCAATTCTTACTACATCAGCCCCCTCAAATTTGGCTCAATACGCCACTGAGAGGAACAAGAGGGTAACCTTATGCTACACTGATGTGTGGTATTGTTTGGATCAGGTAATTTGTAAAAGAAGAGGGTTTTTTTGAAATCGTTTCTTTATCTAATAATGTTAGATTCCCTCTCTCAATCAAATTTTTTGTTGTTAATATTTATACCTATATCAATTCTTTTAATCCCAATTCACTCCTTTCGATCCTTCTACTGCTTTCTTTCGTTCTTCTCTTTCAATTCTCTTTCTGTTTCTCTTCCTGGGCACTTTTTATTCCTAACTCCTTGCTTCTCTCCCCCTTTCTCTTTCTCTCTCTCTTTACCTCTGTTTCTTTCTCTCCCTCCCTCTTACCCTCTTTCGTTTTAAACTCTCTTCCTATGTTTTTGTTGTTGTAGCCAACACGTCAAATTTGTACGGATAGTCACTGATAGCTTGGGTATATGAATGTGGTTTATTCCGTTATGTACAATGCATGTTATTCTATAGATATTACGGATGGCACTTATAAGATAATGTAACTCTGCTGAAACAACACTTACATTGGAAATAACAATACATCAAATAATCAGTTTGTGAAGAGATGTCGAACTCCACGTGGGAAGCCATGTGAAATGACTTCCGTCGGGCGAGCCGTCGACAACACAATCATACAAATACAGCAAATTTCGCCTCCTTATAATCTCTTAATTATTTACTGTACAGGGCTCATTATCATAAACCTTCCTAAGCCTATAGTTGTCGACTAACTTCGTACTTTAGCCTATGTAAGGAGTTGATAACTAGTTAGAAAGGTTCAATGAATATTGGCCCTGGTCTCATGTCTGCCACATTGTAAATCTAATATATAATTGTAATATTTACCACTATAATTAGAAGGATATACATGTGAATGTTAATTTCAGTTCAACAGCCCAATGTCGGCGGAAACGGTTCCTCTCTGCCCTATACTGTACATCTCGCATGCCTTGTGTTTTGGCAAGATCGGCAACTCGTCTACAAAAAGCCTCTCCCATCCCTCCGTGCTGGGGTTTTAGCACGTAACAACCTGTGAATGTACTGCACTTCGCCTATTCCAGAATCTTTCCGATTTAATTTCTAACCATCTCCAGATTAGGTTTTCCACAAGGATCAGTATTAGGGCAAACTCTGTTTTTCATCTATATAACTGATCTGCCTTGCGTTACTGATTATTTCAATTATCGGTTGTTTGCCGATGATTCCAACCATTTTCAAACTTTTCCAGCTGTTCCAGAGCGAAATTGATGTGAAAGAAGTGAATAACAACATACAGAACATGCCAATTTGGTGCAATGCCAACAAACTTACAATTATTTGAATGAAAGCCAATTTCATGTTAAAAAGTAGTAGGAGGAAAACAAAAAGGTATGAATGGTTAACTGAAAATCGCTGGATAGAAAATCTAAGAGATTGATGTTGCCACTTTTCTTGGGGTCAACATTGATAGATATCTGTCTTGGAATAGTCATATTCGTTTTGTAAATCAGTGTATTAGAAAGAAAGTTAGAGTGTTATTGAGATTGCGACATTTTGTTCCTAGGTGTACATTAATATTATTATATAAAGCGTTTATACAACCAGACATTTCTTACGGAATAGAGGTGTGGGAGGCACTTATAAGATTAGCCTAAGAAGCATATTGTATGACAGAAAACGGCAGTTCGTGCTAATAACATTTAGTAAGAGGAGAACTCATACAAATCCACTATTCAAAAGTCAGATTGCAAATCCTAAATGTGTATAATTTGCATGATTTACCAATATCTACTTTGATGTTTGATCTGCTTATTAACTATTTGCCTCATCTTTCAATAGAGTTCTGTGACATTATAGAGCATAGCGACTCCACAAGATAAAAAGAAGGTGGACAATTACGTCTTCCAAAATTTAAAACAATACAAGTCAATTTTCATTGTCTTTTGTTGCCAGTGAATTTTGAAATAGATTACCTATTAATGTCAGATTAACAAGATCTAGAAATAGGTTTCAGAATCATGTTACAACACATTTATTGAAAAAAGTCATGAATGAAAAATCCATCTAAATATTCTGTATATGTACACAAATTCTATTTTATATCATCAGTTGTATATTGTAAGACATTGTAAGTATTCTTATTTTTTAGTATCGATTGTATTGGTAAATTTATTTTTTCTCAATTCTTTTTGTTTTCTGAACTTTACTCTTACCAACATACCTTTATTGAGCTCTAAGGGGTTAGGCTCGACTAGCACATGTACTGTTTTCTGGCCCCTTTTGACCAACCAAAAGATACCCTTCTTGTACACGTAAATACCATTGTATGAAACGTATTGTACTTATTGTCTGTTGGTAAGTAAAAACCCAATCAAAACATTGATCCGATGACTTGCTTAATGTGACACTTAGGATCTGGGAACCTTCAGGTCTTTCATGTACTGTGGAATCTTTTTGGCAGGTAATTCCGGTGAAGCCCAAGCTGTCTTTGTGCTTGATTTCATCACGGGTGGCTTGGTATCTGTAGTGTCGTCAGATGAACGCATGATAGAGTTTCCTTGTTGATCAATGTTTGGAAGAACAAGAGGCTGATCGGTAGAGGTCACTTTCGATGTTTTCTGTAATCCTGTTTCTCGCTGATGTAACGTATGAAGACAAGGCTCAGATTCTGAATTCCTCCCGGCAAAAGAACTCTTTGACCGACGTGGCGACTGCCCTCTGTCTTTGGACGGTACGTAGTATGAAGTACGAGAGGGCAAAGAATCAACCCGAATGACATCCACTTTTTTCTCACCTGAAATCTTTTCCAAATGAACCATGGAGGCAACATTCGTGAAAATATCGTTGACGCAAGTTTTGTCCAGTGTGTCATCTTCGGATTCACTTTCAGAATCAAATGAAACATATTCTTCGGTCGTTGTGGGGGATATTCCTAGACTCGTGTAGTAGCAGTCCTGGAGCCATGTACAATCAGAAATGCATGATGGAACATCCTTTCCACTATGGATAAATACTGACGGAGTGACGTTGATTGTTGGCGTATACTGATTGAAACGTCTATTCTCGAGTCCTTCACTCATAAATTTACCAAGAACCGGTTTGTCATTAATGGCGCCGTTTTCGCATGTTAAACTTTCCTTGTCTTTCGATCCATCTTGGGTTGTCATAGGAATTCGCCTATATGCTGTCTTTTCTGCCATATCCATGTTGCCTATACTGCGGATGATGTGTTGTAGGCTGCTTATTTTCACACTTTGATAGATTTTCGGATGAGTCTTTAATCTATAAGAAATAGTCATACAAAATCATAACAATTATAAAAGAGTAAACAAGATTGTGTCTCTCGTTGGATAAACTTTGACACAGCAATACTGAACCCCTCTTACAATCAATGAATTATCAGTAACCATCATCACAATATTTGTAGACCTTCTGCAAGTAAGATAAAACAACGTAGCGTAATAAATCAGTGAATATCTTCGGAATTTGTCAAACTGTAGTTTCGAGAAAACGCCCTATTTCGTGGGGGCAAAGCAGTTGTTATTTTTTGTTAAACAATAACCATTTATTGGACCTCATCAATTGAAGAAGAAAAAAAATGGTTGTAATAACTGAAAACACTAGCTTCTTTAAACCTATTTTTCTGGATGTTTCTTTTTTGTAAATTTATAATTATACTCGGGTTTAGTTTCATTTGGAAAACAAACTGATCTCCAAAATCGCGTCAAATTTTGATTTGTGATATTCTAAAACATATTTTGCATGTTGTTGGAGACGCGCGTCCTTCTTTTTGTTAAGAGCTTTGTAATATTTTCAAAGAAGAATTTCGACATTTATAGGTAAAGGAAAGGACTCCTTTCCTTGTCAATACCATCTCCAATTGTGAAAGTATGCAATGCACGACTTAAAAAAAAATCTATTGATATGTATACACGAAATTCATTGAAAACAAAACAATACAAATTACAAAATCCAAACACAGTCAGAAAGTAGGGTAAACTCAAGCACATGTGGTTCATGTAATATATAAGTACGTACGTGTAAAGAACCCAGTTACCTGTTAAAATTATTGACCAAACTCCGATACGTATCCCCTTGAAGTTGATACGAAGAAGTTCTGCTAGGGACTTCAGGTGATGTTACCTCGTCAGCGTTATAGATTCATCTGTGATGATCAAGTTTAGTATGCAATTTATATATCAGGAATACTCCTACAGCTGCGTCATAGTTACGTCATACGTCATATTACATTGGCGATGCCACAAAGAAGAAAAAGAAGAAAAGAAAAAAAAGACTGCGTAACTCGTAGAGCATCGTGACTGATAGAAGAGAAAGGAGTAGAAAAACAACGTCAGATAAACTGGGTTGATTAGATAAGAAAAGATACGTAATCGTTTAAAGCCACATAGTAGTCAGTGTCCACAGTGTCCACATGTATTGCATTATATAATTCACTGACATTAGATTTGTTGAATTCCCAATTAATGTGTCTGTGTGTTCAAAGGTCTCTGAAGCAGCGAATCCGTGGTCACACCATAAGAAAAATTCTCAAATAGTTTACACAAGACATGTCTTTCGTAACAGTGAAGTCCACTCTTGGTGACTGACAACACCTGTTATTGGGTAAACGGGCCCGTATTCAATAAACTTCTACAGCATGGAATCTAAGTACTTTTTCTTAAATTTGGCTATGAAAAAAATTCTTAGAGGTTTATTGAATACGGGCCCAGAATATATGGCGTAGTTGTTGTCTGGTCTAAATCTCAGATGTTAAAGACCCAGAGTAATGGGTTTTCATGGGTAATTTTACACTATTTTGATCGTTTGGGCGTAGTTAATTGAGCGCGATTAATTAGTACGCGTCATCATAAATTATCTAGTGTATGCGCTGCGGCTTATTGGTAAGGTTCACCGTGATTATGGATGGCAACGAGCAAAAAAGAAACATCGCAGAGAGCATTGAAATCGTCATATCCTAGCCTGTAATTTCTTATCAAGTTCTCTTTTGGGATGTCTTCGGTGACACACAATCTTCTTCTAACTGGTCTATTGGCACGAAGTTGGTGCTGAGCAAGGAATATTGCAGCCATTATATCACCGCGAATGATACAACAACCCCCTACCTGAAACATACTGGAGACTCCAACAAATGTTATCGTTGATGAGGTGATTAGATTTTGATAGTATTTAATAAGTAACAAGCAACTCCGAATGTATATCTTGGCATAGTAGTATATCCATGAATAAACAAACAAACAAGCAATATTATACAGATATTGACTGGCAGGGGGTGTAATATAACATTCTTCGGACCGCTGAAGGGAGTTATATTTTCCCAAGTGGTTATATTTTCCCGAAGCGCGCAGCGCTGAAAGGAAAATATAACTCCCTTCAGGTCCGAAGAATGTTATATACCCCCTGCTCGTCAATATCTGTTATATTAGATAGCCTTGGTTTGAAAATTAAGGGGGAGGGGTGGTCCATTTTTTGGGCCCGAAATTTTTTACATTTTTTCGAGGACAAACAAAATTTTAGAAAAAAAAAGTGAGAAAAAAAAAAAAATTTCGAGAAAATTCGAGAAAAAAATTATATCTACCAAAAAATATATTTATTTAAAAAAAAAGCATTTTTGGGGAAAAAAAAATTTTTGAAAAAATTATTTCAATGGAAAAACAAAATTCGAAAAAAAAAAATCTTATTTTTTAGCATTTTTGGGGGAAGAAAAAAAAATAAGCAAACAACCAAGCAAAATACCTGAATATATTACACTACCTATTGTAAATAACGTCATAAATATCATGCAAGCTAAGATAAAATAAAAGATGCAACAATTTTCAGAACATCAATTTTCTTGTTATTATTATCTTTCGTACGCATATGCAAATGAGGATTAAGCGCCATTTAATTGATAATACGCACAAGCGCACAAAAGTTTGAGCGCAGGCCAAAGAGATCGATGAGAGAAAGTATACAAGAAAAGTTAAGACAAAAGCTACAACAATTTTCAGCATACCAACTTTATCTTAACAGCAAAGAAACAACATAATTAGAGATACAACAATATTCCCCAGAGCTTTAGGACTACTTGAACATCCTGGAATGGGTGCCAGGAAAAAATGTCAGACGTAAGAATGTCAGAGGTAAATATGTCAGGGGTAAAAATGTCAGAGGTAATTATGTCAGATGCTAGAATGTCAGAGGTAAAAATATCAGAGGTAAATATGTCAGACGTAAGAATGTCAGAGCTAAAATATTGTACCCCTGGATTGGGGTGAGCCTGTAGGAAATCATTGTTATTTCTACGGTTTCTTAGACTCTTCTGTTAGGAAAAACCTGAGAGAATCTTACCTACTGTACATACTTTTTAGGCTATGATGTGGGATGGCGAAACCATGTCTTTAACGAAGAAGAGTACTGTCAAAGGCCCTGAAGTTGGTCAAGAATGGCGTGTAACCATCACTCACGTAATCACGTTTTGAGTATTTTCGTAGATACAAGCTATATAATCTATGAAGTGAAGGGTTGTCACTTGTCATTACGTGTGTTTTTACAAGGTAGTAAATCACGAATACTCACGCTTTTGCGAATACGCGACGTGACACTTTTCGTACTTAACCCTACGTGTTACCACTTTGAAGAAGAAAAAAAAAAGTTACTTGTCATGGAGACTAGTCATGACGTATATTTTATGTATTTACCTCTTTTTGTAATATTTTTATTTTATTTTTTTCACATGTATTAACCAAATGGTAGGTCACCTAGTAATCAAACACTTTGTAGATCGGGTAGCGTGATCTACGAAAGAACACGTGAGTGATCATTAGAGGACGTCAAGAACCCATACAACGCACATGGAGGTGGATGTGTAAGTAACTTGTATGACTTCGTAATGGGCAAAATATGAAATAAATTGTTTGATTGGTAAGGAACTTTAATATTTTAGTGAGTTGACAATGCTCCTCTTCTGCCTGTCAATCATGATTTCTTGCTTGAAACTTAGAAAATGGCGGACTCCTTCGCTTTAGATGCCAATTGCTATTTGAGCTTTTGGAGGAATCACGTCCCCCTTCATATAAACAGCGATTTCATATTCATTTGATACACGAAGGAGAAAATTTTGTTTTGAACTGTTGAAATATTCATCTTGACTTTAGGGGGCTATACATTTGTGTTGTGCCCTCAACGACTATTCAGCGACTATGGTAATTGATATTCATGATGCACAAGAAAAGCTTACCATAACGAATACACTCTATGTTCTCGAGCACAGCGTTTTTTCTATACCGGGGTGCCGCGAGAGGAATTTAGTTACATCAAACAAATAGTTTAGAAATACTTCGATTTCTTTTTCTCACCACTTTTTCTCTCCCTACGTATTTCTCTTACGTATTGTCTCTGCCCTGGGGGGTGTTTCACGAAGATCCTAAGTTGAACTTATCTCTAAGTTGGACTTGACAATTATGGAAAGCCGTTAGCATCTATGAAAATATTTGGTAAAAGTTATTTTAAAAGGCATAAAATGTTGATTCAAATCATTCATATTTTCTATTATCAAGGAGATTTCATGTTCTTGATGTGGAATTTATAAAAAAGTCTAAAATAGTTGAATTTTCGCTTTTGAATATATTTTATTTTAAGGCTACAAATGGCTCTCCATAATTTTTAAGTCCAACTTAGAGTTAAGTTCGAGTTAAGGATCTTTGTGAAACACCCCCTGGTCTTTGTTTTTGTCTCAGACCTTGTCCTAGTCTTTTTGTTTTTGTAAATGACAAATTAAATAGATGACTGAATGAATAAATCAATAAATAAGTAAAAAAATAAATGACAAAAAATAAACAAATGAATATTAATTGGAAGCATGAAATGATGTTTCCTATGTGCATTTTCTGCATTTCCGGGTTCCTATGGTGACCGAGTAAAAAGTGCGCGATACATGATTTTGATCAAAAGTCTCATGTATTATATTTACAGAACTTGTGAAGTTAAATACTAAGGAACATTGTAACCATCAAACTAGACGATTAAAATGAGATCCATGATTTAAAACTCGTTTCTCAAAATATTATTGTGACATGTTTGCAGAGTTGATGACACTGTAAACGTTCAGCCATTGGGTCGGTTATCTGTTATTCATTATTTACATTGTTCTGTACTTTTTCATGTTTGTTCGGTCTACAAAGTTATTACGTTGTATTGTGTCGATACGACTATGCTTGTATTGAAGCAAGAACCAAAACAAAACAAATCAAATCGAAGCCATCTAACATCTTAATTGTCCACTGAAAATGAAAACATGATGAAGACATACGACGGCATGGCCTTGATTAATTCGCTTTTGAATTGAGAGAGCTCTTCTGACTCTGAGACAAAACAAAAACACACCATTCCCAAAACATTCTGTTTGCAATAATTTTGATTTCCAGATTTTTTCTTCTTCAATGTTGCGGATCTATAAACAATTAGAGGGACATTTAAACACCCCGAAACTGCTCATTAAGAAATAATAATGGTGGCTTCTTGTAAACAGGTCAGGTCCGCCACGCCGTGACGCTCCAGGCGCAGCCGAAAGGCCAAATATTGTTGTGCAGTGTTCTAGGCCCGTTGCATAAAACTTTTGACTTACCATAATAGTAACTCACAGAGTTACTATTATGGTAGTTACCATCAATGGTAACTACCATCGGAGCTTAATATCCGTTGCATAAAACCGATATTAACTATTATACAACTCACTCCCAGATCCTAATCAAATGATTGGTCATGCGCGGTCACGTGTGATTCATTTACTGGGCCTATTGCACACTTTTTCATGAAAAAGCGTGCAATATTTTCCATACTATCCAACGATTTTTCAGTGCCGCGCAGTAGTGCGCGTAGAGGTTAAAGCGCTTAATACTGCGTGTATACACATGGGCCTATTCTTGCGCAGCACTATGCGTAAATGGGTATAGATAGAGGTGCGCTTGCTATATCTATACTTATGTGTGCGCACTAAATTGAGTCTTATTAAAACTTGAGATTTATTTGTCAGCCATAAACTGTCTCGAAACAATCTTGAATTAATTATTTTTACATCAAATAACAAGGATCTAGGAGTTTCGTTGTATAAAACAAATGATGCATGTTTTCATTCGTTCATTATACGATCTATCCGCCCTCGTTGATGCTGTGTGTATCTATCGCACTCAGCCTAAAGGCTTCGTGCAATAGAAACACACAGCTTCAACTCGAGTGCGGATAGATCGTATAATGAACTCATGCGCATGCATCATTTGTATACTAACACGCACTCAAGCTTTTTTAGCAGTCTTGTAAAATAACCACCACTAAACGGCAAATCACAACTTTTTTTTAAATTTGGTATGGGTTATTAACCATTACGACCTAATCCAAAATCTCCCTTTAATTGTTATGAAGAACAAAATTACGATGGATATTAACATTTCGCCAAATTTATTGTAAGAAGTTAACATTGATTTCTTTGACTTTGGATTATTAGGAGGTGGACCACCGGTCGAAGTTAATGAGAAGTACGAGGCTGTCCTGGAGGCAATGGTGGGGGAGTGTGGAGGATGTTGTGGGGCCAGAAGAGGAGGCTGGACTCCTTCCCTTCAAGCCAAATGTCACAGGTAGAATTTGTAGAATTTTATTGACGCTTTGACCCCCCTCTTGGGGTATGAGAGTACAAACAAACTTAAAATTATAAATAGCAATGCCTGACTTGTGAATATGTACATCTTTAGTTTAACCCTAACTGGGGGGGCTACCAGTACCCCCTCCTCAACACTTCGCGCGGTATGTATGCATCGCTGGCCGAAAACATTGACTCTAAGAACTTCCAAAATACCCAGGCCTAGTTAGGGTTTATCTTGAATTGTAGATGTTATTGAAAAGCTTACCTCTATATTACTTAATTTCCTTGACGACCTTCAAAGTGTCAGTGTTATGTTGACCACCCCACCCCCCTAATTCTACTTGAAAATATTATCCCATTGAACATGAGATTCAAATGTGGCGTGTAATTTTCTGTGAGGCATATTCCATATGGTAATCTTTTTTGTTTAACAAAAACAAAATTCCCACTGATGATATACAACATATTTTTGTTCACCTTTTTTTTTGGGGGGGGGGGGTTAACCATTTTTCAAACCTATCGATGAATAGATATACCTTTTACTGACATTGTTTCTCTTTTTCTCACAGATTTGTAATAAGTGCATGATATTAGACAGTAGGTTTCTATAGTTCTTTAAAACTCAACCAAGGCAATCTTTATTGTTACATACATACAGACATCGGAAAATACCATGGCCGTGGCAATGCTGGTTAACAGCATGGCGGCTGGAGTGTCAGTCGTGCCGGAACAGTGTTCAACCAGTTCAACCAGCAGTGGACCACAGCCAGTTCTTGGGCATCTTGGACAAATGGATGACACATATGCAGTCATTGAAAGCAGCAAGAAGCCAAGTGGCAAGTCGTATGAAGAGAGGCTTTTGGAGCTTGAAGAAAATAAACTTCAAGTGGAAAAAGAGAAGCTTCAAGTTATGAAGCGAGCGCTGCATGTATTTGAATGTTTTGTTTTTAATCAAAAAGAGGCTTAAAGCCCAAGTTCACTCTAATTTTCAATGATCATAGCATGTTGTAAATAAATCAAAGGTTTAGACTGCCAAACATCACGGGCGTACTTCAATCAGGTGATTTTTAAGAGCGTTTTTTGTTTCGGTTATCACAACGAAGGTGCCAGCAGTATACATTCTGACATTAGGCTATTTTCGTAATGTAATCAAATTTAATGCATACGTCTTTGTGGAGTGCCTCGATACAAACTATTTCATTCACCTGATAAGAATGAGAGTATTTCAATAGACAATAGAATCAGAACTGCAGCATTAGTCTTTGCCAGGTAGGACAAACATTATAACTTGCCCTACCTAGCAACAAATAATATATGCAGTTTGCATTTAGACTGTTGGAATACTGTTTTTCTTATCAGGTGAATGAAATAGTTTGTATCGAGGCACTTCACAAAGACGTATGCCTTAAATTTGGTTACATTACGAATCTGTGTTGTGAGGACCCTACGTCACAAAAAATGCATTGCTCATTAAAAAAAAATACAAAAGCCTCTCTTCATATGACTTCCCCTCCAAGTATACTTTTATTTGTACATGCACTTAGTATTAAGCGCTATTTAAAAGCGGAATATTAATATTATTATTAATACATTGGCTTACTGCAATCATTTTTAATTGACCAGGGGCAGGGCAAGTTTAGTGTATTTTTTTTGGCAAACGGGCAAATGGATTGTAAAAAAAAAAATTAATGAATTATTGAAGGCTGATCCTGACAGGAAGGGATGTTTAATTTAAATGCCTTGTTGATTTCGCAGTGAAGAATAACAGACAGGCATTGTTTAGGAAAGCATGTTGAAGCCACTGATGTTTATAAAGAGTAAGTTTCGATATCTCATTGGCTAAGTTTTGTGAAGCCGCACTGCCGCCATATAACCACTCCAAAGTAACACTCCACAAACGCATTATCAATTTGTTTACAAACTCCACTCTTAATTTTTTTGATAAATTCGACTGAAAATGCTAGAATTAACATGTAGCATTCCTAGACATAAGTTAGCTTGTTTCGTAATCATTTGAAATGTTCATGCTTCGGACATTATGTGATTTCTCTACAATGAGATTATGCTAAAACACATAGAGAAAAATTAACACATCTGACACATTGTGGTACAAATGAGTAGTGTTTTTTTTATTATCACTGTAATGTTACACTCTGCCAATAGATATACCTCAGTTGGTATCTTTATAGGGTTAGGTATGTAGTTTTTTTGTTAGGTAATGGTACATGGACATATTGTACATCATACCTATCATGGCTGTTTTGCACATCACCTGTGCATGGGCAAAGTATCATTATTGAAGTGATCGAACCAATGAATTATTATATAAGAACAATTTATTAATTTTGTCCTTAATATTCATGATAACTTTACCTTTTTTCAAAAAAGATTATATCATTGTTCTTTTCAGAACTAAGGAAAGATTTCCCAGAAATCTAATATGAATGTGTTACATGTTGTTATTAAAATGAATTGACTACCCATGAGCGTTCCACTGGACATCCCCCAAGTGTTGGGATTATAAGAATGTGGCCTGCTTCAGAATAGTACAACATTATACATTCAGGAGATACTCTTCCCATATACATGTATACCGTACATAATTGAATCTAAAGATAAAAATGTCATGAGGCCTATATCTTAAGGGAATCTTACACACTTCATTGAAAGAGGACCTCGAATATGATGTCACATTCATATACAAATTATAAAACAATATGATCATGACAGGTCAGCAGAACATGCCCTCGCCCGATTCCGTGAAATTTAAATTTTAGCTTGGTGCTGCTCTAGCAATTAATCCCCCCTCCTGGTTGAATGTGTAACTGAATTGTCTAAGACTCTCAATGCAAATGGAAGATCACTACCATGAAAATCTATCTGAAATAATTGGCAATTATATTGTCTCTTATGGCTATACCGTTATCTGCAATTTGGCCCCTGTCTTCATCATGGTCAATTAGTTGATTGATATCGAAGTCTACTTCGGGCTGCTTTAGGTCTTTTGCCACATTGTGAAGTATGGCGCATGCAGTGATAATTTTGCACACTCTCCTGGGTGCCATTTGAATTCCATTTAGCAAAAACCTGAATTTATGCTTGAGTTGACCATTAACTTGTTCGATGAGAACTCTTGTTGTAGCATGTGCTCTGCAGAGTAAAGAAAAGTATTGAAGTCTAACAAATTAAAAACCAAAGAATTGTTGGGAAATCTTCCAAGTTAGACTATGAAAATACATGTACATGTAACCATACAGTGCTACATCTAACCTACATTGGCAAAAGGAAGTGAGTCACATATCAATAAAATATGAGTAATTGATATTTTCTTATTTTGCCTAGTGTGCTAGCTCTTCTGGGCCAAATGTTATCCATGAACACTCATCCCGCTAAGAGATGTGTTTGGCAAGACATCATTGTATTGCTTTGATGTCTAAAATGGCATACATTCATTAACTTTCATTATTTAATTGTAGATAAAAATATGCATTTTTGAAATGTTTGAAATGTTTCTTGTAGTACGAACCTATTGTAAGCCTGTTCTGCAGGAGTCCTTGGATTTAGCACTGGGGTCATCAGGTATGGTCTTAAAGCGTAACCAGAATCTCTAAGAAGGAGACCATGCAGTTGAAGATCTTCAAATGTCATTCCAACTATGCTGTTCTGTATAAAAGAAGAATCGATAAGAATGAACATAATATGGTAGAATAGGTGACCCTTGCAGACCTCTAATATTTATTGCCTTCTCTTGAATATATACACCACATTTGTGAATTTTATTATAATAAAAAAAAATGTAAGATCTTCACAATTATTTTGTAGCAATTGTTACAAACATTGGACATAAATTTCAATGATTTACATGTATGTCATGTTGTCATGGAGGCATCAACAAAAACAAGGAGGGTTTTATATAGGAATTTTTTGAATAAAAATATTATGGATCTACCTGAAATATCCTGCTGTCATGAGTGCTGCCTGGCCAGCGTGCCACAATGTTTACGATCTTGTAGTTTGGAGCACAAATTATTTGGGTGTCACGGTTGATGGAATAATATCCCTTTCTGTTGACATAGACGTGCTCACCAGGGCCCAAGGGAGCTCCATTCAGTCTGATGTGAGTTCCGTCGACAACTCCTACGACCTGGGGAAAGCCTGATATGTTGAAGAAATTCACTTGGGCTCTGGTGACTTCCTCCATCGTTGTTGGAAACTTGATTATCTGAAGTGTGAAATTGGAGATGCAGAAAACAAAAATCAATAATTTTCATGTGGCAGCAGCAGTACTGGGCCCCTTGTTGAGTTTTTAATCCGGGGGGTGTTAATCCATCTTAATCCTTAATCCTTTTTAATCCTTCAATAAAACAATAGGGAAGAGGAAATGAAATTTAATGAGGGTATTTCCGGTCAGGAAGTGTGTTAATTAATGCAGGTAGTTTTTTCATGGGAAAGGGTGGCATCTGGGTCAATTCAATTCAATTTTATTTCGCAATATAAAAATCAAAATATACAAAGTAACGATAAATTTTAACTATGTGTACAGAGGTTATATGCGGGGCTTTCCATGAAGGTTGCGAAAACCTGTGAGGTTGGATCGCCCATAACAGAATGAAAAACAAACAAAAAGAAATACAAAATATTATAAACACACAGCAATAAATTAAGTAAAATAAGCAAAGTACAAACACTTCAACTATCTATAAGACAAGAGAAAGTGAAATAGAGAAGAACAAAAATTAAGGGGGAAAAGGAAAAAAAAACAACAATGAAAGGGGTTCAGATATAAAAAAATCAACAACTGTGATGATTAATAATTATTTAGTAGTAAGATTTTATATTGTTTTCTAAAGGAAGATATGAATTGTGATTTCGTTATTACTTGGGAATCATATTCCACTGTTTAGGACCTAGATAACTCATTGATTTAGCTTCATAACTAGACTTAACAGACCATAAATGAAATTTGTTGGAAAATCGTGTATTATAATTATGAATTTGACTATTATATTGAAAGAGGTCTGAAAACGGGGCAGGTAACAACTTATTTTTATATTTGTACATGAACGTTGCGATTTCTTGCTTATTTATATCATATATATTTAATAGTGACAGCTTCTTAAATAAAGGTGCAGATGGTGCTAGATAATGAGAATTGGTAGCTATTCTTAAACATTTCTTTTGACCTTTAAATAGTGAGTCTAATTCAGTTTGTGTTGCATTGGTAGCCCATACAATATTACAATATTTCAAATAAGGTAAAATAATGGAATGATATAAAGTTATCAAATTTTCGGGTAACAAACTATATTGTAGTTTATTTATTAAGCCAGCATTCCTGTTGATCTTGTGTAAAACATTTGTGATATGGTCCTTAAATCCTAAGCAATTATCTAATACGACACCCAAGAAGTTAACGGAATTACTTAATTTAATAAGTTTATTATTAATATAAATGGGAATATTATCGTTATTAATTACAGGACCATTATTGCTAGCTATATCGGAAATATTAGATCTTATTTTACATTTAGTTTTTCGAAAATAAATACATCTAGTTTTGTCAACATTCAGGGACAATTTATTTGCTTTTAACCAGTCAGATATATTCTTAAGCTCATTATTTATATAGGACACGGACAGTATTATGCAAATCTTTAGATGAAAAAAATATACTAGTGTCATCAGCAAATTGATAGAAGGTTACTAAATTAGAAGATTTACAAAGATCATTTATGTATAAAAGAAATAGCAGGGGTCCCAGTATTGATCCCTGAGGTACCCCAATAGAGACATTTAACGAAGAAGATAAAACACGGAATCTAAAAGATCTCGACGTTTCGTGCGCCGCTGCAACACTTCGTCAGGTGATAAAAACTAATGTAAGCAAGGGTGCTTTATACTCTACGGGAGGACCGGCGCGACGGTCTATAATTCGATCGATAATCGGAAACAATAATGCACAAGGCCTATTGGCCTATCGGCTGATTATGCAAATAGCCTAATGGTCGACGCACACGGTGCTCGACCAATCAGCAGGCCGCTGGTTCGGCTCGCCTGCTGGGCGGAAGCAATAGCGAGCTCAACCAATCAACGGCCGCTGGCTCGGCCCTCTGCTGAAAGGAATCGACCGGTGCTGGCCGGCCGGCTGGACGGGGAGTGTCATGGCGGCGTATCGTACGCATCCAAAATTCGGGGATATCGATCCCGTTGTCTCTGTTGAAATTATTGGGATTGAGACGGATATTGATAGCTTCTTTTACCCTCCGTGTGTACCAATGCCGTTCCTGGGAAAGGCACTGAACCCCGTCCCAGTCTGGTTGATGCTGGTTATCCCAAGCATGTTCGGCTACGGCTGAGTTGTCAGTTCGGCGGAGCCTGACGTCCCTCTTGTGCTCAGTGATTCTTTCTTTTATCGGACGGGCAGTTTCACCGATATAGGATCTATCACATCCTTTGCAAGGGATGTTGTACACAATGCCGTCTCGTCTATGTGGAGGAATTGGATCCTTGGGGCGTGTAAGTTGTTGACGTAGGGTGGTATCTGATCTGAAAACCGTTCGAATGCCATGGCTCTCTAGGCGGCGCTTGAGTTGTTGGGAGACACCATCAATGTACGGCAAGACTGTAAATGTCTTGTATACCTTCTGATCCCTGGGTTCCGACGATCTCTTCTTGCTGATTGGTCGAGCACCGTGTGCGTCGACCATTAGGCTATTTGCATAATCAGCCGATAGGCCAATAGGCCTTGTGCATTATTGTTTCCGATTATCGATCGAATTATAGACCGTCGCGCCGGTCCTCCCGTAGAGTATAAAGCACCCTTGCTTACATTAGTTTTTATCACCTGACGAAGTGTTGCAGCGGCGCACGAAACGTCGAGATCTTTTAGATTCCTTTTTGACCACATTGCGAGACAAACGAATATCACTAGCGATATTATTTTCGATACTACATCCGCAATGAGTAATATATTTAGCAAGATAAAACACCGTGGACAAAAGTAAGTTGAACTCTGCTTAAAAGATAGTCCCTAAACCAGTCTAATGCAATCCCTCGTATTCCACATTGTTGTAGTTTAAATAAAAGTATCGAATGATCCATAGAATCGAATGCCTTAGATAAGTCTAAGAAAATCCCTATTATATGTTCGTTAGCTTGAAATGAATCTAATATTTTTGTTGGACTTTTAAAAGAACATGTTCACAGGAATAGCTGGGCCTAAATCCATATTGAGTGTCACTTAAAATATTGTTGATATTTAAAAATTTATATAATCGATTATAGATTAGCCGTTCAAGTAATTTAGAAAAACACGGTAAGAGGGAAATGGGTCTATAGTTTACAAATTTGCCGGGATCGTCTTTCTTAAAAACAGGGATTACTTTAGATTCTTTAAGCTTTAAGGGTACTTTACCAGATACAAAGGAAAGATTAAATACATGAACTAAAGGCAATACAATGGCATGGATAACCCGCTTAACAACTTTGCAGCTTACATTATCGATTCCACAACTTGCATTACTTCTAAGTAAAGGTATTTACTGACATTCATTAATTCACTCATATGTACAGGTGATAAAAAGATGGAATCAACAACACTTGTTCGACAATAAAAATGAGAAGAATTAATAGATTGTGGTACCGCGTCACTAACAGTTTTTCCAATGTTAATAAAATAATTATTGAATTGATTTGTTATTTCAATAGGCTCAGTAAATAATTTCCCGTTATATTGAAAAGTTTTTGGAATTTGACTTTTCTTTTTGCCCAATAATTCATTAATTGTTTTCCACGTCTTTTTAATACTATTTCGATTCAATTGTAACAAGTTCTTATAATTTTCTTGACGAGCTCTACGAAGGGCATAAACTTTATTTCTAATTTTTTTAAATTTTCTCTCATCACTTGAATGTCTAGTTTGACAAAATGTTTTAAAACATTTATTCTTTTTCTTAATCAATTTCAATATTTTATTGGTAACCCACGGTTTCCTTTTTTTTCTTCTCTTTTTTGTTGATATATGAGGAAAATGTTTATCATACAATTTGAGGAATATGTTCATAAATAAAGTATAAGCTTTATCAGCATCCATACACATTAGTACGTCACTCCAATCAACGTTACTTAATTCAACAAAAAAAAACTATTAATCGTTAAATCGTTGATTTTCCTGTAAGTATAAGATAGTTCTGAATCATTTTTATAGACACCTCTCTTATAGCAGAAAATTGGCATGTGATCGGTAATTGAAGAATACAGCACACCTGGAGTAATATCATTGTCATTCGTCAATATGTTGTCAATAATAGAAAGAGATGAGTTGGTTACACGGGTTGGTAGGTTAATTTGATTGTAAAAGCCGTGTGATGCAATTATGTTCATAAGATTAATAATACTATTTGAAGTAATTTTCAATAAATCAACATTAGAGTCTCCAAGGAGATAGATTTGTTTATTTTCCTTGGAAAGTTCTTGCAATAATTTATCAAAATATGTCATATATTGATCTAAATTGGATTTCGGGGGTCTGTAGATTAAACCAATTACTATACTTTTTACTCGAGGTATATTAGTTTCAACAAATACAGTTTCACATGAAGAACACGTGGGATTCAAGTCATCCCGCAATCGATAATACAACTTTTCATCTAAGAACATTTTAATGCCTCCAACGTCATAAAAGAGGTATTTCCGGTCAGGAAGTGTGTTAATTAATGCAGGTAGTTTTTTTCATGGGAAAGGGTCATAAAACTCGAATTATGAGGGTCTTTCCTCTGGAGGAAGTGTTTACATCATGGAGTCATCATGGGAGAGGTCTGGGGATGGACGTGTTACTGGTAGGACGGGCAATGACCAAATGACCAAAACAATGGGCCTGTCCCAGTTATGTTGCTTGTACGCAGGTACGTATCCGACCAATGAGAATGCGAGGATCCTTCTTGTGGGAGTGACGTCACCATTGTGCGTGCTTGTGATTGGATGGGGTCAGAACCATTTCATTTGGGCGGGTAACGTTATGCGGTGGTAAAAAAATACAGGGGTGTCACATACGTTGCTATTCGGGAATATTACAAGGACAAAAAGAGTCAAAATACTTCAAATAGGATGTTACCGGGAATCAGGGGAATCAATCTCACGGCAGACAACTGGTGGCAAATGACAAAATCCATCATGAGCATCAGCGATGCAGTTCGTGCCAAAATCAAGGAAGACAAAGACTAGTTTGGCTTTACATTTTTTTTTCTTTCTTTTTTTTAATTATTATTATTCTTTAAATTTTGTTGAAAATGAAAACCAAACTATGTGAGCTTGTGAACCCACATTTGGTTGAGTTAGTATTACATTGTTGACCGCTATCTTATGGACACATCAAAATCGATTTTCCTCTCGTAACGTCCAATAGATGTGGACACAATGTAGTGATAATGAATAAGTTATCTTTTTTCTTTCTTTTTTTTCTTTAAAGACTCGATGCAAAAAGTATTAACGCCTCTATACTTTTTTAATTTAATTATTTTTTTTTTTTTTCAAACTTTTTGTCATTACGTTATTCTTTCCTTTAAAAGTTTTATAATTTTTTGGATCATTTTGCACGAATCGATTATTTTTTTCCCCCTCGAAGACTTAATACAAAAAGTATTAACGCCTTTACACTTTCTTAACTTATTTTTAATTTATATTTGTTTTGTCATGTTTTTTTTTGTGGGTGTGTTTTATTTTGTTTTTTGGTTTTGGTTTTTTTTTTTTTTACTTTCTGTCAAGATCTGTAATTGTTTTTTTTTGTTTTGTTTTGTTTTTTAAAGTTTGATATATATATATATTTTTTTTAAAGATCATTTTGTACGAATCGATCATTTTTTTTTCCCTTTAAAGACTTGATGCAAAGAGTATTAACGCCTGTGCACTTTCTTAATTTATTTTTGTATTTTATTTATTTTCTTAAATCTCTGTCAAGACGTTTTTTTCTTTTAAAAAGTGTTATAATTTTTTTTTCCACTTTGAAGACTTGATGCCAAAAAGTATTAACGCCTGTACACTTTTTTCATTTTTTTTTTCAAACTTTTTGTCATTACGTTATTCTTTCCTTTAAAAGTTTTATAATTTTTTGGATCATTTTGCACGAATCGATATTTTTCATCCCCTTCAAAGACTTGATGCAAAAAGTATTACTTCCTGTACACTTTTTAAATTTTTTAAAAGTTTTTTTTTTACTTTCTTTCAAGACGTTTATTTTGTTTTCTTTACAGACACGACACAAATTTGTCCTTCGTAATAATTTACAAGTTCCGTCAAGAATGGGAACTACTTTTATATGGTTGAATGTTTTTGTTTTTGTTTTTTTTTGTTTTTGTTTTGTTGTTTTACTTTCTGTCAAGATCTGTACTTGTTTTTTTTTTTAAGTTTGATATATATATATATATATTTTTTAAAGATCATTTTGTACGAATCAATCATTTTTTCCCTTTAAAGACTTGATGCAAAGAGTATTAACGCCTGTGCACTTTCTTAATTTATTTATTTATTTTTTCATTTTTTTCAAACTTTTTGTCATTACGTTATTCTTTTCTTTAAAAGTTTTATAATTTTTTGGATCATTTTGCACGAATCGATATTTTTTACCCCTTCAAAGACTTGATGCAAAAAGTATTAATGCCTGTGCACTTTCTTAATTTATTTTTTATTCTATTTATTTTCTTAAATTTCTGTCAAGACGTTATTCTTTTTCTTTTAAAAAGTTTTATAATTTTTTCTTCCACTTTGAAGACTTGATGCCAAAAAGTATTAACGCCTGTGCACTTTCTTAATTTATTTTTTATTCTATTTATTTTCTTAAATTTCTGTCAAGACGTTATTGTTTTCTTTTAAAAAGTTTTATAATTTTTTTTTTCCACTTTGAAGACTTGATGCCAAAAAAGTATTAACGCTTGTAAACTTTTTTCATTTTTTTTTCAAATTTTTTGTCATTACGTTATTCTTTCCTTTAAAAGTTTTATAATTTTTTGGATCATTTTGCACGAATCGATATTTTTCATCCCCTTCAAAGACTTGATGCAAAAAGTATTAATTCCTGTACACTTTTTACATTTTTTTAATAGTTTTTTTTTAACTTTCTGTCAAGACGTTAATTTTGTTTTCTTTACAGACACGACACAAATTTGTCCTTCGTAATAATTTACAAGTTCCGACAAGATTGGGAACTACTTTTATATGGTTGCATGTTTTTTGTTTTTTTGTTTTGTTTTTTTTGTTTTGTTGTTTTACTTTCTGTCAAGATCTGTACTTGTTTCTTTTTTAAAGTTTGATATATATATATATATATATATATTTTTTTTTTAAAGATCATTTTGTACGAATCAATCATTTTTTTTCCCTTTAAAGACTTGATGCAAAGAGTATTAACGCCTGTGCACTTTCTTAATTTATTATTTTTTTTTCATTTTTTTTTTCAAACTTTTTGTCATTACGTTATTCTTTTTCTTTTAAAAAGTTTTATAATTTTTTTTTCTACTTTGAAGACTTGATGCCAAAAAGTATTAACGCCTGTACACTTTTTTCATTTTTTTCAAACTTTTTGTCATTACGTTATTCTTTCCTTTAAAAGTTTTATAATTTTTTGGATCATTTTGCACGAATCGATATTTTTCATCCCCTTCAAAGACTTGATGCAAAAAGTATTAATTCCTGTACACTTTTTAAATTTATTTATAGTTTTTTTTTAAACTTTCTGTCAAGACGTTATTTTTGTTTTCTTTACAGACACGACACAAATTTGTCCTTCGTAATGATTTACAAGTTCCGACAAGAATGGGAACTACTTTTATATGGTTGCATGTTTAAAGGTATAGACCAGTTTTGGAAACGCCCCCTCTCAAAAAATGAAAATGGAAGCTGTCATTACCAATCATGTGAAAGAATGTGTTTTTGACTAATACGTGATGATACAAATTTTGCCGGGAAACCGCCTACTAATTGATATATTTGGTAAATTATTATATCTATTTGGACCAAATAGATATCGCGTTCGTGTCGCGCACGTGTCGCGTAGTCCCATATACATCTTTCTGTGTACAGTGCTTGTAACTTTACCAAGACTGGGCCAAATTTCTTATCATTTTGATGATTCCAGAACCTTGCAGTACGCACCCATACTTATATGCTAGATGATCAACCTTTTCTGATCGATTCCACAACGTTTCTTTCACAATGCAATCGCATGACCAGAACTGGTCTTTATCTTTAAGAAATGAATTGAATTTATTTATTTATTTGGGTCTATTTTTATTCTTTTTTTTTAAATAGAGGATGGCCCTTTCAATATCGAATAATGATCGTCCAAGAGGCCCTGTCTTTACATTTAAAATGCATTAAAAAAAAAACATATTATATAAAGTATAATGCAATACAAACAACAGCAAAATACAAAAATATTTAATAATAAGATTTAGAACAATAAAATAGCATAACTCTAAAAACAGGTTTACCAAATCTGACAATACAGTCATACAATATCAATATCAATAGGAATCAAAAGACAGAAATCTTTTCTCAGAGGGGCATTCACAAGACTTATCTGTTTATATTACATCTTCAATGATGATAAAGATAATGTACGGTACTTGTACGTAAAAATCAGGCGATAGGGTGCTCCACATGAGTGATCCTTGGTAGTGAAGGGATCTTGTGAAACAATCAGGTCTAGGTCTTGCGATAAAGAGCAGGAAGTGTGCCGTATGTCTCGTATAAATGAAAATTGATACAAATTTCGGAATAATAATTGTTTTCAGCTCCAAACGTATAATTTGTTGTTGGATTGTATGCATATATAGATAAATTCGGTACTTCATTCTTTGACAAACCGATTGCCAAGAAATTTCAGATAACATAGTAACATGAGGTGTAGAAATCTGCGTTTAATATAGGTCTTGCATAGTTGGGTTTGTAATTTTTGAACTCTGGTAATGTTACATATTGCACCCGGCACCTCGTCACAGTATTATATTACAGTAGTCAATGTACAATTTAAAAAATATAGTAGTATTATCTCTCAAATGCCGTTGGAATTTAACCTTTTCATTTTTTTTGGCCTGCAAATGGGACAGTAGTACCTTTAATATGCAACTGTTAATGTGACATTTTATTTTTGCAAGAGTGAACAGATTATGCACAATACGAATTTAATGAAATTAATAGTTTGGAATATAGAATTTTAAATAATCAAATGGAAACTGGCAAAGTCAAGTTGGATTTACTAAAGAGAGAATAATATGTGGCGAACGTACAGTGAGGTAAGGCGAACGTAGAGTGAGGTGTAGGCCTATATAGTGAATTAAAACATTTATGTTTCATTTCTCTTAATGACTTTTGGATTTAGGTTCTTACATGAGATTTGGCACAATAATTATATTCCTATATATAGGCCTATTAATCTAGACTATAGAATTCAAAACAATTAAATGCAAAGAAAGTCAGTGTTGGATTTATGTAGAGAGAATTATGTGGCGAACGTAGAGTGAGGTGAGGCGAACGTAGAGTGAGGCGTAGGCCTATATTATAGTGAATTAATTAAAACATTTATGTTTCATTTCTCTTAATGACTTCTGTATTTAGGTGCTAACATGAGATTTGGCACAATAATTATATTCCTATAGGCCTATTAATCTAGACTATAGAAATCAAAACAATTCAATGTTGCAAACAAAGACAAAGTCATGTTGGACAGGGGTGTCGATTTGTATCCGTGGTTGGGGGGGATGATAGGTGCCAAAATATTTTCGGCAATGGATCAAAGCAACCAAGAGGTAGAAGCGTGTGGCAGGTTGCACCCCTCCCTTCCAAGTTATTAGCTTTTTCAAGTCACCCTCAATAAAGATAACATTTCAGAGAATATAAGAGTGGTAATAAGCAGTGTAGGCCTACCAGACTGATATCATCTATTTTTAAACGAAATTTAGACATTACCCCAAAAAAAATCCAATGGTGAGGGATATCAACTTGTGAAAGTATTATGTTACCAGTGGGCAAATGCATTAATAAGCAACCAGGAAAGGTTCATGTAGACAGAAAATTCTTTATTTCCTGGTGATAGAAACATACATTTTATGAATATTGATGTCTCCAAACAACATTCATCGTGAAAACCCATTCCAATATTCTGTGTAAGGAGATCTCAAAAACATAGTTCTCATTAGTAAATGAAAAACATATTGCTTTTGGTTCTTCATTTGACTCTCTTCCTTCTTTAATTAAACCAACTGAATCCTCTCTGCGGGAAACTCAATTCAATGAAACAGAATATCACTGATGCAAAATTTGGTTCTCAAAATGACAGAAAATTTCCACTCCTGATCTCATACAAACTGTCTGTTTCTTAAAAACATAATATAAAACTTACGTTCCAACTACCAAACAACAAACTTCCATTATCTCCTTCTTCACCCAGATATACTTATCATACCAGATACGCTCTAAAATATAAGCATAATATTCCCCTAAGGCCCTGACCAGAGCACTATTTTTTTCAAAAACTATAACCAGTCTTAGAAGGTGCATTATTATTGGAAGGGTGTTATAAAAAAAGTCCCAAATTTCATTCAATCTTTTTTGTTTCTTGTTTTTCTTTTCACTTTCCTTTTAAGCCCTGTCAATAATGTGACATTGATTATTTACTCGTTTTTAATTAGTTTTGAAGAACTCCTAGGTGAAAGAAATCATAACTATTCTTGAATATTATTACTTGTTTTAGAACATGTTGGGCCTGTCTCACATTGCCTTCCATCATTCCATGGCAATTTTCCATGTTTCTTTCAGCTTATTTCTCACTTCTTTTCCATCCACTCAACTAATTCCTGATCATGCATTAACCTCATACCTACCATCACCCATGCCTAAGCTTTTTAGGAGAGGGATCCCGTAAAGTAATTTTGACATTGTAAGAAATAAACATGAGCAATATTTCATTGTAGGTTACTTTAAAGTCAACCTCTTTTTCATCGCCCATTCACATCAGTTCCCTGAAAGAAATGCTGGAATATATATGTCCCTCTTTCTCTTGTCTTTCTTCCTTTTCTCCTCCCCCTTCCTTTTTCTTCTGCCCGTTTCTTCCCCTTTTCCCTTTTCCCAGGTAGCAAGCCCATATGGGGCCCATATGGGGATGATCTGGGTTACCCACATGGGATATATCTGGGTTAACCAATATGGGTACCAGATGGGATTAAGCTGGGCATACCCATTTGGGCCCAGTTTGGTATGGGTCCCATCTGGGTCTCATCTGTCTTATATGGGTCCCATATGCTTCTTGGGTGCAGATGCCTTAGGGCCCCAGATGGTTTTCCATATGGGGCCCATGTTTCAGAGAATATGGGATCCATGTGGGTCCCACATGGGCTTGCTACCTGGGTTATTATCCTCTCTGTCTCTCATTATCTCTCTCTCCCACTCTCTACTTCTTTTTGCATTTTGCGCTTCGCGCTTAACATTTAGCTCGTTGCTTTTTAACGCTGCGGCTTTGCATTTGGCGCACTGCATTTCTATGATGCTGTTGATTGAATAAATTGAATAAATTCATCAATTCCTGATGAAGCCGTATGAGCGAGAATTCAATTTATTCTTGTCTCATATACGGTTGTCTCATTTACTTCGTTTTCTATTTATGTATGTATTATGAAAATGAGATAGCAAAATGTGTATATTGATGGTCATCTTGCGAGTAATAACCATTAACTACTCTCATCGGGCTCTCATCGTTAATTTTTCTCTTCATTTTTTTTTTTTTGATGGTGAATTATTGGGGGGATGATTGTACAGGCATCCCCACCTGAAATATTTGGGGGATATATCCCCCATTCCCCGTGATCGACACCCCTGATGTTGGATTTACTAATTAGAGAACCCAGAGAGAAAATGAGGCGAACGTACAGTGAGGTGAGGCGAACGTAGAGTGAGGTGTAGGCTATGAGTGTATGTGTGAAGATTTTTCACGATTTCTTTGTCTATGATTGGTCAGTACGCGATTAATATTCATTTCGTAAAGTTCTAGATTTGCCTCATGAATATTTATCAGGCTTCGTGACCTTTACTGTGAATTCACTTCCGCTCACGTCAAAGTCGCCTCAAAAGTGGTGGTAAGCACTATATGGTAGCCTCTAATCGGGCACATCTACAAGGAGGTCAATGAATATGCATATCAATGACGACGTGTCAATTCATGAATATTGATGTTCTTGACTGCGCGCGTACGTACGTGCAGAATTGAGGTCATGTATGGAGGTGGAACGTGCAACACAGTGGCTCAGTGAAATAGGGGCAAAATCTTACCATTATACAGTTGTATTAATTGTCTGTGGTTATGAGGTAGAAGTATTTGAGTGTTAAGCATATTTATTGAGTTTCGATTTTGATAGCGTGTTTATACAAATTTGGCGATTCTTTTGGTCGTTTTTGAACTCCAAAGAGCACGTGGCCAACTACCGGCCAACTCGGTCGTCCCTGAAACCCGGGCCAAACCACCTCCCTGCAGGTGTGCCCGCCTACCTCTACATGTGCCCGAGAAGAAGGGAGGGTAATAAGCCATACAGCTATAGTGTCGTATATAATTTATATCGATTATTCTAGATATGTAAAGGATGTTATAACGCTTGCTAAGAAAGTCTAAGATACAAATTTGAAATTAGCTTTACAAATATCAGGTCAACTTATTTTCATTGATTTTCTTTGGATTATACTTGTTTAAAATGGCAAATTAAAACATCGCCTCCCTGTAGATGTGCCCGCCTACCGCTACATGTGCCCGACATAATGGTAGGTGTAGCAAAGCATTCAACTAGCGTTGTATATTATGAATATCCGACATGTAAACGATGTAAAAAAAAGCTCCCTTATATACCGAGTTTCCAACTATCAATTCAACATCTTTTCATTGATTTTCATTTGGATCATTCGTGTTTAATGTTGTCAAAACGTCATCACCTCCCTGTAGATGTGCCCGCATACTGATGTGCCTGAGATAAGGGAAGTGAATAAATAGGCCTACAAATAGTATTATATTTTCAATATACGAGAGATAACGGATGTAACAAAGCTCTCTAATATACAAATGAGTTTCCAACTATCAATTCAGGCTTCTTTTCATTGATTTTATTTGAATTATACGTGTTTTACGTTGTCAAAACATCACCTCCTGTAGATGTGCCCGCATATATATGACTTGTGCACGAGGAGGGGAGGGTGAATTAAGCAATTAATACAGCTACGGTGTTGTATATTGAATATCCGACATGTAAAGTATATAATAATGCTTCTCTTATACAAATGAGTTTCAAAATATCAATTTATCTTCTTTTCATTGATTTTCTTTGGGTTATACGTCTTTTACGTTGTCAAAACATCATCTCCCGGCCTGTAGATGTGCCCGCCTACCGCTACATGACTATGCCCGATATAGGGGAAGTGTAGTAGCCTAAGGCATACAACTATAATGTTGTATATTGATTATCCGAGAGATAACGGATGAAATAAAGCTTCCTAATTAGATACAAATGAGTCTCACAACTATCAATTAATCTTCTTTTCATTGATTTTCGTTGGATTTTAATCATTTTACGTGTTTTACATTATCAAAACATGCACCTCCCTGTAGATGTGCCCGCCTACCGCTACATGTGCCCGAGATAGGGTGAGTGTAGTAATAGGCATACAACTTGTGTTGTAAATTGAATATCCGACATGTAAAGGATATAATAAAGCTTCTAATATAAAAATGAGTTTCACAAATATCAATTTATCTTCTTTTCATGGATTTTCTTTGGATTTTACGTGTTTAACGTTGTCAAAACATCAACTCCTGTAGATGTGCCCGCCTATACCGCTATAATTATGTGCCCGAGATATAGGGAGTGTAGTAATAGGCATACAACTAGTGTTGTATATTGAATATCCGACATCTTAAGGATATAATAAAGCTTCTTGAATACAAATGAGTTTCACAAATATCAATTTATCTTCTTTTCATTGATTTTCTTTGGGTTATACGTGTTTTACATGGTCAAAACATCACCTCCCTCTAGATGTGCCCGCCTACCTAGCTCTACATGTGCCCGAGATAGGGAAGTGTAGTAAGGCATACAATAAGTGTTGTATATTGAATACCCGAGAGATAACGCATGAAATAAAGCTTCTTAAAGACAAATGAGTTGATCAAAATATCAATTTATCTTCTTTTAATTGATTTTCTTTGGATTTTACGTGTTTTACGTTATCAAAACATGCACCTCCCGGCCTGTAGATTTGTCCGCCTACCGCTATACATGTGCCCGAGATAGGGGAAGTGTAGTAATAATGAAGGCATACAACTAGTGTTGTATATTGAATACCCGAGAGATAACGCATGAAATAAAGCTTCTTAAATACGTTGAGTTTCACAAATATCAATTGATCTTCTTTTCATGGACTTTCTTTGGATTTTACGTGTTACACGTTGTCAAAACATCACCTCCCTGTAGATGTGCCCGCCTACCGCTTCATAATATGTGCCCGAGATAGGGGAAGTGTATAGGCGTATTACTCAGGCACGGATCCAGGATTTCTTAGGGAGGCCCAAATTTGAAATTATGCGAGCCAAATGCGAGACAAAAAAATCCGCATCACCCCACTACATGCAGGCCCCGCTGAAAGTTTTTCAAAGTGGGTGGGGGAGGCTAAATTATTTACGATCGGGTCGTAAATTGGCTTGGGGTCAAGGGCAGAGCCCTCAAAGCTCAGGGGTATGGGCATTTAAATACGGTCAGATGAGCATATTTTGAAACCTTATTCATGACACTGGCAGGACACTAATTGGCGTGGGATCCAGGGTGCGGGCCCCAGAAGCTCAGGGTTTAAGGCATAAAATTACCGTCAGATGATCATCCTGGGGCCCGCCTTAGGGCCTAGGTGGCGTCCAGGGGCAGAGCCCCGGAAGCTCAGGGTTTTAGGCATTTAATCACGGTCAGATGAGCATATTTTGATACCTCATTATTTTGTGACACTGGCAGGTCACTATTCTTTCTTTCTTTCTATTTCTCTTTTATATACTTTTTCAAAAGAGTGGGGGGTAGGAGCTCGAGGCCCCGAGCCCCGCCGTTCCGCAGGTCCTGACATGTAGGCCTCTAAAAAAGCATATTTCTTGCCTGACTGTAAATTTAGGAATTTTCCAACAAACGCATAAAAAAAGTATAATTTACTAAAAAGTGATGAAAAAATCTCTGAAAATTATGTCATTTCAGCAACATTTGTAAATCACCGGTATCGAATTAGAAATAAACCACGTCTGAATTTATTGGGGAGGGCAGGCCCCCATCAGTACGCCAGTGCCCCCCCCCCCCCCCGATTTTGTTGGCGGGAAAAATCGCAACTGATTTCCCCTACCTTTTTTTATCTTTTTCTTTCTCTCTTCTTGCTCTTTCCCTTCCCTTCCTTCTCTCTCTTTAAGGTTTGCTGGGGGGGAGGCAAGGGCATTTGGCCCCGATCCACACGTTGTTGGCGGGATTAATCGCAACTGATCACCCCTTCCTTTCACCCTTTTCTTTTCTTCTTCCTCTTTTTTTGTTCCATTTTAGCTCTCCTCTTTCCCTTTCCCTTCCTTCTCTCTTTTTTGGCGGGGGCGGGGGACAGTGCTATTTTTAAAAACTCAACATCACCCTCCCCTTTGAGCGCCAGGAGGGGCCCATCTTTTCTTTTTTTAACAAAAAGGGTGTTATTACCTGGTTTTTGTTGTTGCTAGAGCCCCCTGGATCCGCCACTGCCATGTACTGTAGCTGCTCTTGAAACAGCCAGAAACTGACAGAGTTAGGCTATGCTCATGGCCTCATGGAAATTTACGTTTACTGTTAGTCTGTGCTTACAAACAGGCTTTAGACACCCAGGTGCAGAAAATGAGTGGTGAGTTGTGATCAAAGTATTACCTACTCAAATTTTGAAATCCTAGTGTCTTATGATAATTTCTGTTATGCATGTACATAATATATTTAAGATGAAAAAGAAAGAGAATAAATAAATCTCTGTTAGACAAATTTAGTCATATTTCCCACATAAGGCTTTCTCAGGTTTTAATGAGACTATACATTGAACATACATCTTAATGTGCACGCAGTTGTCTTGACAACAAGTGCAAAGCAATAGAGTAGGGAGAGAGAGAAAGTGAGAAATACAGTGTCCATTGCAGAACCTTTTCATGATCATATTTTTAGATAAACATGTATATAAACATGTATATATATATATATATATATATATATATATATATATATATATATATATTTATTATATACACTCGTGTATATCCCAGTTACATTGCAAAGTGATGCTAATGTGAAGCCATAGAGCAAACCTTGATGTTTATGAAGAGGATTAGTGTTAAACTTTTCTTTTTAAAAGAAAATATGGTTGACTCTACAAAAGATTATTGAACACTTTCAAAACATCTTTTAAGTCATGCTTGTGATGATCTGGACATCAACTACATTTTTGTTGATGATTAGAATAAATGAGTTGGTTTACCAAAATGATGTTGCTTTTGACAAGTATCTTTGTAAAAGTTGGGTGATGCTTATGATGCATATTTATGAATTATATAAATTTATTTTGTTTCATTTCAGATACAATTTATCACTTCACAAATAAGGAAAAGAAATATAAGCATTTGTATGACTTGGCAGGTCTCTTAAGCCCTTTTTGTTTTAGTTTTCAGGTTTTTATGAAAGCACAAACCATTCCACTAATATGGACTTGATAATCTTGAAGCTTAATTATATTAGACAGGAAACATCGAATCGAGCCACATTTATGTGCAAAATGTAATATCTGGCTAGCACATCTGCAGGGAAAGATACGGTTGACCAATTAAAACATGTTATTATTCAAAGGAATTTATTTTTTCATTTTAAAAATCAAAGCACTACCCCTTCCATATGGACTTGTTAAAGATTAAAGCTTAATTACATTTGACAGGAAGCATGGAATCGAACCACAAACATGCATCTGTGTAAAATTTAATAATTAGGTTAGCACATGTCAGGGGCGGATCCAGCTGGCGGCAGGGAGGGGCCTAAAGGGGCCACTTCGTGAAAATTTGAAAATCGTGCCGGCCGATTATTCGCTCAGTGGGGGTAGTGAGCACAATTTTTTTTGGGGATTTTTTCCAACACCCTTGGGCGCCAGGGAGGGCCCATCTTCCATTTTCAAAAAGGCTGTTTTTACCTGTTTTTTTGCTGGGGAGGGCCCCCTCCCTGGATCCGCCACTGGCACATGTGCAGGGAGGAGATAGTTGAACAAATGAAACACGTAATTATTCCCAAAAAAAAAAAAAAAAAAATGACAAGAAGTTGAATTGATATTTTGAAACTTATTTGTATCTTGGGAAACTTTATTTGATCCTTTAAATCTCGGAACTTCAATATAGGCCTACAACAAATTACCCTCCCCTCTCCCCGGGCAAATGTAGCGGTAGGCGGGCACATCTACAGGGAGGTGATGTTTTGAAAACGTAAAACACGTTTAATCCAAAGAAAATCAATGAAAAGAAGTTGAATTGATAGTTGGAAACTCATTTGTATATAAGGAGCTTTTTACATCGTTTACATGTCGGATATTTAATATACAACACTAGTTGAATGCCTGGCTACAGCTACCATTATCTCGGGCACAGGCGGGCACATCTACAGGGCGGTGATGTTTTGACAACGTAAAACACGTTTAAACCAAAGAAAATCAATGAAAAGATGTTGAATTGATAGTTGGAAACTCATTTGTATATAATGGAGCTTTTTTACATCGTTTACATGTCGGATATTTAATATACAACACTAGTTGAATGCCTGGCTACAGCTACCATTATCTCGGGCGCATGTAGCGGTAGGCGGGCACATCTACAGGGAGGTGATGTATTGACAACGTTAAACACGTATAACTCAAAGAAAATCAGTGAAAAGATGTTGAATTGATAGTTGGAAACTCATTTGTATATAAGGGAGCTTTTACATCGTTTACATGTCGGATATTTAATATACAACACTAGTTGAATGCCTGGCTACACAGCTACCATTATCTCGGGCGCATGTAGCGGTAGGCGGGCACATCTACAGGGAGGTGATGTATTGACAACGTTAAACACGTATAACTCAAAGAAAATCAATGAAAAGATGTTGAATTGATAGTTGGAAACTCATTTGTATATAAGGGAGCTTTTTTACATCGTTTACATGTCGGATATTTAATATACAACACTAGTTGAATACCTGGCTACAGCTACCATTATCTCGGGCACATATAGTGGTAGGCGGGCACATCTACAGGGAGGTGATGTTTTAATTTGCTATGTTAAAGTATATTCCAAAGAAAATCAATGAAAATAAGTTGACCTGATATTTGTAAAGCTAATTTGTATCTTAAACTTTCTTAGCAAGCGTTATAACATCCTTTACATATCTAGAATAATCGATATAAATTATATACGACACTATAGCTGTATGGCTTATTACCCTCCCTTCTTCTCGGGCACATGTAGAGGTAGGCGGGCACACCTGCAGGGAGGTGGTTTGGCCCGGGTTTCAGGCAGACGACCGAGTTGGCTGGTAGTAGGCTATACGTTGGCCACGTGCTCTTTGGAGTTCAAAAACGACCAAAAGAATCGCCAAATTTGTATAAACACGCTATAAAAATCGAAACTCAATAAATATACTTAACACTCAAATACTTCTACCTCATAACCACAGACAATTAATACAACTGTATAATGGTAAGATTTTGCCCCTGATTTCACTGAGCCACTGTGTTGCACGTTCCACCTCCATACATGACCTCAATTCTGCACGTACGTACGCGCGCAGTCAAGAACATCAATATTCATGAATTGACACGTCGTCATTGATATGCATATTCATTGACCTCCTTGTAGATGCGCCCGATTAGAGGCTACCGCACTATATAGGCACCAATCCTGCAGCCCTGAGCTCATGAATATTCATTCACCGCGCGTGCAGCGCTTGTCGCTAGCGCCGCTATAGCTAGCATGCTGTCAATACATGTATTTCGCTGTACATTATTTTGTCTAAGTTTTGTAGATTTGTATTCTTTTAAGTAAATCCGTTTCATATCTGTATTAAGCATCATTATTTTTCTGTCATGTATTTAAATATGCTTTAACCGTGTCTTGTTTATTTTGTTCTGTCATTTCTGCATTTGTTCTGTTATATTTTGTCATGCTTAAATTATTTGTTTTTCTTTGATAATCCTTTCATGTCAGGATTCTATTTAAATGAATTTGAATTGATTTCATTTCATTTGTTCATGCCCCCTATTTTTTTGCTTACCGCTTTTTTTTTTGAGGGGGGATAGGTTGTCATATGTGACCTACCTCTCCTCCTGAGTGTAATTAATTTTCCTTTTCTTGAATTTTTCATTTCCACCACCCAATATAATGCAGCTCATGAGAAACACACAGATACACTCCCACATACATCGATAGATATGTAAATAATACAGGAGAAACATAAGAAATGACATTAAAAAGTAAATGAAACAGCACCATCAGTGAAAGAGACGGAAACAGTTCCAAAAATTCTTTATTACATACAAATGCATTATGATGTTGATATGTCTTCAATTTCAACCATTCACAAACGTGTATAAACAATTTTCACAGGATAACAGATCTTACAACAATAACCTAATATAGAGCACCAATCCAGCATTAGATGAGTACCAAACCTGCATGTCATCGATTTCAGCCCTTCACAATTATGTAAGCATTTAAAATATCACAGTATAACTGATCTTACAACAATAACCCAATATGGCACCAATCCAGCATTAGATGGGCACCAAACCTGCATGTCATCAATTTCAGCCCTTCACAATTACGTAAGCATTTAAAATATCACAGTATAATAAATCCTATATAGATCATATAACAATAACCTAATATGGCACCAATCCAGCATTGGATGGGCACCAAACCTGCATGTCATCAATTTTAGCCGTCCAGAATTATGTAAAGCAATTGAAATATCACAGGCTAACAGATCTTACAACTATAACCCAATATGGCACCAATTCAGCATTAGATGGGCACCAAACCTGCATGTCTTTAATTTCAGCCCTTCACAATTATGTAAGCATTTAAAATATCACAGGATAACTGATCTTACAACAATAACCCAATATGGCACCAATCCAGCATTAGAATGGGCACCAAACCTGCATGCGGACGTACGTACGGATGCAGCGCGAGCGCGCGCGGCGGTCAGATTAATGAATATTCATAAACGGCTGCAGGATTGGTGCCTATATAGTGCTTACCGTGATGTGCCTCTGCCTCTGGTTCTGTGATGGAGGCAATGGAGTATTTTGTGCATTAGAAAAGGTGCTGGATTCAGTGGATTGATCATGACAGTCATCCATTGTGCAATCATCATTCAGTAAGAATTTTTTTTGGACATATATACCTATTTGAAGGATCATAGATAGACGATGTATATTATTTATGGGCTACTACTACCACACAAATCAATATACCTAGGACTACGTGCAAAATAGTAAACAAGTCACATAGCTAGCAGTAGACCGAAAATTTCTGTCTCTTTCGTTCGTTAGCCTCTGATTTGGGTAGGGTCGGCTCCTCTCTTTAGAGACAGAAGCCGACCATAGCCGCTCTTGTGCAAACGTTTTGGCCATTTATGGCCAAAGAACTTTGCCCAAAATACTCGATTTTAGCGGATTCATATCCGATGAATTTATGTTTGAAAATTAGGCCTAGGCTAATATACATCGGTTCCACTTACCAGATTGACTGTATGATGCGTTTAAGGGTATTTTTCCGGATTTTCATCGCCGAAATTGAGCTCCGTGTTGAAATTCTTGCAGCCGTATTTTAAACTGTTACTGCGCATGAAGGAAGATGACGTCATCCATTGACAGTAACAGTTTAAAATACGGCTGCAAGAACTTCAACACGGAGCTCAATTTCGGCGATGAAAATCCGGAAAAAAAGACCCTTAAACGCATCATACAGTCAATCTGGTAAGTGGAACCGATGTATATTAGCCTAGGCCTAATTTTCAAACATAAATGCATCGGATATGAATCCGCTAAAATCGAGTATTTTGGGCAAAGTTCTTTGGCCATAAATGGCCAAAATGTTTGCACAGGAGCGCCTATAGTCGGCTTCTGTCTCTAAAGAGAGGAGCCGACCCTACCCAACTCAGAGGCTAACGAACGAAAGAGACAGAATTTTCGGTCTAAGCTAGCAGTAGCATAGCACTCTCGCGAACTTGGGGAAGTTCGGATAAAGATGTCTTTATTATTATGAATTCTTTATTAGAAGTAGCTATCGTTTGATTATATGACCAATAATAAAATAATAGGTCTACAGACTACACAGAGAGTGCAGTGACAAATAATGATTAGTAGTAACGCGATGAAGGCAGCTAGGCTCGCGCTCGCCAACCAACTAACCGACAGCGCCAGCGCTGCCCAAGCCTCCCGCCCGGCCTCCGGCACAGTCGCGGGCTCTGTCCTATGGCAACCACTAACTTGTTGTTAGCTAGACCGCTGCATGCTAGTCATGTCATTGCTTGGTCGTCTAAGATTCATTAAACATATGAATTTGTCTGAAATAGGTCTACCATGTGTTCATTATAAAATGCACAGTATTTTTAGTATATGCTTGACAAAAATAGGGTTCTTTTTTCATCCTCTTAGTCTTATTAATTTGCTGATGGAAAATTCAAAATACAAATTTTAGACAAATGTTAATGGAATAATGCTTTGACAGACTGTATTTTCGTCTTCTCTTTGCTTTATTAAAGAAAAAAATTATTGACTTACCTCATTTTTCAGAGTGCAGAGGGTCTCTGATACAAGGTGAATCACCCTAGAAAAGGCTAGATGCTGTCGAACGGGTGATGCCATGAATTGTGGCTGTGGAATCGAGCACTGCCCCCGTAGCATAAAAATTCAAAGCTACAAAAACTTGCAGCTCTGGGGGAAGTGCCTGATTCCGTCGGGTGTCATGCTGTAACATAGGCCAAATCAAATCAATTACATGGATACACCCATCCCGCGTAAATCGATACTTTCTAAAAATATTTCTGTCACCTAATTGTAAGGGCTGGCTGCGATCCCGGAAGATGCGTTCCCTCCTCCTCGCCCTTTCAGCAGCACGATGTTGAAATACAGCAAGTATGGCGGCCATAGTTACGGTAGTGCTACCGCAAGCTCAGAGGGTAGCGGTAATGTTACCGCTGATCTTTATAGACTTACCGCTCAAGTCCAGCGGTAAGTTTTTATGCAACGGATATTTAAAGTTGATCTTAAAGTTACCGCTGCTTTTAAGACTTACAGCTGAAATGTGCACTTACCGCTACGGTAAGTGCTTTATGCAACGGGACCTAGTAAACCGGGGTACTTAAACAAGTGTCATTTCAATAATTGTATTGACAAGATACAGTTATTTTGATTTTCATATTTCATGTATCAAATATATATATATATATATATATATATATATGGTATACATACAGTGTAGGATAAAATTATTTGCCCTTTTAATTGCTTGGTAAAAACTCAAAGGTTGGAACTCATATCGGATTAATGTTTGTAGGCCTACACTGTGAAGCTGAAGGAAGTTACATCATTATTTTGCAGTATTAAAGTGTTATGGCATCTTTGCAAATACTTTGCTAAGTGTAATGCTTTGCATTTGCAATCTACATTTCACTTTTTTGATAAACCAATTGTGTAATTATAATTGATAAAGCACTTTCTGAAAAAAGTCCAGTCATTATCATCAATATTGACGCTGTTGTTGTTGCTGTTGTTGTTATTATTATTATCATTATGATTAATATTATCCTCATCATCAGCATCATCATCATCATCATCGTCATCATTATCATGATCATATGTCGCCTAGAAACGAATTATGATGCAAGGTATAGTGGTAATTACGTTGCTAAATTCATTATTACCTCTGTCATGATCATATTGTGTGAAAGATATATGGGTACTTATTTTCTGCACTTTAAATTAGTAAGGTAAGCCTACCAAGTAATATGACAAACAAGTACCATATTACATTATCAGTAGTTGCTCTCAGTTGTGCAGGTAGACGAAAACATGATAAAGTAGATCAAATTGACAAAGACAAAGGAAAGGAAATTTGAAGCGTCGCACCCTGCAGGCTCGTCAGGAACAGTAACTTCTATATATCTATCTACATAAGTGCGCACTGAAGCCGTACCGCAGGAATACTAGGGATTTTTAGATTTGCACGACGAGAACGTAGACTGCTACGTGGACATCCTTTTAAGGCAATGTGACGTCCTTTTAAGGCACACTGCCGGGCACTGCCAGTGCTTTAAAACGACGTCACATTGCCTTAAAAGGATGTCCACGTAGCAGTCTACGTTCTCGTCGTGCAAATCTACAAGTCCCTAATATTACAACGCGTAGGCCCTAAAGACCTATACACACGAAACGAGGTGAATACTGAATCGAAATAAGGAAAGGGTTCTCGTCATTGACTGTAACAGTTCGAATACGGTGATCTGAGGAAGGAATGTTTCTCTGCATGCGGTAAATAAAACTGAGATTTGAACTTTTATCCTGTGTTTTAATCTTAAGTTTCTTTGGGGATCTATATGGAGATTTATATCCAAAAGATTACAAATCTGAAACAGAAAATGACATTTGTATGTTGAAGGGTAGAAATAGATTCTTGATTAAACAGTGGTGTCGCGAAACATTTATTCAATGAACAATATATTTAACTTCAAACCATGATACTGATGGGGGGGGGGGGGCTTGGGGGTATAAAATTCAAACGTGGTTTATACCAGTGATTTACAAATGTTGTTGAAATGACATGGATTTTCCGGGATTTTTTTTCTTTTGTGTGTAAATTATACTTTTTTATGCGTTTGTTGGAAAATTGTAAATTCCCAAATTTACAGTCAGGCAAAATATATGCTTATTTAGAAGCCTTCATGTCAGGGCCTGCGGGAACGGCGGGGCTCGGGGGCTCGAGCCCCCCTCACTTTTTTGAACAAGTATGTTAAAGAGAAAAAGAAAGAAAGAATGAGTGACCTGCCAGTGTCACAAATGATGTATCAAAATATGCTCATCTGACCGTAATTAAATGCCTAAAACCCCTAAGCTTCAGGGGGCTCAGCCCCCTGGACCCCACGCCAATTAGTGACCTGCCAGTGTCACAACTAAGGTATCTAAATATGCTTATCTGAACCGTAATCTAATGCCTAAAACCCCTGAGCTTCCGGGGGTTCCGCCCCTTTACCCCCTGCCGGGGCAAAGCCCCTGGACCCCACGTCAATTTACGCTACGCTCTACCTGATCGTTAATACTCCACTTTGAAAACGTCCGCGGGCCTGCATGTAACATGTAAGAGTGGTGTTGATGCAGATTTTCTTCTGCCCCCAAATGTTTTTGCTCATTACGCCACTGCCCCTGAAAGGTGAGCCCCTGGAATGTCCCCCAATCCCAGACTGCTTCCGGCGCGCCTGAATGTCTCTTGTGTATACTGACTCTTTTAATTGTGCTGACCTTGTAACATGAAATATATGAAAGGTTTTACAAAAACAAAAAAACTTCCTTGTTTTCCTGTAACTCAGTGTGAAATTCAAATCACTACTAGATTATACTCCAACAGCGACTACTACAAAGGTTTTATTGAATTTAACTGGGTACTTGTAGAGATGTTGCAAATTAAAATCTCTTTGCATTTTCTTTTATTGAGACACCCTGTATTGGAAGATAAAAGGGAAGCTGATGAAGAAGTTCAAGTGCAGATAATTGGCATGTTACTATGGTGAATCGCTTCCGAAATACCCAAGTCACACCAAGGGGACAGACACCAGACCGACCACAGAACGAGCAAAGATTTTTATTACCAGGAATGGCGAGGAATCTGTCGCTTATCGTTCTTGTTGGAGTCGGTCTCGCGGTTTGACTGAGGTATAAAGCTTCGCGATGAATAGACAATACAAATAAAGGCAGTTAACATTCTAAACAGCAGGGTGAAAGGCGCTTCCTACTGATCATTATATCCACATTCATTCATTTATTCATTTGAAGTTCAGCGAAATATGCGACTGGTAACAGTATGTGAATTGGTGTACTGTAGACTTGAAATATAGTGCAATTAATTTTGGGGGTCTATTTATGATCGTAGGATGTTCCGGTTGATATATAATCTTTGGAAGGACGATCAGCAAATGTAAGTAGATAATGTCTTTGTAATTATATGTGTGGTTTTTAAGGGTAGTTAAGAGCTCCCTTTGCTTGATGAGTACTCACTTTCACGGGTATTTAAAGCGTGAATTTTGAGAATGAAAAGAAAATGGATATTGACGTGGAGTAGTTGTGGTTGTTGAGTGTTCGAATCACATCTCGGCACTAATGTCATTTGGCAAGACATCAATCAACATTTGCCACTCTCCATCCTGGTGTAAATGTGTACCTGGTAATGCCGGGTTGAAATAATTGTAGGGCCTAAAGGAAGAGCAGTATTATTACTGATGTGGCTACCCTGGGTAAATAAACCCAAATTATTTTAGTTATTATTAATCGTCTGCAAAATAATGTTGTAATTTAATATATTTTATGACAACGAATCTCCAGTATGATTGCAAGATTTGGAAAAGAAATAGAATGAGATAAAAGTTTTTGAGCACGATGGAGAGTAGGAAAAACGTTTTTTAAAATGTGTTTTGTAATCTAGCAGAAAATCGAAGAACACTTCGGTTTTCATTTATAGTTTGTTAATTTAATTCACGTTAGATAATAAGCTCCGTTACCTTGAACAAAATGGATGATTTCGAAACTTTAGCAAAATATTTTGAATAGAAAGATACAGAAAAGGAAAGGAGAATAAAATATGGAAGAACATACTTATACTTGAACATGAGTAATGAATAGGCTCCTTCGCATTCCCATCTATACAATCTTTTCTTTTCTGAATAAAAAAAACAAAAACAGGCGATTTCTGTACCTTTGTCTAGCTCAGAATCAAAAATAAATCTAAAGAAATATTGCATTTCTAAATCGTTCATCACAAGACCATAACTCAACTTCATCTATAAATTAATCATACCGACACTATGAAAAGATAATTATGAGTGTCTTTGTGACATGATTTTTCTTTCATACAGATGGAAGGGCCAACACTGAACACGAGCCCTGCAAGCAGTATAACATACGGGCAGACGACATCGCGTCCTAAAGAAATTGTGACGTCATGTGGGTGGTGTGAGTGGCGCCCTCGATGGCTGCAAAGGTTCAACTCTCAACGTTGGCTTCTGGCTGCGATAAGCAGTGCTGTTTTTATGACGGTAAACTAGAGGGCTCTGAACGCCAAACACGACAACCAACAAAACGACACGACACCATGACATGCACGACTTTGTAAAAATCGCTCTAATGCAAACCTAACGGCACCATGCTCACTAACCATAGCCGAATTCTATAAATTAGAATGGAAAAAGGGCACTTATCAGAAGGGAAAATGACACTTATAAGAAAGGAAAAGGAGTACGTGTCAAAGTAAAAGGGACCCTTATCAGCAGTGAAAAGGGGCACTCATCAGAGATGAAAAATGGCACTTATAAGAAGGGGAAGTGGCATTTATTTCAAATGAAAAAGGGCACTTCTCGCACCTGATCGGTGAAAAGGGCACCTATGAGAAGGGAAAGGGCATTTATTAGAAAGAAAAATGAATACCAGTTTTGGGGTACTTGAAAAAGTGGGGGTGGGGGATACTGGGCCCCTTGCCCCCCCCCCCACCTGAAGCGCCTGCCTCTGGGTTTGATTATAATCTAATCTGAGAAATTTGAGGAACAGATAAGGTAATCAAATTGTTAGTACTGAAAAGGTATAATAAGAAATTGAAATTTGTGAAAAAATTAATGTCAATGTAATTAACTAATTAATATTTTAAAAAAGGAATGTTATTGTGTCTATGTAAAATAATTTCCAACTGTCCAGTTAATTCAAATCCAGATCCAGGAGATTGTTTTTCCAGGTAATATTCATGTCTGACAGGGCAGTTGCTGTGACAGCCTAATTATTCCACTATTACTCGGATGTGTTACCAACTTACCATGCTGTCGCCCCTGCAGAAATTCTTTCTAGATACTAGTAAGAAGTATTTTCACTAAACAGAGTGTCAAACTTTTGGTCGGTCACAGAATTTAAAAACTTGAAAGTTGATTTTGAGCTACATACATTACCCCCCCCCCCCGCCAAAATTGCGTCCGTACGCATATCATGCCTATGGCCTGACCCCTTGGACGTCGGACTCGCCAAGGTAATGTTAATACATATATCAAAATCATGTTAAAAATGTAGGAAAATTTAGAGATGCGCACATGTATCTTATAGGTTGGATGGGCCGGTCACATCGAAATTCCCCCAACCAAATTTCAGTCCAGTCTACACCTGGCAGTGTCCACCTATTTTATCGTTGCGCAAATCGGTGAAGTCTGAACGGGTCTTTACCGATACACATAATGTTGTGCTCTTGGGTAGAGCGGACTTAATAGTAGAAAGGGAGAAATATGGAGACAATACTCTGTCAGGCTAATTTCCATAGATCTTTGTCCAAAGTTGTACTTTTGACTATAGTGGTGTTAGGGTGTTGGGTATTATATTGTGTAGACACAATAACACTATCGGGGGTCTTGTGAAGTTATGTGTCCCTGGTGGCAACCCGATTCACCAATTTCACACGGTAGTGTATTGTACCTTATTATGAAAAAAGTCACAGTTTTAACTGTACCTAGATAAAGTGGTGAAGTGTGACGTCATCAAAAATCTATTTTTGGAATTTCTCAATTTTTTCTTCATTTTCCGAAAGAGCATCCAAAATAATGTCCAAATGTCGAAAACCAATTGAATAGGTTAAGTATTGGCTGAGATATGACCATCTGAATAAAAAGGTTGCCTATGGGAACTCAGTGTTATATTGCTCTGGCTCCTAATGTTATGAGCCAGAGCAATATAACACTGAGTTCCCATAGTTCCCATATTTCGTCACAGCTTCGGTACTCTATTATAATCCCTAATCTAGCTTACTGTGTGCCTTCCTAATCTGAGACAGATTATACAGGCAGTTTTGTGGCAACTGATAGGATGTGAGAAAAGATTTTTGAAAGTGGAGCTGCATTGGTATGATCAGATTTAATCTAAATTTCACACATTTTGGGGTCCATTACCTTCAATTTTAGGTCCTAAAAGGGCACTAGAAATGTCATAAATAAGAAAAGGGGCAACAACCATGCACTTTGAAGGCATTTGCGGTCTTAAAAAAGAACTAATTGTCCCTTTAATGAATAATAATAACCGTCTGAAGATAGTAACATGCAGAGGAAATACATGTAAGGTAGCCATTCCCTCCTTTTTTCAGCTCATGATCGAGGATGGATTTACGAATAGCGCCATCACGTCGATCGAAAGACGGTTCCAGCTGCGCAGTCAAGATATTGGCACCATTCTGAGTATCTATGAGTTCACTGTCATCATCTCTGTAATACCTGTGACGTACCTCGGTGGGCGTGGCAATAAGCCACGATGGATTTCGATTGGTTGCTTTCTGGTGGGCGTGGCTTCCCTTCTCTTCGCTCTGCCCCACTTTACGACAGAAAGATACGCCTATTTTAGCGAAAAGGGCACTGAGCAAGCAACATGCCGGTTGCACGAGGCTAATAGTAGTTCTACATCATCTGTAGACAGCTGTAGTCGGAATGACAAAAGTATTTTGTCATTATCGAGATATATCATTCTCTTTGGAGCAGCCAAAGTTATATCAGGAATAGGGGCAACGCCACAGGGGAGCCTCGGGATAGTGTTCCTCGACGAAAGCATCACCACCAAGCAGAATGGGATGTACCTTAGTAAGTCTAAATAGTGATGTGTGGGGGAGTTGTTTTGGGCGTGGTGTGTGTATGTGTGTGTGCGTGTGTGTGTGTGTGCTTGTGTGTACATGCGTGTGTGTGTGCAGTGTGTGTGAGTACATACATGTATATGTATGTTTAGGAGGGTGGAGAGAGGTGGCTTTGCATGGGTATAACCAAAAAATAATGCATAATTCCATAACAAAGAGAGAGTATAAGGACAACTACTAAGTAGTAAGTAGTCTACTACGAATGAAACTAATCACTAATATTAACACGTGCCATCTGCAACTGCAGAAGAAGAATGAACCACGGCAACCTCTTCCCCGACCAATAGTTAAAATAGATGTTCTCTCCTATTTCTCAAAAGTGCATAATTTATTTGGTAAGGACAAATTAGGTTACTAGATTGTCCTAGGATATAGTAGCCCGAGGCTGTATACAAGTAGTCAATTACCCAAGAATTATGATAACAGATATAATAATAGTGCTAATATTATTATAGGCCTATGCTAAGTAAGATCAACAGAGAATTACAAACTACAGCTTATTCTGGAAACCATTCCATAAAGAAACTCTTGATTCCAGTCAACCAAACAGAAGCTAGAACAGTTAGTTTGAGTCTAATGCAGTGCATGCATATTTTTAGACAGAACTCACCATGACAACTAATTTTGGATTGTTCTCTGCAGGTACTTGCCTTACAATGTCAACCTTCGGAAGTGCAATTGGATACGTTTTAGCGGGCATCTTTCTAAACATTTACACAGATATTGACATGCCGTCTGGGTAATTTCCTTCCTATACACTCTCGATATATGTTGTAAATGTTCGATAACAATGTTACATTTTACATTAAGTACATACCACATTGTTATAGTCCTTCCTTACTACAGTAGGCCTACACACTTTTTACATCTCTTGTGTTTGATGATCATTTCTCCTTTACAAAGAATAATCAAATGCCAAGGGACGAATTTTATGATAAACAGACCCGAACAAAATTAAACATTGATAATTTTCTAAAGGTTAAAGTCTTTGTTTCCCTTTTACATTCATTTCTAAACATGAAATTTGTTATGGATCAGCAGACGCCTAAATGAAGAAGATAAAATCATAGTCCTGGGTTCTGATATATTGTTTTATAATCCGGGAACTAGTCACCCTGTGTCGGCTAAGGGTCACGTGTTTGAAAGAAATGCTTCCAAGCAAAACTTTTGTTAACGACTAAATGTAGAGGAAAGAAAGAGTCAGGGGAACTTGATTACTTCTTCTTCTTCTTCTCCTCCTTCTTGTCTTGTCTTGATGGGCACATGTCCCTTTTAGCCATCTTGATCCGCCAGTACTATTATTACGATCTTGATTAGATGATTATGTTCAATAACTATTGTCTCCCATCATTAGGGTTACTGCATCCCCATCCGATCCTGGCTGGGTAGGTGCATGGTGGTTAGGTTTCGTCATCGCAGGGTTCGTCATCATCGCACTCTCTATACCAATCGGTCTCTTTCCCAGAGAGTTACCAAGTGAGTTGGCCTAGAATACCGGAATAATGCTTATTAGGAATACCGGTATATCGATATATCGGGTTTAAAGTCTTAAAAAACAAAAAATCATCTTTAGCAGAGAAATGGATGAGAAATGCGTATTTATTATTTTTTATATATTTTTCATTTTACTAAAGTGGTTATGATGATTTAACAGGAAATGAAAACACTGAGGCGGTAGAATATGTGATCAGAAGGGAAAGGGAAAGATGTTGGCGGTAATTGTCGGTAATTATGGTGCGTGCCAAGATGTGAGCTAAAGAGTAATATATGAGTGTTATCTCTACATCCTACCATAACCGCACCTCATATTTTCTGGTCTTCGCCCCCCTTCCTCTTCAATCTGTTTCTGTTTTTCTTCTTATGTCCGCCATTTCTCTTTTTCGAAACCATGGCAACGAACAGAAACGGCCAAAATTCGTGCTGAGAAGCCTGTAGAATCTCATAAGAACTCGGGGCTCGGAGAGGGTGTTCAACCACTGAGACCACCTCAGTCCGAGGCGCCTCGTTTAGTCCAGGAGATCAGAGGGGTACTAAAGATCCTGAAACATCTGGCCATCAACCCGACCTATGTTTTCACCGTTTGTTCCACCGGGCCTGATGTTCTCCTCATTAACTCGTTTGCTGCTTTCTTGCCCAAACTCCTCGAAAATCAGTTCATGGTGACGTCAAGCACTGCTACCATCATTACAGGTTAGTTAAAATTCACAGAAAAACATACACACTCTCCTACGCACACACAATTTTCCGGAGGTTATTAATTTCTGAAACACAAACTCCCCATCCCAGAGGGTTCATATTTCCGATCATATGTTGCGTTATTCCGAAGGTTCATTATTCCGAAAATGAAATAGGATTTGTTCTTCTGAATGCTGGGTAAGTTCTACGTCATTTTGGAGTAGCGAACTTTCAGAATTATAAATATTCGGAAAATGAACCTTAAGAATTATGAACCTTTTGAAAAAGATCATGTAATCATTCTTTGTATGTCAGTTTGGAAAATGTCAAAGTATAAATGTCCAATTAAATGGATTGATGTTCCAATGCCCTCGTTTTTAAAATATGTAGAGAAATGAGAAATAGCCTAAAAGTTTGGACCAAACTTTCATACCATATGTGTGTGGTCCTATATACCCATCTTTGTGGAATTTTCAGCCAGCCTGAGTCAATTTCATTCTATTTTGATCAATCCAAAACCTCATAGTATACATCCTTTGTTATAATTAGAGGGCTTACTTCGAATCATCGGGTCGTCGCGTACGGTCGGGTGGTCGCGTTACACGAGCTTTCGTGAAACGAAAGCGGAAGATGACACGACCTAAAGGGGCACGTTTTCTCCAAAGGTCGGGTAACGCGACCACCCGACCCAACGTGATGGCTCGATGATTTGAAGTAAGCCGTTATATACTACGTTAGCAATCTTTTCAGTTGCGTCTAGACAGCGAGCTTCCTTCACACTTTAATCGCATGACCAGTAGTAACGTTTATTTTAAGGGCATTCTGATATATACACTCTTGCCCATTGAGCTGGATTACAATATTCTTTTACCTCTTCCATGAAGTGATTGTGAGAATATATTTTATTCTTGAAATATAACGTTTATATCTTCTCAGAACTTTATTGATCAATCAAAAGAGTTCTAGGAAGATTAAAAAATAGATAAAGTTCTGAGAAGACATGAACTTTATCAATCAAGAATATATCATTTAATCACAATCATTTCATGAAAAGAGGGAAGAAAAATTACTCCAACTTTATGGGCAAACAGTGTATTTAGAGGGTCAGTTGCAGCTATACCAACTTTTTGTATGAAACCGGTAGGCATATCGTGTATAATATGATATTCCGTGACCAAGGATTTCATTCAGCTCCATCCTAGCATGATAAAAACGGCCAAGGTAAATCCGAACAATCAAACAAGGAGTCAAATTCTATGGATAGTTGGTTAAATTGCTTTCCGAATTTACGCATATCAGATTTCATAAGGTACAGGATTAAGGTACAGGATACAAGGTACATGGGTAAACATGTTTTGAAAACTAGTACAGAAATTAAATAATTTTGCTATGTATGTTCATCTATTTTCTCTTCCCTCCCAAATGAATATTCTTTCTGTTACTATGCCATCACCATCAACACCATCACCACCATCACCACCACCATTATGATCACACTCACCACCATCACCATCACTACTACCACCACCACCACCACCATTATGATCACAATCACCACCGTCACCACCACCAATACCACCATCACTATCACCACCACCACCATCATTATGATCACAATCACCACCACCACCAATCCCACCATCACTATCATCACCACCACCACCAGCAGCAATACCACCATCACTATGATCACCACCACCACCACCACCACTACCACCACCATTTCCCTAATGTATCTATTGTTTCTCCCCCCCCCGCCCATGAACATTGTATCGTTTTTTTGCAAAACATGATATCTTTTCATTTTTATCACTTTTGATTTTTTTTTAAACCCACTCAGGGATTGCTGTCATTCCAGGATCCGTATTTGGGACCTTCTTTGGAGGATGGGTGATGAGACGATGGAAACTGAAGATTCCTGGTCTTATCAAGCTAGCCATCTTAGGAAGCACCATCGAAACCATCGCCTTCCTCTGTGTCTTCATGCACTGTCCACAGACCCAGATAGCTGGGGTGACGACAGCATATGATGACGGTCATGGGTGAGTTACAAGTTCATCAACTTCTTTACTATTGGCAGCGACCATATAAACGCATTCGTCTTCGTTTACTAAGACAAGATTGTTGAACTCTCTATTATTAAATGGCTATTTTTAATAATAATAATAATAATAACAATGATTTAATGATAATAGAATAATAATGATAATAAAAACGAAAAAAGCCAAACCAAACGAAAACAAAACAAAAACGAAATAAAAAATAAAAAACAAGAACAAATGCAAACAGATACAAAATGTTATTATAAAAAAAATGTGTAATACAAAACGATTTTTCACAAAGGAATGCTGTAGAATAGTTGGCGCCATTCATTGAAATCGAATGGTATACTTAGATGCTAATAACCCATGTAAGGTCAAAAGTTGTATTCGTTATGCATTGTTTGTCTTCGCGGCCATATTAGAATCTTTGAAATCGTCCTGGAAATAGATATACATGTATAAGTTATAGATTTATCATGCTTATATCTACATTATTCTCTCCAATCTTTGACTATCGTTTACCCCTTTCTCCCCCTCCCTCCCCTCCCCTCCCCTCCTCCCACTCTCTCTATCTCGCCTCCCTCTTCCTATCACTATATCTTCCTATATCTGTCACTCTTCCATCTGATCCATTCAATACAGATCCACTCTTTTAAACTTGACGTCTTCATGCAACAGAGCCTGTTCCTGTTCTATTGACAAGTTTAAACCAGTGTGTCTAGAAGAGTCCGGTCTTAGTTTCTTCAGTCCATGCCATGCGGGATGCAGTCAAGATTTCGGAAACGGTGTATGAAAATCTGACGAGAATTCAACCTTTTTCTAAAACTTCGTCATCGTGAAAATATTAGGCCTTTACATTTGTTTAGTCTCGGTTGTTCCTTCGTTTAACTCTCGACATCAGTACAGGAGGCGAGTTGGCTTAGTCGATAAAGCCCTTGTCTGTCGAATCAAAGATCAAGGGTTCGAATCCAACCAGGCAAATGACTGAAGCCTGGGTCGTGTGTTAGTGCACTACTCCCCTGTTTCATAGACATGTGCTACGTTCCAATAGAAAACACACTGTCCCTCAGATAGGACATTAAATGGAGGTCCAATTTGTAGGAGCGTCACTAACTATGCATGATAAGAACCCACTGCATTATTCGAATAAAAGTAAATATTTTTCAAACAGAAAAAATATCCTTCTTACCTGAGAACTATGTTCATTAGAGGAACTTTACTCATAAATATAGCAACCAATACTACGTTCATCATAAATATGAAGGCAGGTAGAAGATTGCAAGTGTTTTTGAATGAATGATTGAATGAAAATAAGGGGAAACCCAGAGTAGTTTTGCACCTGCCCACCACAATCAGTTACATTATCCGGGAAGAAAGACCTGAGGGTTACACCATGGACCTACTAATAATCTCCTTAGTAGATCTATGGTTACACTGACTCGAAACCCGGTACCTTTTGATCCGTAGACAGGTAATTTTTCCATTAGATCACAACACCTGTACTTGCATTCATCTTTCTTATTATTTCCACAGACATATGGCGGTTGTTCCTGTTCCCCTGAGATGAGTTTTGGAATTCCAAGTACCGTTCGACATGGAAAATGTTCCACACCATGCAATCTTCTACCTGCCTTCATATTTATGATGAACGTAGTATTGGTTGCTATATTCATGAGTAAAGTGCCTCTAATGAACATAGTTCTCAGGTAAGAAGAATATTTTTTTTCTGTTTGAAAAATATTTTGTTTTACATTTTAAATAACAAAGTCATGGACATTACATGAAAATAATAGAATAAAATAATTTCATGTAAAACATGTAACATTTTCTTGGATAATGCTGTTTTTCTTTTAATATTTGTTTCTTTCTCTTTCTTTCCGTTTATCTATTTATCTATCTTTATCTCTCTCTTTATATCTTTATTTATTTATTTTATTCATTCATGTTAGTTCGGTTTCATCTTTCACCTTTCACGCCACACAGTCGTAATTGTAATTAGGTTTATGCCGGACTTGGTTTGGCTCGAGGGGGGGTTGCTTGCCCCTGTTCTTATTCCCTAAATTCGCCTCTCAGAAGTACTTTTTTTTATTAATTTTACTCAGTTGATGAAACGGATGTAGAATAAAGTATATATGAATACCATGTTCCTATCATGTTTTGTTTCATCAGGTGTGTTGCTGAGCACGAACGAGCCGTAGCCCTTGGCATGAATTCTGTAGCGGCCAGAACACTTGGTAAGTGATCGGTCTAAAAATAAATGTCATGAAAAGACGAAGAATATCATGGATGCCTTAAAGTGACTCGGTAACATTACCTCAGATTCTGAAACAAAATCCTGGATTTAGCTCATGCTGCAATCATAATTATAAACCTTAAGGTCCGTCAGGAATCCCATGACTTTTACAAGCGGACCGCCTGTCTGATTATCAAGATATTTATGATTAGAAATCGAAACTTCATTTTTCGTTTTCCTAACGGTTTTTATAAAACTACATTCTATTGGGGGAATTGAGTATGGTAAAAACGGTCACTCAAAGATCTTTACTTTTTTGAGACACTTCATGATCATTTTGAAGCGCAATTTGTTTAGGGTTTCAATATTACACCATATCACAGACAATGATAACATGTAGGGCTATGCATTTCAGAATAAACATTGTTAAACGATGCCTTTAAGGGTGTGACAATAAAAGTGTTTGAATTATGCATTATCAACAAAAGATTTTAAAAATTTCCGGCAAAAAAATTCTTAGGGGTCATACTAAACGGTCGGGTAACGTCGTGTCCACAGAACTGGAAAATATTTTCCAGTTCTGTGGACACGATGTTACCGCCTCGCGTTAGCCGAAATTAGCCGCAATATTTTAGGGGTATGGTGTCTTCAAGTGTGACTTTCAGGGAAAAATGGAAAGCATGTCCATCTTGGGATTAATTGTCCGATTTCAGGGTTTGAGTTATCCAGATAAAAGACCTTATAAAGCTTATGAATGTAAAATGAAGTATAACATTTGCAAAAAAAGGTTGAAAATGTTTACTTTACACTTCGCATAAACTTTTAGAAACTGAGTTCCCCTGACATAACACACTTGCAGACACGATACACCAAGAAACGACTAATGCGACACAAAGATACCCGATCGTTTAGTAGTTGAAAGATAATTTTGAATCTTTCATATTTCTTGTTGTTTCCCGAATGCGTGTCATTTATGACAAATTAATTCAATTTTTGAGACAAATGACCCTGGTGTTTCTTCTAGACACCATTCTAGTGGTTATGTAGTCGTTGCAACACATGTGTAAAGAAGTTTTTACAAACGATTTTGAGTCAAAGTGCCATTATATTCTCAGAGGAATGAAGGTTCCGATTAATCCTGTTTATGTTAATGGTCTTCCATTTTAGGCTCCATCCCAGGCCCCATTCTCTTCGGTGTCATCATTGACAGTACATGTTTACAATGGCAAGAAACGTGTGGCGAACGGGGTGCATGCTGGTTATATAACAACAAAAGCCTGTCTTGGAAACTAACAACACTCTCGCTTGTATGCAATCTTCTTACGGTGCTCTTCTACGTGCTGGCACTTCGGTTTTACGAACCGGCTTTGCACGGTGACGACTCGAGCATGGATAACCGAGATGTGCCTGAAACCGAAACGTGCCTTAATAAAAGCAACACTTAAATGACACTGATGGGTGTTTTTATGCCTCCGCTACAACGTAGCCGGAGGCATTATGTTTTCTGGTTGTCCGTCCGTCCGTACGTACGTACGTCCGTACGTACGTCCCGTTCTCGTGATCGCGTTATCTCAAGAACCAATTGATGGATTACCGCCAAACTCGGGTCATGTATGTATCTTGCAGAGCTAATGAAGTGATTAGATTTTGGGGTCACGAGGTCCAAGGTCAAAGGTCACAAGGCTCATTATGTATGCAAAAATAGCTCGTGATCGCGTTATCTCAAGAACCGATTGATGGATTACCGCCAAACTTGGGTCATGTATGTATCTTGCAGAGCTAATGAACTGATTAGATTTTGGGGTCACGAGGTCAAAGGTCAAAGGTCACAGGGCTCATTATGTATGCAAAAATAGCTTGTGATCGCGTTATCTCAAGAACCGATTGATGGATTACCGCCAAACTTGGGTCATGTATGTATCTTGCAGAGCTAATGAACTGATTAGATTTTGGGGTCACGAGGTCAAAGGTCAAAGGTCACAGGGCTCATTATGTATGCAAAAATAGCTCGTGATCGTGTTATCTCAAGAACCGATTGATGGATTACCGCCAAACTTGGGTCATGTATGTATCTTGCAGAGCTAATGAACTGATTAGATTTTGGGGTCACGAGGTCAAAGGTCACAGGGCTCGTTATGTATGCAAAATAGCTTGTGATCACATTATCTCAAGAACCGATTGATGGATTACCGCCAAACTTGGGTCATGTATGTATCTTGCAGAGCCAATGAACTGATTAGATTTGGGGGCACGAGGTCAAAGGTCACAGGGCTCATTATGTATCCTAAAATAGCTCGTGATCGCGTTATCATTAGAACCAACAGATGGATTACAATCAAACTTGAATTTTAAAAATTGCTTCCATTTTGGTTTGTAAAATTGCTCTATGGCGGAGGCATCATTGACTGCGCGCAGTTGAAGTTCCATCTAGTTTATTATTGAAAAGTGAATGTAATACTTTTATTTGATTAAGTACAGACTATATTAATCAGTGGCGCAGCCATTGTAGGATGGGACCGGACTACGACCCCTATCAATTTCACCCCCCCCCCCCTCCCCCCATGGGTCATTCAATACTAATATCTTATGGAGAAGGATTCAAGAGTCGTTCTTAATTAATATTTAAAAATAATTAGATATATTTAGCTGAATACATTCTGCTACTCATTTTGAACTTATTACGTTTCAATGGTCGTATGTTGTAAAATAAATTCTACCTTATTCACAAATAGGCTTGTAAATAATTTAGTACTGAGTTTTCGTTAAATTTGTGGTATCGTTTTATCACTTCATTCAACATGTGTAATACTAATGTTTCCTATTCGTCCTTCATCATTTTGTCATAGTGTTTAGGTTTAGCCATTTTCATATGCATGTAAGTGATCCCCAATATAATATATATCATAGAGAACGAAAGACCTCAATTTTTGTTCCCAACATTATTGACCGAGCTTCCAGCTTTTTACAGTCTTTTTCAGGTTCTAAAGTAAAACAAATAACGGCATAAACATCTGTATGAGTTATACATATGCATTGTATATTCCGAAACCTCACCAAACTACATATATACATGTTTATATATTTATATATCGTTTTATCAATTTTCTTTATCTAAATAGTTCAATCACGCCGATTCATTTAATACTTTACCTTCAGAAATTAAAGTACCAACGGTGTTATAGTTAAAATCTCAAATAATAAGTATTTAGGCCTACATAAGTTCGGGACGAAGGCAGACGGAAAGACAAGAAAATAATGTAGACCAGTCTTGAAACCTTTTCTGAATTAAGAAGACAAACTTCACAACAGATAATCACTGATGATGCATTTTCCTTTCCTACTCTTCTGAAGAAACAAATTCTTGAACGGCTTCAAGATATATTCTAACCAGGTCCCCGAAGAGGCCTTAATTCACATCAATCCCATTTAGTTACCCAAATGGTATTTGATATGATGTTGTGAAATGAGAGAGTTATATATGGAAATTTGGGAAGTTGATAGAACTACGAGGTTCTATAATTGGAGCCCCTAGATATATAGCATCAATTGAGGTCAATTATAATAAGAAGTGAAAGATGGCAGCTTTATCACTTAGGCCTATTTGCTCTTATCTAGGGGTTGACCGGGGACAGTAGAAAATAGCGTTTCTGTTGCAATTGCCGACATTTTTCTTTACATTAATTATCTTGTTCTTCTAGAATCTATTTTGTATGTTGTCCTTTATAAATGATTACTTCTATACAAGTAATAAAATTTGGCTATTTGAAGCGAAAGAAGAAGAAGACCCTTTATATAGATGTTTTTTCTTAAATATGATTTTCTTGACCAGGAATTACTTCATACAAAATATATTACTTACACTAAAGAGGGTTTAATATTAATATTCAGTGTAAGTAGCTGAGACGTTAGCTATTTGCTCTAAGGAATTTTTCAAACTATCAATATTCGGACAACCGTATATAAGGATTTGTTTTCAAAATATGTTTATGTATGATTTTCTTAATTTTTTTTTTTGACTTGCTGAGTTAACATTTAAATTTGAAATTTTATCTGTATTCTTTCTGGTATATCATGATTACTATTCACCTTGTAATGATATTTTCATGTATATGTATGTCTTTATATGTATTTTCATGTTATGCAGGGCCCCCAAGTATAACAGTATTTTAACTACTGATGGGGCTACCCTGTTGAAATAAAACGCAATAAATGAATAAATAAATAAATAAACCGTCACTCATAATGTTCATGATTATTCGGGCTTTGATTTCTTTATCTTATCTAGCATATTTTAACAGAACTACATGAGAAAGAATAACTGTTTCCCAATGCATTTACTGTTTGTTTGTTATACATGTTATTATGTCTTCCCATTACTTCTGTGCATCCTTACCACTTGTTGTTAACAATCGACATTTATGCAAGCAATGTGCGCAGTAAAGGTTAGGAAATGTGCGAATATAAAGTAAAGGGTAAGGGATCAAATGATTTTCACTGTGATCAGAGTATTTCTCTGTCTAAGCAAGATTGTTTGCACAGTTTTTTTTTAATGAAAATAATCAGTGCTCATTTAAGTGTAAAATATTGTCAAAACTCAGTGTCATCCTACATGTATTTAATAGAACCTCACACATCAATATCAACCCCCTTCTGTACCAATGGCTGCAAATCTCACTGAAGAACTTGAATGTTTAACAATATTTATTGACCTAGGGTATCTCACATATAACATTATGAGGATTAACTCGTAGTACACATTATTCTTCTAACCTCCGTTTATTCATATTTCCTCATATTAAACCAGGGTGTGATGCGTCATAAGAAAAACATACACACGCATGCAAATCTGAATAAAGACACTAGAGGGCGTCATTGCGATAACTAAGAATGGCTTTATCAATCGACAAAATCCAAATGGAGGAAGATGCAATAACTGAAACAAAACACAAAACAAAACAGATACAGGTATAAAATCGTACTCTTCGCAAAAGTGAATTATGACATTGTATCATAAGTTAAACAAATTAGGCTTTCTTTACATTAATTTCTTTTGCGTCCTTTCTCTCATCTCCTAAGTCTAGACTAATTTGTTTTGTGTCGATCTTTCTCCTATCCGTCTCATTGTCTTCCTTTCTCGACCCAATTTTCCAGCTATTCTACTCCTTTCTTACCCTCCCTCTTCTCTTACATTTAATCCATGTAATGCCTGTTTTGTAATATACTCTTTCGTATAATTCTCCCTCTCACATTAGCCTTACCCAATACCCCCTCCCCCCTCTCTCTCTCCCCCATATTTGCCTCCCACCTCTCCTTCTTTCTCTTTTAATACTTTCCCTGTCTCTCTTCCTCCCTCTAAAAATGACAAGTCGAATTTTCAAAATCATATATGTTCAGATTACTCTACTTCTGCACTGATGGCAATGTAATTGAAATTTTATTTTGATGTCAACATAAAGTAATTTTCGTTAGTAAAAAAAAAAAGGGGGGATATAATTAATATACAAATATACAAAGCTGTGAGAAAGAATAGTGGGAAATTATTTATCTGAGGAGGGACTGGCATAGTACTATTTTTCCGAGGGGCGAAGCCCCAAGGAAAATAAAGTAGCTATTGCCAGTCCCTCCGAAGATAATTTCCACTATTCTTACGAACTAAATGCTTGGTATATTTGTTTTATATCCCTTCTTTACGATCCGAACCGAATTGACACCAATGTTGAAAAATCCCTTTAAAGATCAGTGTATAAGGTCAACGTTGGACTTAATGATTGGCTGGCATATGGTTTTTAACGCGCTATCAATGACAATGACAACTTATTCTCATGTCAACCTGCGCACAATTATATTAACGCGCATTTAATGAGACGCGCTATAATTGCGCATTACTTTGATTGAACGTGTGATGTCACAATGCTTATCTACCTGAAAATCTCAAAGAGAGCATGCGCCGTTCTGCCAAGGAAAAAATAGTGGAAAATATTCGGAGCTCTGGCAGAGATTTGTTTTTAATAGTGAAATTATATTTTATCACGTGACCACCAATTGACCAATTATGTATTTAGAAAACTCATGAATATTCATAGAAGGGATATAAATATATATATATATTATGAAATCTGGTATTGCTTTACATCAAATATTGCCTTTTGGGGATATTTACATGCTACTTAGACATTAAGAAGTCAAACAAGAAAAGCAAGTATGTCTTATTTGTATTACAGTGTGTATTATTCAAACAAAAGTTGCTTTGTTCATTGTAAGAATACAATATATAGAGAATGAAAGGCTCTCCTTTTAACAAACTCATTCACAAAATTTAAGAGTTTCGAGCCCGTGAAACGAATATATTGTTTGAAAGCAATCCTTATCTGCTTAAGAACATGCTCATCTCTCATAAACCATCTTGTCTATAATTACAAAAATCAGGATTAAAATGAAACAGTCAACTAAAATGTTTGGGGAGGTATTCATCCATTACAGTAGACATTGATTAAAATAGACATTGCATGTCAAATGAAAGCTCATGATCTAAAGAAAGTGAAACGTGTCATATCTTTTCCCTAAAAATACATTTTTATAGAATGGCTGCTTTAAGGTTGGTGACAATATTTCCATGTAAGAGACTCAAGTAGTCCTTGGTTTCACTTTTTTTCCATTTTTATATAGAGATGATTGGTACTACAAAATAGAAGAATAGCAGCAAATACAGACATACTTAAGCTTTTCGTCTTGCACACATCGGAGTGCAAGACGAAGTTTAAGTTCCAAGTTCAAAAGCTTGTTTACATCTCTTATGCATTTTTGTAACCCTACCTACGAAAGAAGTTTTTATTGTATTGTAAACAATGCATTTACACTTGCTACCATTCACTCGAATAGGATAGCATCCAATACGGAAAATGCAGGCAACTGCAAAATACCTCACCATAAAGCAACTCTTACCATGAACATAACCGTTACCCTAACCGTAATCCTATAACCCTGACCCTACCCCTAGCCCTAATACATTGAGTGATTTCAAGTACGGTGTTGAAAGCTGGTGTTGGTGTTGTGAGAACACCAACACCAGCTACAACACCAAACTTGAAATCATGCTGGTGTCGAGGTTGACCTCGGAAAATATGACGCATTTCCGGCAGTCTGTGTTGAGGGCTGGTGTTGAATGTCGTCTGCTGAACCGAGTATCGCGGTTGGTGTTGACGATTTACGTGTAATTTTCCCATTCACCAACACCAGCCCCTAGGGATTGGGAAATTCATGATTTCAAGTTTGGTGTTGGTGAAGGTGTTGCAGTATACCGCAGGTAACTATGCGTGCATCTGTCAAGAATCTCACGATCAAGCCATGGTAAAATCCATTTTCCCGTCAAAACAACTGTAAATCATGGGAGCTATATACGTTTTTCAAGAGAAATGATATTTTCTCTATTCATTTTTAATATGACTTTACATTTGATATTCGATATGATGTAATTCATTGGAATTTCTGAAAGGATTATGCTTTTATCGCAAGACTTTTCGCCTGTAGAGTGACGTCACTCGGCGTTGAGGCTGGTGTTGAGCCATCGATAACGTGATCGGTATCGTCCTTCTAAACTGACCGTCGGTGTTGGAGCTCGGTTTAGCAGCCTTTCCACGCTCTCAACACCAACACCAACACCAACACCGTACTTGAAATCACTCATTATGCTGTTTCTTGGTAGGGTATTCTACATTTAAACCCAAAAAGGTAATAATTTTTTTTAAACATTTAGGACAACAATCTTTATGATCAATTTCCGGATTTAATATATTATTTTCTAGAAATATGAAGACTAAATACGTGCATGCCTGTACATGTTAATGTTCGAGTGCATATGATTACTGTACTGAACTAAAGATTTCCAAATAATATTGATTTATTGAGCGATTGCGTGTTATTCTCACAGGAAGTAAAGTGTAGAATATATTATATTTCATTCTTAATTGTATTTTACATCACGTGGGACTCAATTGAAATAAAAAAAAAAGTACAAGTCACTTGAAGTGAATTACCACCGCTACTTTAATAATCGTCAATGCTAGGAATTTGCATTTGTCTGAGTCACACATAAAATTGAAACTACATGTACTTACACAATCTTTTGTTAAATCTTTATTTAGACCAACGCACTTTCGAAACAAAACATTTCAAGAAATAAAAACCATTTAGTTTCCTTGTCATCTCTTCGGAATGGTCGTGTATATCAGTATTGGGTTCAGGAATGATACAATAAGTCGTAGAAGATTCCTCGTTGAAATGGTTGTTGTTATTGCTTAACTAGTAGAATGTGCGTCGAGGTTGGGGTAACTTTCGGCTAATTCTCTTGGTGTTCGTGTTCCCCTTACAAAGGGTCAGCTTCTTGTTCAAGCATGGTGCTGCGATTGAACGGCCGAAGAACCCTTAAATGAAATATATGTATTTACATTATTTCTTGATGCCGAGACAAGAAGAAACACAGGGAACCATTTATATTCATTCTTTTTAACCGGGCCAATAGCCAACAATGGGTGCAAACACTATCGTAACCATAATAAATATTAAAAATACGGACAATGCAAATTGAGTCAACTCATATTTTGTTAACTTAGGCCCAGGAGAAGCATCTGAATCTGAGAAAGGGAGAAATGCTATAAATGTTAGGCAATTTCTCCCTATATCGCTAGAATTCTGTTCTTACCTAGAATTATGTGCATCTATTTTGAAGCGAATTATTACCACTTCCTAACATTTAAATATCTCACTTTCCTCAGGAATATGCCCCTGCATTTTTAGACTTTGAAAGAGTTTTTCCCAGTTACAAAAAGATTATCCCCTAAAGTTCTGATTATCAACCCATCAGAAGATATATCAGGTCAGTAAACAATGAACACAAAAAGTTTTAACCCCAAATAATCCGTTTCGATATTTGGCTTGTCCATATATATCAAAATAACATATTCTCGTGCTGCAAAATACGTGAAAACGAATCATATGCGTGAACCAAAAATTTTTCATTTTAGCTTCTTGTAATATGATATGAACAGATTTAATCATTGCATTCCTTTACAAATGCTCCGTAACCATCAAAGTGATTGTATGCGTGTGTGTCTGTGTGTATGAGCAGCTTAGTGATTTATTTTTTCTCTCCACTGTGAGCTTGTTAAAGTTAACTCTATTTTGCAGCCTGGTTAACTTACTTATTTAGTATATTTCTTGAGTTAAGAATGTTAGCAGACATCCACTGAGTGAGTAGTGTGTGTGTGTGTGTGTGTGTGTTTGTGTGAAGGAGGGGGAGCAGGGGGCAGGGAGGAGCAGGACTTTGTTCCTTGTACCAGTAAAATAACTTCCAGATTTGTTTAAGTCTTTTTAAATTTTTTATATAAGAGTGAATAACATGTACAATTGATTTATAAATTATGTTTATGTTCTTTAAGTTTTTATATACTGCAAATGAGTTTATGTTTAATTATGTTTATCTATAAGCAACTAATATTGAAAACGTTTATTTATTTTATTTAATTGTATGTTGTTCTTGTTTGTATTACATTTGGAGGAATGAAACAAAATTACAAAAAAAACACAACAAAACCGTGTGTATGGTAGGCGCGGATCCACAATGGGGGCCCGGTCCCCCTAGCCCCCCAAACAGGTAAAAATTTAAAATGGTTACGTAAATTTTTTAACAAAAAACTAAAGCGCCCCCTTTTTTTTCGCCCCAAATTTGTTTTAGTCCTCTTACCCCCGCTTATTCGCCAGCTGGCTGATTCGCCGCTAAATATTTTCTCACTAATTGGCCCCCTCTTGTCGCCGGCTGGATGCGTGCGAGGGGGTAGAAGTGTGTTTGGTTGGATAGGGTTATTTGTTTTATATTACAACTGATTTCATTTATTTTGGTTTTCATCAAATGTATAATCTATGTATTGAAAATGAATTGAATTATGTCAAGATAAAAAACAAATGTATTTCTAAGAATGATTCGTATTGTCGTATTGGAATCAATAAAAAAAGTGTGTTTGTGCGTGTGTGCGTTTGTGTGTGTGGGGGTCGCACCCGCGTGTATGCGCTCATCATGATGATCGGGAGTGTACGTGGGCAAGGGTGTTAGAGTGTTTGTGTGTGTGCACGATAAATCAATTTACTTACCAGATCAATAGATTTGCTTCGCCTTTTCATACACAAAACAAATTCGACGACGACGAGGACGAGTACAGAAATAAGTGCAAGGGTAAAAAGAATGAAGACAGTGACCAGGGCGGATAATCGAATGGCGCAATAACTGACGCTTTTGAACGTACCTGTACGGTAAAGATAGTGTACAGATAGTAAAGTGGTAATATTCAAAGATGGCTGAACATCAATGAGATTGAAGATTACATCGTATTCTTGCCTGTAAGTTAAGAAAGCGAACAGACAGTAAAGCGCTTATATTCAAAGATGGATAAATATCAATGAGGTTGACGATTACATTATTCTTATTCTCTGGATATCATCTTTTACCGCTAGGGTTTTCCTCCCCAAGAGAGTATAAATAAACGAATGAATGTCCTAAAGGTATATTTCTTTAGCATCATTGCATAATAATGCACCGGTATATTGTTAATTATACAGTGTGAAATTGGGCTTAACAAGACCCTATCGCACATCACCAATGATTGTGTGGTTACAGCTTTAAGGGGCATCAAAAGGAACTCAATATTGTATCAGATGATGTCCTTGCCTGGCTCCCTACCGAAATATGTCCCTTTAGCTATGACACGTCATAAAAAGAAAGAAATTGAAAATTATTGCCATGGAAATAGCAAGTGTGTGCTTACTGATCATATTAGATGTACCATTTACAGGTTCGTTTGGCAGCAAGGTCGTCGATGGGAACACTATCAAGAAAAGCAAAAGTGACAATAATAACAATAAATAAACATGACCATACATATGTGTAAGTAGAACAATATTCAAATATAGCCTATAACATTACAGAGTTAAAATCAAGTTGTTTAACTCCGGAAGAAGATTCATTTTCCCATAATGATGATCACGAGATCTGGATTTGTGTTAATGAGAGAAAGAAAAAAGGAGTCCAAAATGTGAGTGAGAGAATACCGACTGATGTATGGTATATATATATATATATATATTGTGATATACCGTGTTCCATGCAGCGACTGTTGTGTTGCTTGTCATTTGTTAACGTGTAATAAGGGTAGTGGATTTCATCTTCACCATTTTGCAAATGAAAATAATGCCGAAGAGACGTGAAATTTTATTTCACATTCTTTTACTAAATAATGAACAAAGATTTGTTTATTTTGAAAAGATGTACCGTTGAAAGAAAAAAACTCTACAAAAAGTGATGAAATTTACTGAAAATTGCAATGGTATGATTAACTTCTCTAAATATCATTATATAATGGATAACACATTCACCTTTTATCCCGTCAGTTATACAATAATTACAGAAAAACAACAATTTGTGAAATAGCATGTATGAAAACTTGTTTTCCAAGAAAAACTAAAAGAAAAACTGGTAGTAAAGTATCGCAACTCTTGCGTATTTCAATGAAACACATGGCTGTTCTAACGAGTATTCAACCAAGGTGATGTTGCCAACAACGCAGGATACATCATTTTCCTGTGAAATATCACCACTGAAATCCTGAGCCAACCTGATCTAAATAAGCATGATTAGTAAGCTATGGGGCTCTTGAGATTCTCCTTGCAAATATCTTGATAATGATTTCAAATGTATTTCAATTTTATTTATCTTTTCCAATGTTTGTCTTCCAATAAACACTGACTGAAAGGATTAGTGTATATAAAGTAGAACGATACAATTATGTTGCAATTTCGACTTCAGAATCTTACCAGATCCTGGCCAAAAATACTCATCGCCAGCTGGATATATGTATACAGGGGAGAAAGATAGATAGAGAGAGAAAGAGAGACAGAGAGAGACAGAGACAGACAGACAGAGGGGTGCGTGGAAGGGATAATGAAATATAAGGGGAAAATATCACAAATCTCTAATAAATAATGGATTACTACGTACATATCTAAAAGCAATTTTGAAGAAAAAATAGAACTTAGGCACACCGTATAACAAAGAAAAGATATGAAGAACACATATTGACGTGTTTAAATGACTGTTAAAAGACCCTGTCCCTCTTTTCCGTTAGTGAAGCATAAATCGGTACCTTGCAGACTTTGAGAAATAAGCGATGGTGAAGTCCGAATGCTAATGAACTTCCAACCATTTGTGATGGTTAAGTTTTATTTATCATACGCCCTTTATACGGTTAGAGTTATTCGTACCGTAAAGATGGAACAGGGTCTTTAAAGGGCTATGAAAAATCGACAAACAAAAAGTTTTATATTTCAAGATCATGGCGTGTAATTTGTGAAACTGTTGAATTTGTTGAAATTGTTGAAATGGTTTTATGTATTCTTATCTAATCCAGTGGTTTACTTTCGTGTAACTTTTTCTGAATGATGAATTATTGAGGAAACCTACTTTGATTTGATTTGAAGTTTATTTATTTCAATTGTGTTTACTAGTAATTTAACAAGTAAGGTCAGTTGAAATATACACTGTTGCCCATAAATTAAGAATAAATTTGTATTCTTTATAGATACTGCTTATATTATCATCCCATATTTAAATATCAAGAATAAACCATATTGTCACAATCATTTCATGAAAAGAGCTTATAAAAATACATGTATTAAAACGTGATTGGTTCCAGTGTACATACAAACCTCTAAAGTAATATAATAAAATAACGTTGTTGATTAACGTCATTATGCAACATCTAGTTCTGCTTACCGGTATTCGTTTTCAGACATGATGGAGTGGATCCATGCCATTCAAAGTCTTGAGTTGTAGAGGTTATTGCCTTGTCACATCTTATCTTCCTATCTCCACCCACCAACTCATAGTTGTCATTACACTTCGCGGTGATAGTTGTGCCGTACATAAATCCATTCGATGTATTATTCCAAGATCCATTGTCTATCTCAGGCGGCTCGCTGCAGAATCCAAACGAGACTGTAAAGTTTTGATCAAAAGGTGAACCAGACACATAACTTCAATGAAATGCCCTGTAAAAAGGGGTTGGCAAATCTTTTCCAGCTTTTCCAGCTTGATGGTAATGATGTCCTACCAACGTTTAGTGTATTACAAACCCAGTTTAGTCGAATTTTGTTCTCTTTTGTTAATTTTTTTAATTTTGTATGTATAGTTTAAGTGATCGTGATTGAGCAAACCATTACCCAAGTTGGGCATAAAATATGTCTAAAAGTTGTTTTAGCACATAACTACCTTCAGGTATTGCAGTTTCCCTCCCGACATTTTTGTGTAAAGTGTATCAAAAAAAAAGTTACACCGACACAAATGTGTTCTGGTTGAGTGGTATGTAAACTTATCTAGGGATGTGAAGGTCATGGGTTCGAGCCTCCTCCAGGTGCTAATCTCGTCTGTCACTGCATTGGTCATTTCCATGAATCTCCGTTTACAAGAATAAGAAATGTGAAATAAGAAATAAGAAATAATAAATAAGAAATCTCAGAGTGGTTTGAAACTGCTATTGGATCATTTGGACTTTGATCTCGTGTATTTTATCGTTTAGATTTTGTTATGTTTATCATGTTTCAAATATATGCAGGTTTCCTTGCTAAAGGACATTAAAATAAGTCCAGCGTGCGTTTCGACGGTTTTGTGATTGCTACTAGAAGCTTTCAAAATTGGAATACCATTAAAGAGGGTTGCATAATGCCCAGTTTGGCTTTCGCTGTTTGTCCTACATCGGATACGTTCTTGAGTAAGTATAGTAACATCCAATGCAGTTTGATTAATACATGAGCAGTTGGTTCGGTTTTGATGTACGGCGTATTGTGGAGTGGTAGAGAGGGCCTTGCAGTGGAAAAGACATAAATCCCTGCTCAGCTTTACACTTCTTGACAGCAGATGGGTGTATTCCGCAACGTCGAAGCATCCAAGTTCACTAAAAACTAAAAATAATCAGAAAAGATTAGTGATCATTAGTTCAACAAGTTTTCAGTATTTCTCAACATCGATTATGCAACGTTTTTCTACAAAGCGGTCCATCTCTAGCATGGACCCTCAATTGTAAAAGTCACCAAAAAGGAAAATGGGTTGTCACACTTTGTAAGAAAGATATAAGCCCTATGCATTAGTGGCAGTTTACACATTTTAACAATTAACAACTTAATCAAGAAGATGCCACTTTGCATTTTCAAATGTCATTTTGTTATCACGGTACCAAGGAACCGCCTCCCTCTCATCCCGAGTAAATCCCATCATAGTATTTTTTTTAAAGGTCAGAAGAGTGCATTATCACACAGCTGAGGGGTTTCATATCTCATGACTTTCTTCCACTTTTCGTTGAAAAACTTTGCACAGAGTAATACCAAAATCCCTACACTCATCACAAGTGTATCCATCATCTTTCATGTATTTTAGCATGCACATAGGGACGCAATTCTCACCACCACACCCTCCCCTCAGTCTTTTGATCAGTTAATGTTTTTTGTCAAGAAATTGGTCTGGACATCCCTTCATAATATTCTGACATTCTTATGTATAGGCATGTACTTACCACTACACACAATCACTAACGAGTCTTGAGCAATGCACCTGGACGTTGATGTATAGCAGTCTTGAAGGCGAAAAGTTGCTAAAAAATAAAGCATAAGAGGTTGAAATTGAATGATCTTAAACGCAATTTTTGACTACAATCTACAAGACCGGCAGCCCAATTAGAGCCCAATCTCGAGGGCTGGCAGTCTAGTGAATCTTTCTAAATTAGTTATTATGATTCTGATGATTCAAGTGATTTCAAAATTCCAATCATTGATTAAAAAACGCAATTATTTGTGTTTACTACATAACGAAACTATTTGAAATAACTTCTAGCATGTCTTTCACAATACAAGTATGCTAAACACGACACCAAGCGATTAATTGATACACCTATAGGCCTATATTACTTTCCCAGTCAAAATTTGTACCAGTCACTATGATAGATAAATTGAATTTGTTCATTTAATTAAGCACAAACACAGCATTGCTTCATGAAATATCGTTCACCATTATAAATAATTCAAATTCATTAATGTGTATTCACATTAACTTATGTGACGAATTTACGGCACATGCCCTTGCGACGATTGCTCCTCGGATATTTTCTGTTTTAGTATATCGTAACTAAAGATAAATAAAGAAATTCAAATCAAAGTTGATATCAATATATTATGTTCTCATTCCAAAATATGAATAAAATTAATAATGCTGGTAACAATCTACATCTATTTCAAATGTTCCTCGTAGCACCTCCCTACTCACATTTGGTGCATTGGTAATTTATTCCCTCTGATTCCGAGATGTTCCCAGTCTCGCTTGTGAAGTAAGTCTCGTAAGATCCGGGAAACCCTGCTTCTCTGCACACCGTATCTGCGACATCCGTATGCCAGGCATCCTTGCATACAGGCTGCATCAACACTCTAGTATGCTCTAAACCACCAAACGCCTCGTGGATACCAGTGTAATCTAACGGAGAAATCAAGGTAGCAGATATACGTACAATTGTTTTTACAATGGTTTACATGGTTTCACAGCGCATTAATAATACCAATAAAATAATAATAACGCCCAATGTACACGAGGAGTTATTTCGATTTAGATATTTCCTGGACTAATATAAAGTCTAGGAAACGAAATTAGTGCATACGCCAGCAATAGACAAGTTCGTAGTTTAGTTAGCGAATAGTACCAATGACCCCAAATATTCACAGATCTTTTAACATGGATACGTCCCACTTTGTGCATTTTAGAATAATCACTGTCAAAGTCACGGATGTGCTTCATGAATACCTTTTGGTTGCCCTCTTGAGAAGAATACTTCCACCAATGCTCCATTAAATGTACCGTCGGGCGTTGGTGCGAATATGAATAATTATTACATAACTTTCGTGAGCACGTATCCGGTATTCGTCTCAGTGGGTTGTACAATTTTGGTACAAATTACCTTTATCGGCCCATGCACAGATTGTATCTACGAACTGGCTTATTCAACACATTGTTTATAATATTCATTTTGCATTCACTTTTTGTACGACTTTCACATGTCGTGTAACAGACCGTGATAGTCCCACGCTAGGAAAAAAGCCACCTCGTGTACAACGGGCATTAACGACCGAAAGCTTATCTTCTATTTACGTACAAATCTATTATAAAACTATTCTCAAACTAAATAAATAAGAAAATTCAAGAAAGGGTAACAGAAGAAAAGAAGAAAACAAAAACAAAAAACAAAGGAAAAGAAAAGGGGCACATGAAAAATATTTTGAGAACTGTAGTATTGGTAACGAGCTTTATGGAATTATCAAATGAATAGCATATAGGGCCTAAGTGTGGATATTATTACCAGGCCAGCCACCTTTATTGTACAGGGCGCATAATCTAATCAACATGGAAAGTAAAATATTTCATGACCTCTTTGTTAATTCATCATATTTTTTATTCCTTTATTTATTTCTTTATTATTTTATTTTTTAAAGGTGGGGGGGTTCTTATGTTTTATTTTCAAAGGTACATGCATTTACCTGTTTCATTCAAACATGAGATGGAGGTATGAAATCCTGTTCTACTCTCGGAAAAATCGGAGGTGAAGATAATCGTAAGATGGTTTCCAAGAGAAAGATATGGTGTAGTCGCAATGCTTCCACCGTACTTTGATGTAGGAGATTGATAGTTCTCGTCTTCAACGTAAAGACAATCACCAACGTCGGTATGGAAATCATTAAATGTGACGACAATTCTTTGAGCGAGGTCTGCACGTACATCCCAGTGAATCTCTAAATTGTTGTTGTAGTTGCCAGGATAGTTCGGAGATGTCAAGTTCTTGATGTCACCACATTTTAATGTGATCGATACAGTCTCTCCATCGGCTGTAAGTAGGAAGGGCGTAAACTTACTAACCAACTGTTTATAAGAAAATATTAATAAAAACTAAATTTTGATTTATCACGACTTTATAATATCATGACCTACACAGGTACTAATTTGATCGTTTGATATCCTTCATCTCGTGATAAACACACAACAGAAAAGTAGCATGAAACGTTATGTCCTCAACGATAAAATATTTCACCAATTTCCCAAAGTTACCCATGTTATCGCTCTAAAATAATAATGTTATTTGCAAAGGTTCACTAAACATGGAGTGATCATGAAAAGAGTTAAAAGTCAATGTGTCATCAATTGTAGTGTGGAAAGCATCAACATTTAGCGTCAGAAAATCGAAACTGCAATATCCACTATGAATTATACAATGTACATACCCTTTACTCGGCCAATTCTAAGAGCAAGAAGAACAGATAAAGTTAGAAGACAGAGACTGGACAGCGTATGTACTGGATACATGGTGATCATCTCGTTAAGGCCACTCGTTAAAAACTGTTAAGGGAAGACGGCTGAAATAAGGGCTACGTGATCAACAACCCATTCTTCCGACAACTCATGAGACCGACGATCCACGAGGTCAACATTGTCGGTCCCGTGTGCCTTCTTCCAACTTATGTGAGGGTTCAGGAGACCGACATTCAAGCACATACTTTTTTAATGAATAGATTTTGCGTTTTACAGGACCCCACAAGTACAACAGTATTTCAACTGCAGGTTGAATAGATTTATTTGTTGTATATATATTTATATATACATACATTTTTTTCTATCTTTTCAAATTTTCCAAAAAATGAGGACGGCAATGGGGAATTTCGATTTAAGCTACGCAGCAATTAATATCTCATTTCATTTCGCATTATATATATATATATACATTGTATATATGTGTGTGTGTGTGTGTGTGTGCGCGTGTGTGTGTGTGTGTGCTTGTATGTATGTTTATGTGCAAATTGATTAACCAATCATTAATATTTAATAGATAAATCGATAAATCGAGCAATTAAAAGATAATGCCTTGAAAGGATTGAAGAATGTAATTAGGCTTTTACTGACCCATGATAGACTTCCAGGATTGCTCATTGTACAGAATGAAAATCTGACTAAGAAATCAATAACCTACCTCGCATGGTCATTAGCTTCGCAATAAATGTCTGCAGAAAGTATAGATTCCCTTCGTATTCCAATAAATGCCCTGTCATGAGTTAGTTTAATGGCAATTACACGTCTAGAGGTGGCGCTAATTTCCTTCACCCACAGAGGTTTATCTTCTTGATTTGCATCACCGACCGGTCTTTTTTAATTGAAATGTTGTTAAACTAAATTTTCAATACACCTTAGTCGTTCTTCGTGTGATCTATATTCTTTTCTCAAGAGTACTCTATCCTGGTCTTTGCACTGTGCAGTAACATGCCCCTTTTACCCTAATAGGTATACTACAAGAACAATCACATGATATCTTAACATAATAATGTGTGTATTAGGTTTTAACGGACGTGTATCAATCAGATATGATTATTTACGTCTGGGGACCGACCTTTAACGTCACCATCCGAAAGACGCGATTCAGTTTCGAACCTGCGTCCTCGGTTGAATCAGTTTGTAACTTCCACTGTTAGCTGGATTACAGGCGCACGCCACAACGCCTAGTTGTAGCTCAATACACGTAGTAGCTCAAGATAAGACTTGTTGCTGTCAAAATTAAACAGTTAACAATTAAATTATTCATACCCTTACCAAGTTTTGTAATTATGTTAACAATGTGAAGAATTTGTCCTAATCTATGTTTCTTAAGAATATGGCATATGAAAGCTGACATCTAAAAGTATATATATATATAGTTTTTCGTAACACAAGAATGAAAGGTGGACTGTTTGAATTATTCAACCATTCAACCAGACCACCTTTCACATCGAAAAGTATTCAACAAAGGCCATATATAGTTTTTGGTAACACAGGAATGAAAGGTGGACTGGTTGAATTATTCAACCATTAAACCAGTCTACCTTTCATTCTTGTGTTACGAAAATCTATTAAAAATTTACAAGGGGTATGAATAATCTAGTTGTTAACTGTATATCACTGATTATGCTTTCCTTCATTTCGTTTTAGCGTATCTATAGCATTCTTCATTCACGCATTCACACATCACACCTAAGTCAGAAGAATGACCATGTCAGAGAAAAATATTTACGTGTGTGTTACTTTATTGAGGCCGGGCATCCGACTGACCATTCGACCTAGATCTACTGCCTTAAAATTACACGTAAAATATTTTTTCTAAGAAATAAACTAGGATTAGGTTCTTCATAACACTGATATTGATCAATAATGAAACAAAGAACTGTAATATAATAATTGTGTACTATATTTTACAATATCTAATGAATAAAATGAGTTCCTGTACGCAAGATATTGAATAAATCAGGTTAAATAAAATTCTTAAAATTTTCTTTAGATGCTTCCTTTAGAAGCTTCAGTACTAGTTGGTTGTTTAAAAAAATCGACTTTTAAAATTATATTTCAAGAGAAAAACCCTCACTAAATACATGACTCCATTTCTATGTGTAATGAATAATGCACTTACATAACAGAAATATGGTGTTTCGCGCATAATTATGACAAAATAGTGTAGAAGTAATATTCATTTATAAATATCAGTGCTAATTAACATGGTGTTTATCTTCATCTCAATAATGAAGATGAATATTTACATAACTTTTTTTAGTAAACATGAGACTTTTTAATACATAGTTCACTGTGTTTAATACAACACTTCATTTGAAATGTAATCATACTCAGTTATTTCAAATGGAGAACTCGATTCACAGAAATACTACATCACTTGTGCAGTTTACGCATAGGTTAGCAAAAATCTTACATATTGCATTCCCACATTAATTTCTTATATTTTCAAGTATACGTCTCCTCTCTTTCTCTCTCTCTCTCCACCCCCTCTCTCTCTCCATCTCTCACTCTGTATTTTCCTCTCTCCTCAACTATTTCATTATCTCTCCCGCCACACCCCTCTCTCTCTCTCTCGTCTTCTCTCCCTTTCTCTTTCATTATTTCTGTCCCACTCTTTCACTTCACTTTCTCCTCTTTTACTTTTTCTCCCTACGACAAGGTTTGTTTTATATAATGGCTATACCTAGCTACACTATCCTAAGATATACGTATGAGAATGTGTTTGTTTTCCATTCTGCTTCAACATGTATAATAGATCCAAGCCGTATCAGGACAATTACTCCCTGGACAATCACCCGGGGGGGGGTAATTGTCCCGCTGGTAATTGGCCGAGGGGGTGCCATTGTCCAGGGGGTAATTGTCCTAGAACCGATCCAAGCCTACATGATATCCATTCATGTTTTTGTTGGACGTCATGTAATGGCGTCCTTCCACTAGAGCCATCTTTACACAGAGTTTGGCCAACAGGGTTCCAGTTGGTCACAGCACGGCGTACTTGTATATTATTTTATTTCGTGCTTGTCAAACGCAAGGGAGGGGGCCTAAAAAGGGGCCCACTTCGTGCGAAAATTTGAAAATCGTGCCGGTCGATTTTTCGCTCAGTGGGGGAGGGGGTAGTGAGCAAAAAAATTTTGGCACCGAAAATTTTTTCCCCACCCCCTCCTTGGGCGCCAGGAAGGGCCCAACTTTAATTTCAAAAAGGGTGTTTTACCTGTTTTTTCCTAGGGAGGGTTATGGCCCCTGGATCCGCCACTGGTATTCCCCCCACAAGGCAACATTCGGCATATATCTGTGGACTTGTTAAAGAACAGCCGTTGAGGCTGAAGTGAGTTTTGTCCTGAGAGAAATATGATGATGGCTTCTTGTAAAGCGCCGGTGTCCGCCTCTGCGGGGTGTCCACAGAGCTTGCTCTACAGTGTCTCACAATTCAATGTTCTTGGTTATTTTTTCTCTCTCCATTTTGAGATGATATCGTAGCTGTCTAGCTGAGAACAGGAAAGTATTGGGTACTAACATGAACGTTGACATAGACTCAGCACTCCTAATAAATTGGTGAAGGCTATACCATAGCTTCGGTCCAGAGAAGTAGAAGGCTCTGTCACCCCAAGCTGTGCGACTGGGAGTTCCTGTCGGGAGAGCTAGTTCGATTGACTCACACAATAAATAAATGAATTGAAATGAAAAATTTGTTCAAGCAAAACCTTCTTTCCCTCTAAAAGGTGAAGCAGAGAGAGGTAGAAAAGGATGTTCCTAATTATCTCCCCTTCAGCAGTTCACCTTAATATTTTCTTTATCATGAGAAAGGTCATGAAAGTCTGCATATCATGATTTGATTAAAGATAAGGTTCAGTGGATTCATACAAGGGATTGACAATCATTTCTGTTGTATCATCGCTTGCTCTTTCCAACGTAAAATAAAATGGATCGTGTGATGATGGTGTCTGTCCTTGAGAAGTCTGGATTTCCTCGCTCTTAATTTGAGGTCGAGGGTCATGAATCGAGTAGTATTTCTTCTCAGAACAGGATGAGCTACGTTGAGTCTGTCGCATCCTTCGATCGAAATCTGCACCACCTAGATCTGTTGAGTTCTGTGTCATAGATTTCGGCGTAGGCCTATCCATTTGAATGTCTGCATCTTCATAGTCATGTATATTATAGTTTATAGTAGAACCTTCAGAAATTGGGCTTCCCTTTGAGGTCACTGAACATGAGAGTTCATCTTGCCCAGGTAGTGGACGAAACGTTTGGGATGATCCGTCGACGTCTACCGTTGTGATAGGCTCCTTGTATGGATGATATACAACAAAATTAGATGATCCATTTGACAAGGTGTTAGCTATTCCGGTAGGAGGTGAATCTGAAGGTATCACTTGTAGCTGAATATGTAGCTGAAGATGCTGACTGTGGAGACCTAACGCTGTGTCAGAGACGTCCATGTCCGTAGGCTCGATAGATTCAGGATCTTGATAACTTTGTTCTTTGTTGATAAGTTGACAAGGATTTGCACGGTCGCTTTGGGTTCCAAGTTCAGCGTACGTACGATCCGTGCTGATTGGTCGTAGAGGAAGAGGTCGAAGGTTCAAAGGACACACCGGAGGTACATATGCCCCAAGAGTCCTTGATCTTGGAATTGCTTGCCTTGATGAAAGGGTTCGTGTAGAAGAGTAGATTGCCAATTCGGAGATAGTCTGATCATTCGCTGAGGTGTTCTCGGTTTCTTCGACTCTGGAAGCCGTTTGAAGAGGATTAATAATTGGGATGTCGTTGGTAGAATTTTCAGTAGGTCGGAAACTTGTGGAAACCATAGAAAGAAAATGGTCTTGTCTAGATACTTCTGATCTAATCAGATGGTTTATGCTTGTAGGATATTCTGACAGATCCGATGTTGTTACTATACCTATGCTGGGTATGTATTCATTTTCAACGACTGTGTTTGAATAAAAGATCCCAAAGGTTGGGTGGGATCTTGACGTTTCTTCTGGAGTGTGGGTTCTTGTTCTTCTGGATCTTCCCTCCGACTCACCTGGGACGTTGGTTTGGTACCGCCACAAACACCTATGATCAAAATGAGATTTGTATCCCTCAATAATGATACACATGTAAATTTATTTTAGGGTACAAAGACCAGAAATACCGATTAGAATGTTTGGGTTTACATAATTATATAAAGATATCATTTGACGAATATTGATAATAACGAATTAAATATACAATTTTTTTCAGCGCTTGTTTAAATTTAAATGATAGACATTATATGGTGATTATAAGTTGGTGAGTATATTTTTAATCTTTCAGCTAGACTTAACACTAAGTTTATGTAATATAGAATTACAGTGGCAGATCAACAAAAGCAATTTTGTATGTGTTTTTCAAATTAAATTACCAACAGTTCATTCAGTCGACCGAGTTCCATTGCGTGTACTTTAGTGTATCCTACGAAGGTAAAATTACGATAAGATACTGCTAAACTTTGCTGGTTAAGCATTCCATGCAATGTATCTTAACTAATTATGAATTTATTGGTGGTTTGGAAAAGGAAAAGGAAAAAGAGAGGAAAGATGAAAAGAAAAAGAAAGAGGTATGGGGGAAGAAAAATGAGAGAGATTAATAAGGAGAGAGAGAAAGAAGAAGAGAAGAGGAAGAAAAAGTATAGAATAAGATTTTTTAAAAGGGGTACGTGCTATAGGATGAGGGAGAAAATGTGAAAGGTATGGAGGAAGAAAAAATGAGAGAGATTAATAAGGAGACAGAAAAAGAAGAAGAGAAGAGGAAGAAAAATTAGAGAATAAGATTTTTTAAAAGGGGTACGTGCTATAGGACGAGGGAGAAAATGTGAGAGGTATGGGGGAAGAAAAAATGAGAGAGATTAATAAGGAGACAGAAAAAGAAAAAGAGAAGAGGAAGAAAAAGTAGAGAATAAGATTTTTTAAAAGGGGTACGTGCTATAGGACGAGGGAGAAAATGTGAGAGGTATGGGGGAAGAAAAAATGAGAGAGATTAATAAGGAGACAGAAAAAGAAGAAGAGAAGAGGAAGAAAAAGTAGAGAATAAGATTTTTAAAAAGGGGTACGTGCTAAAGGATGAGGGAGAAAATGTGAGAGGTATGGGGGAAGAAAAAATGAGAGAGATTAATAAGGAGAGAGAGAGAGAGATAAAAGAAGAGAAGAGGAAGAAAAAGCAGAGAATAAGATAAAATAAAAAGGGGTACGTGCTATAGGATGAAGGGTGATCGATTGCACCAAATCTCTAAGTAGATGGGGACAAAAAGAAAAGAGAGAATCTATATAAGTGAGGATAAAAATAGTTTGAGAAGAAAAAAGGGAAGAGGAGGAGGATAAGAAGAATGGCAATGGAGCTATAAAAACAAGATTTTGCAAATTAGTATTGATTTTTTTGGGCAAATTTGAAGAAAAAGATAATAAATAGTATTGACGATGTGCATAGTTGTAATAACATCATCGGTGTTGTGACTACTATCAATATCATCGTCATCGTCATTATAATTATCATAATAATTATATTAGTACATGTATTATTGTTATCATCATTATCGTTATAAGGCGTATCATAATCGTCATAATCACACACCATCTGACATAACTTCACTATTACTGCTCTTCTCATAAGTACATCTTTGGTAACCATATCATTTTTATTGGTCACACCATTGAGGGGGCACTGGCATGATTGGGGGTGCGGAGGGGAGCTGCCATCTCTTTTTTTTCTTTGCCCCCTCTCCTTTGTTCTCTTTCCCCTATTGATCTTTTTCTCTTTTTGATTAGGGGTGTGAGCCTATACCCCGTGCCCCTATAGCTACTTTGCAAAAACAAACACAACATTAAAAACAAAAAATCATAATTCCATTGGTTATTAAATTTCAATCTGACTTTACCCGACACTTCTCTGTTGTATGGGCACGTTTTCACAAATATACATGTAAACAGATTATTCTTATCCCAAGGACCATCTTTGAAGATAACAATTTTATATGCACTCGAATTAACCGACCTTTCGTGAATAAGGGGATACTTTTTTACGAAAATTCGTGGACCCGACGCGATGACCCGACCGCGCAAACCCGATGGTTCGAAGTAAGCCTTTGGGATGGTCTGTGATTAATTCATCATGGATTTTTATGTACATCTCGAACAAAAATTGAAAAATTTAATCATCAAATGCAATATTCGTATTGTATTCAACCACGGCATGTAACTCTATAGTTTATCTGCTGGAACCTTGTTACTGCCGATGGTGCAGCGTTGCCGATTAAAATCCAGTTTTTCTAGTGCTAAAAGAGCTAAAAGTAATACTTGCCCCGAAGAAAACGAAAACGAATTCGACGTTCCGGCTGGTGAAAGTCACCAACCGCCAGTTAACTAAATGTATCAGAGATTGATTGTGTGTAAAAGAGTAAGAAGCAAGGTGATGCATTAAACAGAATCGCCTTTCGTGAAGTCATAACAAGAAGCCAACGTGCATAATGAGTGAGAACTTGAATGTGAAAAATCTTTGCATTCATTTCTTATTTTCAAGCATGAAAAATAAAGGAGCCGGGAACGTCTACGCTATCTTGAATAGGTATTTGTATATATATGTAGTCCATTTCTCCGTAATTTAATTATTATGATCTTCTGCTCAAGAATACCTATACATGTTTTTTGTTTTTGTTACATTCCCAGGATTTACATTTGTTCAATGATATGAAAATAGTTTCCCATCAACTACCCATAACTACATGCACTCTCTTTATGCCTTGTTGTGCATTTATTTAGCCGGTAATCTCACGATGCTTTTTCTAAGGATGTTTCTTTCCTGAAACCTCCCCAGACCTAAAGAAAACTTAAGTGTTCAGGGATTCAACGTTGAATTAATTAGGTGCGATGAACAGTGATGCACATTTCCTCTTTATATTTCTATTTTGTTATTCTGTAAATTTACAGAGCATCGATATTTTACAATTAACTGAAGTGTAAATGTAAATGAAAGTGTGAAATAAAATTCGAAACTTTAGGTACACAATCTCCTCACTTAGGCAATGAAGCGTAAAGCTTAGTATTGATTTTATACATGTATATTCATATACCATCTTCTCAGCAGATTTTTATCAAGGATTACCTACCACAGACTTTCTCCTTTTTTTTCTTTTCGCCGTTTTATCCATAAAATGAAGCAGGCGAAGATGATGATGATGATGATGACGGGATTGAGAACGCCTATCAAAATCCAGAGAGTTTTACTGCCACTAGTTTCTGTAAATTTATCAGCATCAATAAGTATTCCATTAAATCGAAGACCTTTTTTAATTAATTCTGTGGCTACATGTGTTGATACAGTAAGAGATAAGTTTGATTATAATTGTCTTTAAGTTTGGCTCATTGATATTGAAGTGAAATATCCTTGAACAAAATCAAATATGGTGTCGGCACTGCTGCTTTTCATTCTAAAGTGTGCCAAATTTGGTGTTGCGGGGCGGGGGGGGGGTGTTTTCTCTGGATCCGCCACTACATTAATGGATGTGGGTATTTTTATAAAATTCTTCCCTTGTACAGGTGGACAAACCGGAACAGGTTGCATGCAGTGTGTGTGTTAGTGTGAAAGGGGGTGTGGGGTGGGTGGGCTAGAAGGGGTGGGGGACGTCATGAGTTTGTGTGGGGCGAGTTGAGGATGTGTGAGTGTGTGATTGGGTGGGACTATGTTAAATTCATACCTTCTTCTATGGTTATTTTGTTTATAAACTGTTATATGACAGAAAAAAGTACAATTATGTATAATTTCAGATTTTTCTATGGTCATTGTTCATTGATTGATGTAATTCATGAAGTGTCTTGTATCGAAAATCTTGTTTATATTACTTATTGTGATCATTTCTTTTAATGTGAATTTTATGAGGAAGGAAATAAAATATCATTAACAAAAATGTATGGTGACATCTAAATATGTGTTTAATAGCCCGAAGAGACAAATAGAATAAGAGAAAGTTAAAGAGAAAAAAAGAGAAAGAAAAAGGATATGCTTGCCATTTATGTTGGACGTGGTTTTGGAAGATGCTAATGTCGATGTTACTAAAACAAGCAGAAAAAAGCCATGTTAAAGGAAACTGTGACTTGTTATTTTGCCTTTATTTGACACGAAAATAATTCAGAAAAGAAATACAGCTTGCAATGTCTTAAAAAGGAGTGCACAGACTTACTTATATTCAAGAATTGTTTTGGTGCTGTTTCTTTACATATAATTACAACAATTAATACAGTTAGCTAGCACGAATCATAGTATTTCAACAAACATTGATGATGGTTATTTATTTCCTGGTATTTGGAAACACAACTTAAAAATGAAAAATTTCAATTTGTACTGTAACCTGATTCCAAAAATACGAAGGCCCAATCTTATAAAGATCTCAAAATTGCCCACAACTTAATTTGATATTAATATCATTGATCAGTGATTGATTGGAGGACTTGAGGCCGATTCGGATCAGTCGCGCCTGTATAAGGGGCAAGGGTTCAAATTTACTTCCATATGAGATGTTTAAACCAAAAGAGGGTTAAACGAAATATGGACACATTAGTTAGTGACAATTCCTCCTTACGAAAGAGAAACATAAACAAAACAATTGTACTTTACCGTTTTATTATTATTTTGATCTCATATTGTTCAATGTGCCTCCACGGACATTCGCCCACGTCCACACCCACAAACTACTTCTGCTTGTACGAATTGTACCCGTGTTTTTTGGAACCAGATTATGAAAGAAAAACTCCGCAAAAAGTGATGAATCTGACTGAAAGGTGCAAAGGTCAGGGGCGGATCCAGCCGGCGGCAAGGGAGGGGGCCTAAAAAGGGGCCCACTTCGTGCGAAAATTTGAAAATCGTGCCGGACGATTTTTCGCTCAGTGGGGTGAGCAAAAAAAAAATTTTGGCACCTGAAAATTTTTTTCCTCCGGGAAGGGTAATTTTTCCACCACCACCCCCTTGGGCGCCAGGGGTAGTGAGCACAAATTTTTTTTTTTGGCACCCGAAAATTTTTCCTACGGGAAGGGTTAATTTTTTTTTACACCGCCACCCCTTGGGCGCCAGGAGGGGCCCAACTTTTTCAAAAAAGGGTGTTTTTACCTGTTTTTTTTGTAGGGGCGGGGGCCCGGGCCCCCCGGGCCCCCCCTGGATCCGCCACTGGCAAAGGTAATATGTTTTTTTCGCTAAATGTCATCATATAATGAATCATACATAAACCTTATATCCCTTCAATTATACTTTAATTAAGAAAAACAACAATATATGACTAAGCATACATGAAAACCTGTCTTCCAATATAAATTAGAAACCTGGAAGTAAAGTAAGACAACTCTTGAGTATTTTACTCAAACACAGGGCTTAAAGCCTATTTACATACATTGAGCAGTGATGTGAGAGTAGTACGTTATACATTAAATACACCTATATCTGGAGCACCATCCATCTGCTCTAATCTTCTTCATGGGACATGACGTAAATGAAATAAAATATACTAAAGCAACACATCTCATACACGAATTGTGTATGGTATTCTAACACTGCAAATTAATCATTTTACAGAAATTAATAAATAAGGATGGAAATATTTGTCGAAAACCATTTCAAACACTATTATCGAACAGATTTAAAATGCAATTTTCAGAAATTTAAATCAAACGATGGCCTAAAGATGGAGTATATCCGGAATCATACATCAAATATATATCAACTACGCTGAAAATATCAGCAATTTTCATTCCTCCTACGTCGGTAGATGTTCTCCAATAAATAAAAGTATACTTAAAAACTTAATTGGTGATTGTTCTATACGATGATTCAACCAAGAAAGTGACGTTGCCAACAACGCAGGATATATTACTTTCTTGTGAAATATTATCATTGAGATCGCGAGCCAACATAGCCTTAATTAGCATGATTAGTTAGCTTTGAGGTTCTTAAAATTCTCCATGCAAATATCGTGATAATGGCTTCAAAAGGAATCATTTCCTAAACACTCACTGAAAGGATTAGTGTATAATTATAAACAAGAAAGATACAATAATAAGTTGCCATTTTGACTTCAGAATCTTACCAGATCCGGACGACGACTCATCGTCAGCTGGACCTACATGGATTTCTGTATATAGGGGATAAGGATATAGGGAAAGAGAGTAAGAGAGAGAGAGAGAGAGAGTGAGAGGGAGAGGAGAGGGGGTGCGTGGAAGGGATTATAACGGAGAGAAAGAAAGAGAATGAAATATTGGGTGATGTTGCCAACAACGCAGGATATATTACTTTCTTGTGAAATATTATCATTGAGATCGCGAGCCATCTAAGCCTTAATTAGCATGACTAGTTAGATATGAGGTTCTTGAAATTCTCCTTGCAAATATTGTGATAATGGCTTCAAAAGGAATCACTTCCTAAACACTCACTGAAAGGATTAGTGAATGATTATAAACAAGAAAGATACAATCATAAGTTGCCATTTTGACTTCAGAATCTTACCAGATCCGGATGACTCATCATCGTCAGCTGGACCTACATGGATTTCTGTATATAGGGGAAAAAGATATAGAAAAAGAGAGAAAGAGAGAGAGAGAGAGAGAAGGAGAGAGAGAGAGAGAGGAGAGGGTGCGTGGAAGGGATAATAATGGAGAGAAAGAAAGAGAATTAAATATTGGGAAAATGAAGCAATTTAAAGAGACATAGCGATTGATCAATAAAATTCTGAGAAGATTCTACCAAGAATAAACGAAACTATCACAATCATTTCATGAAAAGAGGTAAGAACAAATTATTACAATTTTATAGGCAACAGAGTGCATATGAACTTGTATAGTCATATAATAATATAACATAACATGTTTGTTAAACGTCATTACCTAACATCTAGTTCTACTTACCAGTATTCCTTTTCCGACAGGATGGAATGGTTCCATACCATTCAAAGTCTTGAGTTGTAGAGGTTGTTGCCTTGTCACATCTCACCTTCCTATCTCCACCCACCTCGTAGTTGTCATTACACTTGGCGGTGATAGTTGTGCCGTACATGAATCCATTCGATGTATTATTCCAAGATCCATTGTCTAGCTCAGGCGGCTCGCTGCAGAATCCAATCAAGACTGTAAAGTTGTGATCAAAAGGTGAACCAGACACATTACTTCAATTAAATACACTGTAAAAAGGTGTTTTCCAGCCTGATGGTAATGATATGTCCTACCAATTTTTATTGTATTACAAGCCCAGCTTGGTCGATTTTTGCTTTTTTAAAATTACTTTTGTAGTTTAAGTGATCGTGATCGAGCAAAACGTTACCCAAGTTGGGCATAAAAATTTGTTTTAGCACATAATTACCATCCTAAATTGCAATTTCCCTCCAAACATCCTTTTTTTTCTTTTCCTTTACAGAGTATCCCCCAAAAAGGTTGCACCGACACAAATGTATTCTGGTTGAGTGGAATGTACCCATATCTAGGGATGTGAAGGTCATGGGTTCGAACCTCCTCAAGGCGTTAATCTCGTTTGTCAGTGCATTAGTCATTTGCCATGAATCTTCGTTTACAATAATAAGAAATGTGATCCAGAGTGGTTTGATGTCAGTTGGACTTTGATCTCGAGTGTTTATCGTTTAGGTTTTATCATGTTTACCATGTTTAAAAAAATGCATGTTTCCCAGCTAAAGGATATTACAGTAAGTCCAGCTTGTGCTTCAACAATTTTGTGATTGCTACTAGAAGCTTTCAAAATTGGAATACCGTTAAAGAGGGTTGCATAATGCCCAGTTTGGCTTTCGCTCTTCGTCCTACATCGGCTACGTTCTTGAGTAAGTTTAGTAACATCCAATGCAGTTTGATTAATACACGAGCAGTTGGTTCGGTTTTGATGTACAGCATACTGTGGAGTGGTAGACAGGGCCTTGCAGTGGGTAAGACATAAATCCCTGCTCAGCTTTACACTTCTTGACAGCAGATTGGTGTATCCCGTAAGGTCGAAGCATCCAAGTTCACTCAAAACTAAAAGTAACCAGAAAACATTAGTGATCAATTGTTCAACATGTTTCCAGTACTTTTCAACATCGATTATGCAACGTTTTTCTACAAAGCGGTCCAACTCTAGCATGGACCATCTAGGGTAAAAGTCACCAAAAAGAAAATGGGTTCTCACACTTTGTCAGAAAGATATAAGCCCTAAGTAAGATATGCATTAGTGGCAGTTTACATATATTAACATTTAACAACTTAATAAAAAAGATGCTACTTTGCATTTTCACATGTCATTTTTTTATCACGGTAGCAAGGGAACCGCCTCCCACACTCATCCCGAATAAATTCCATCAGAGTAATTTTTAAAGATAAGAAGAGTGCATTATCACACAGGGGTTTCAAATCTCATGACTTTCTTCCACTTTCCATTCAAAATTGTGCACAGGGTAATACCCAAACCTCCACACCCACCCCAAGTGTATCCATCATCTTTAATGCATTTTAGCACATAGGGCCGCAAATCTCACCGCCCCCCCCCCAAGCCCCACCCCTCAGTCTTTTGAACACTTAGGCCCGAATTCACAAACCTCCTTTGTGAATTCGGGCCTTAATGTTCGTCAAAAACTTGGTCTGGGCACCCCTCCAAAATATTCTGACCTTTTTGTGTATAGACATGTACTTACCATTACACACTATCACTAACGAGTCTTGAGCAATGCACCTGGACGTTGATATCTTGCAATCTTGAAGGCGAAAAGTTGCTGAAAATAATACATAAGAAGTCGTATATTGAATGATCTTAAACGCAATTGTTGGCTACAATTCACAAGACCGGCAGCCCAAGAGAACAATCTCGAGGGCTGGCAGTCTTGTGAATCTTTTGAAATTTGTTATCATGATTCTTATGATTCTTATGATTTAAAATTCCAACCATTGATTAAAAAAAACCACGGTTCTTACTTATAATAATATATTCATTTGTAAAGAGCAATAACTATGAGGATATATTCTACTGCGCTGCAAGAGCTCGTAAATGCCGTGCTATACATAACGAAACTATTTGAAGTAAATAACTTCAAGAGTTTCTTTCACAATAACAGTATGCTCAGCACGACCCCAATCGATTAATTGATACACCTAAAGGCCTATACTACGTACCCAGTCCAATTTAAAACAAAATAACCAGTCAACATGATAGATAATTCAAAAATGTTCATTCAATGTAATACAGACACAGATCCGCTTTATGAAAATACCGTTTACCATTATACCCAATTTAAATTGATTAATGTGTATTCAAATTGACTTATGTGACGACTTTACGGCACATGCTCCTACGACGACGATTGCTCTTCGGTCATTTTCTTTTTTAGTGTATCCTAACTAAACATAAAATAATAAAGAAATTTAAATCAAAGTCATTATCAATATATAATGTTCTTATTAAAAAAATGATAATGCAGTTATCAATCTACATCTATGTCGAATCTTCCTCGTGGCACCTCCCTACTCACGTTTGTTGCATTGGTAATTTATTCCCTGTGATTCCGAGATATTCTCATTCTCGCTTGTGAAGTTACTCTCGTAAGAACCGAGAAATCCTGCTTCTCTGCACACCGTATCTGCGACATCCGTATGCCAGGCATCCTTGCATATAGGCTGCGTCAACACTCTAGTATGCTCTAAACCCTCAAATGCCTCGTGCATACCACTGTAATCTAACGGAGAAATCAAGGTAGCAGATATTACTACGTAAAATTGTTTTTCACAGCGCATTGATAGCACCAGTAAAATAATGTACACGAGGAGTTATTTCGATTTAGATATTTCCAATATAAAGTCTAGGAAAGGAAATTAGTGCATGCCAGCAATAGACCAGTTCGTAGTTGGCAAATGGTACAAAAATGAATGATAATCAAAGTCACGAATATGATTCATGAATACCTTTTTGTTTGCCCTCTTGAGAAGAATACCCCCACCTGTGTTCCATAGAATGTACCATTCGTGCGAAAATAAATAATAATTACATAAATTGTATAAGCACATATCCAGTATTTGGAGGGTTGTACAATTCCTTAACCTATACCTGCCCATGCACAGATTTCATCTACGAACTGCTTTTTTTCAACACAATGTTTAATCTATTCATTATGCATTCACATGTCGTGTCAAAGACTGTGATAGTCGCTGACGCAGTCCGACGTTAGTAAGAGATGACACCTCGTGTGCAACGGTCTTTAGCGACCAAGAGCTATACACCTATCCATCTACATGTCTATTATCAAACTATATCGAAACTAAATAAACAAGAAAAGAAAAGAAAAGTTAAGAGAAAAAAAGAAAAAAGTAAAAAAGGAGTAGGAAAAGAAAAGGGGCACGTGAAAAATGTTTTGAGAACTGTAGTGTTGGTAACGCGCTTCATGAAATTATCAAATGAATAGCACATATACGGCTTAAATGTGGGTATTATTACCAAGCCAGCTACCTTTATTGTAACACATAATTTAATCAACATGGAAAATAAAAGATTTCACCACCTCTTTTTTTTTTTGGGGGGGGGATTTTCTTTTGTTTGATTTTCTGAGGTTTTTACCTGTTTCCTTGAAACAAGAGATGGACAGATGAAATCCTGTACTACTCTCGGATAAATCGGAAGTGAAGATAATCGCAAGATGGTTCCAAAGGGAAATATATGGTGTAGCCAATGTGCTTCCTCTGTACTCTGCTTTAGCATATGGATAGTTCTCTTCCTCTATACGTAGATCATCAAGATCCTCAATTTGGAAGTCATTAAATGTGACGACAATCCTATGAGCGATGTCTGCTCGTACATCCCAGTGAATCTTTAAATTGTTGTTGTAGTTGTCAGGATAGTTCGGAGATGTCAAGTTCTTGACGTCACCACATTTCAATGTGATCGGTACAGTCTTTCCATCGGCTGTAAGTAGAAAGGGTGTAAACTTACTAACTAACTGTTTATAACAAAATATTAATAAAAACTAACTTTTTGATATACCATGACTTTATAATATCATAACCTACACAGGTACAGATTTGATCATTTGATATCATTCATCTCGTGATAAACACACGTATAAAGAAAGGTAGCATGACACGTTATGTACCCAGCGATTAAATGTTTCTATTTCCCCAAATTACCTATGTTATCACTCTAAATCGTGTTATTGGCAATGGAGTGATTAAGAAAAGTTAACGTGCTGTAAAATAAAAAGTCTTGAAAGAACTAAAATCGTAGCAACAGGAATGGTGCTGTTTGTTATCCTCTTGTAGAAGAATCTACTATTATTCAATGTAAGTTACCTTTTTGTAGAAGAGACCCTGTTTGTATGTATCTTTATCAAGACAGTGTTATATATCGGTTTTGTGTACTCCCTGGGACAGTTTTGTCAGTCTGTTTTTACATGAGATGTATGCTGTCTATTATTATTAATATTCTAATACACTGATACTGATATTTTTAGTATGAGATGGTGTCATCGTAAATACCTCTTAAGCCCACCGCACATTATACGATCTGATTTGATCCGATTTTGGAAGAATTTGCAATAGCCTTTAAAGCCCCACTGCACTACTTGAAGCTTTATATAGCAAACAATGCCTAAGCGGTGCCCGTTGGTCCCCCATAATCCCCTTTTTCTTATGTTAATTGAGAGCTGAGTTGATGAGATAACTACCTGCCAGTTACCATGCTGGAAGGTCTAATCCCTCCTGGCCAAACTAGTTCAGACAGGCTTTAATATGAACATTCAAACTTTTAAAATCTTATTGAACGAGGATCTGAATGGTCAAATGCTTAATAAAATCTAAGTTTAAAGGGATTTCAGTTTCTTTGGAGAAGGAGAAGATAAATCGGTTCAGAATAGTGATGTCAGACCAGTAGTGTGACTGTCTACAATTTGAAGCCGATTTGGCTTTAATTCTGACTAGAAGGTTTAAATACACTACAATTCCGGTTGTTAGTATTCTTATCATTACTCAGAATCGAAAATCGGGAAGGAGATATTTGTTTAGATATAAAAATATTGCCATATCTTCGAAAATTGCAAGAGGGTCGTGTAGTGTGCGCTCGGCATTAGAATAGAAGGCTAAAAAACAATGAATTTACGCAAATATATATTTACTTACCCCCAATGCGCAACTCTCTTCTCAGCTTTTACGGTAAGTTGTCCTTATGTTTGTTTGGCGTTCCCCCTCCCCCCAAAAAAGGGGAAAGGCAGTTGCCTTCCGCCTCCTCCTCTTAAAAAAAAAAAATCATTTCTGTACTGTTCTATTGTTTAATGTTAACCATATTGTCAATGAAAAATAAATAAATGTGAATTTCAATAAATTCCCCCAAATTGCCCAATTTGATATGACATACATACACATTGTACATACCATTTACTCTGCCAAATCTAAGAGCAAGAAAGACAGATGAACTCAGAACATAGAGAAGGGACAGCGTATATACTGGATGCATGATGGCCATCGTGTTAAGTTGACTCAGTGAGCTGGTTCTCTGCAGAAACAAGGTTCAAAATATTGTTAAAGTGAAACGAAGTAAATAAAACGACAGCCCACTAACGAAAGCAACCGAGGCCGACATTATCGGTCTTGTGGGGGTTCTCGTCACTTTTGAGAGGGTTCTCTAGACCGACGAACCCCGATACCGACAGCCCATGGGACTCACAATTTCCAACTCGTGAGCCTTCTTTCTGGAAACTGTTATGATGGTTCACGAACCGACATTGTCGGTCACATGGGTTGGTTGTCGTTCTAGTGCATCCACCCATGTCGGTCTGTGAACCATCATAAAGGTTGATGAATTTAATATGCAATAATTGAATAGTCTTAAATAAAGTTAAAGGCTGCATCAATTTAAGAAAAAAAGTTTTAGTAGACAAGAAGAAGACGAGGCATAAGGACTTCTCTCCAGTCGTGAACGTGTGAAGCAAGATTGAAAGAGGTAAGTATATGTTCACTAAAGGCAAGACTTCATTAGACCGAGGAATTGATAGCCCAATAATAACTTCTTGATCAGTCTGCGGGTGATAGGTTTTCAAATTGCTGCTTCCTGATTAATAGGTTTAAGTTGTGTCAGAAAATATCGAACATGTTCAACGGGCCCTCAAGAATGAAATTCTGCACAGACTTTTAGTTTGAAGCCTTCCGGGACTTGACAAATTGCAGGAATAACGTATATATTGATTATTTAATTCTTCCAAAACAATACAAATCAAATCACCCACTTCTATGTACATCACATGTACATCCGCGATAGATATTTTAATACTGTTACATACTGGTACACATAAATATTATGAAAATTTCGAAGTATCTACTTTCATAACTCAGTAACAAGAACAACACTACTATACAAATACGACTACTATGACTACTATAATAGTTCTTCTAAGAACATTTACACCAAAAACAAAAAAAATTATGATATTAATAATGATAATGATAATACTGATAACAATGAACAATAATAACAATAATAATAATGAAATATCAGAAGATAAGTACTGGATGTTGATTATTATGGAATTGAAGTGTTTTTGTTTGTTTGTGGGGTGGGTATTAGTACTGTCATGAGTTTCTTAAGCCTCGGTCACAAATGCCATTACGAACGGCTACGAACGCCGTACGAACGATTTTCAGACAATGGAAATTCGGGAAGACAATGGAAAAACAGGGAGATTCGTACGAAATTATCGTTCGTACGGACCTTTGTGACCGTAGCATTAGTAATTGTTAATATTACTTTCTTTCAACAGGAAGCAACTATGCCTGAAATGTTTGAAATGTGTATACCTCTTCTAATCTAAGCACTTTCTTTTTACCTATACAATATATTTATGATTCAGTCATCATGGTCATTCGATGAATCTTGACTGAATATATCATACGCTTTTGTGAGACCGAAATGACACAACATAAAGGGCTTTTGATGTTTGATTATAATAGTGCAGAGTTTTATAACGAAACTGAAATTGGACTTCTTTTGAAAACGAAACAATCCGGTGGAAATTCCCCAGTCGCTTTACATGTTTGCATGATAGCCTACACGACTAAATTTAAATATTAACTTGCATTAAATGTATTTAACAAAATATGAGAGAGGAAGAAACTGATTAGTTTTACCTCTCTTTTCACCTCGCTTTGTTTCATCTTATATTACCTTTCTTGTCCTTCTCCTTCGCTCCTATGTTTCACTTTCTTTATTCTCTCTACCAAATTTAAAGTGTGGTTAAAGGTGAGGTATGAAGGACTATTAATTTCAGGATTATATGATTTTGTAATTTTTATATTAGATATTCTAGTATAAAGTGAGAATATCATACTGTTGAATGAAAAATAATTAGGACGATTGCTCATGAGAGAATAAAGGCGAAGGGGCGGGCCCTGAACCGCCCCCAGCCCACATGGCTGTTACACGTTTCCAAATACTGCCCTCGTGCAGTTAGATTTAAATTTCATTTGATTTGGGAATACATTTTTAAATAGAGGACATATCGGCGGAAAGGTAGTTTCAGTCGATTTGGATCAAATCGTCTCCGACACCGGAGGCATTAAGTTTCCGGGTTGTCCATCCGCCCGTCCGTCCCGCTTTTCGTTGAGACGATAACTTGAGAACCGTTTAACGGGTTTTAAAGGGCAATCCAACCCTTGTAATAAGTTGATTTGTATGAAAGCAGAAAAATAACAGAAACAGAATGACAAAAGTTTGAAATGAATCGGACCAATAGTAAGGAAGTTATGAATGTTTGAAATATGAGATCACTAAGTCTATGCGAATCTCAAATTGGTAGTTCGGTCAGTGGATTGTGACGTAGGACTTGGATAACTCTCCCATTTGCCGTGTCCAAAAATATCATTAATTTCTGTTTTTCTTGTAAGTTCCTTCTCCCTTGGGTCACTACTCAAAATATATTATAGATAGCATATTATTATAGGTCCTCTAAAACGAATAGACCATCCTGAGCAATACATTTTTGAAAAATTAAATTTTAGTCATTTTATGTGTCGGAACAGATGGGAAAGTAGTCCGGCACTACATCACATTGACATTACCACTTCAGCCAATTTGAAGTGCCCATACGTATAGTGATTACAACTTTCAAAAATTCATAACTTTCATATATTTAGTCAGATTTAATTGAAATTTTCATCAGTTTGCCTCTCTGATTTTTCTGATTTCTTTTAGAGTAGATAACTATTTGGGTTGGATTTCCCTTTAACCAAACTTGGATGAAAGATGAAGTATGTACGAGCATACAAGGGTGGATTACTTAGATTTCGGAAGGAAGAGGTCAAAGGTCAAGAGTCGCGGGGTCATGCAAGTGATTAAAACACCTCGTTGCCGCGATTACTTGAAAATCAATGAACCAATTCAAACTAAACTTGGATGAAGTATGTACATGCATGTAGGGATGAACTGAATTTAGGTGTAAGAGGTCAAAGCTCACATGTCACAGGTCATAAAATATATTATAAATCTGCCAATTTTAACAAAAATTGGACCAATTTCGACCAAATTGGGCTCAAATATTTAAATCCAATAAAAAGTTTAATGATAAGCATTGGGTTCGTGAAGTCAAATGTTAAAGGTCTCTTATTCGTCATGTTCTGATTTGTTATGTAACTTCTTTATTGACAAACGTAATAATGAAAATAATAATAATAATAATAATAATAATAATAATAATACCACTGCAACTACTACTACTACTACTACTACTACTACTACCAATAACAACATTAATAATGATAATAATAACAATAATGAAAATGAACATATTATGCAGTGAGATAAAAATAAAAATGATTGTGCATGCCTTCCTTCAAGACTTTTCGATCTCTCATCGGGCTGAAAGTGATTATGGGAATTTTCAATATATACTGACGGAAAATATTAATTAGAAAAGTATTTCTACGACCAATTTACAGGCAAATGTTGTAAAGGGAAGTACTGGTTATTTGGTGAAGAACAATACTTGCCTGGGATTAGACCTTCATAGCTTCGTATTGCTTAGTCACCAGACTATATATTCAATAGCTGTGTACTCAAATATTTCACCTCATTTTATTTCTCTCGATCGATCGATCGATCGAGGGGGGGGGGGTCTTTTCATTATTTCTATGAAATTTGATGCTAAATCTTAAATGTAGCAAATAATCAATACAATTACAGCTAACATTTGCAAACACTCCATTGAGTAAGATAACGGTCAATGGCCGACCACATTGCATCCGAACGTGTGACGGTATTGAACAGATTAATTGGAAGAAAATGTATTATACAAATTTATAAAAAGGAACCGAATCTTTCTTATGAAAACAAAAAATTCACGTGCCCGTGACACATGGCGTATGACAATCGGACCTATAGATTAAAGATTAAAGATTAAAGATTTATACAAACATGTCTTCGCAGCCACAATAATAAAAAATTAACCAATTCTAATTGTGAACACATTTCTGTGATTTCTCCTAGTTGGAAAATGTGATTTATGCAGGTTATCCAAAATACAAAAACTATTAATAGTGGGTTCTAGGAAATAATCAGGAAGAGTGACAAGAAAAAATTCAAAAGGCTACTGATACTCATATTGTAGAAGATTTACAGGACAAAATGCAACCGAACTGACAATATTTTTCTAACGGTTAACAAACCCTTAAGCGTACCATAAATAATGTAATCTTCTATTGTTCCAGCATGACGATTAGGGAGGTATATAACATCCTGGGAATCCCCATATCAATGAGAATACCAGTACCCCACAAGGAACGCATAAGCATGACGATAATGAATGTCCATGTATAAAACATACTGGGGAATCCCCATATCACTGGGCATCCCCATATCACTGGTATACCAATGTCAATGGGAATACCAGTTGAACCCGCATAAGGCAAATGCAAAACCCTACCTTTTACAATCTATCAGTTCTCTATATTTTTTAGATATCATAATCAGGACAGCGTTACAAGGACAAAAAATAGGGGGAAGGGGGGCTTAGAGGACTTTGGGGTTCTTGCATGCATTTTCTAAATGTGCATCAAATGAACCTGCATAAATCATCTAGAACTAGTATAAATGGGAAATTACGCGAAAGCACAATTGGAAGTATGAAGAGAGCACGGGTTATTATCAAAGATTTTCTATACACAGGAGAGTAAATGGCTAATATACAAATAATACACAGTCCCAACACCCTCGGCTATCGCCTCGGGCGTGTTAGACTGTTCCAAAGGTACCTTGTGTGGGTAATTCTTACTAATGCCCGAACGAAATGATGTGTATTATTTGTTTTATAAGATGATGTTTTATTTGTTTTTATAAAATGATGTTTTATAATTTACTAATGACCGGTTATAATTATTTACTAATGACCGGTCATTAGTAAAATTATGTGTTAGGCAAAACAAATGCCTGGTCACGTGTACGCTCTCAACCAATCATTTGATTAGGATCCGCTTCATCATCCTATAAACCTTACTAATCGGTAATTTTGATAGTAAAGGGTTCAGAAAAGGTTCATCGAACTCAATGAAAGTTTAAGAAATTCTAAGCAATTATCTTGTTTTTATTACGGCTATCTTATTTCTCACCTTTCCCCAGCTCAAAAATGAATAAAAGTTTCTCCGTATCTGAGCTCCAGCCCTAGTAACAAGAATCACTGCCATACAAAAAAATACAGAATGGTGTATCCATCCTGGAACATACAGAGGTCGTATAGTCAAGTCCCTGATAGGTGACATGGTCATGATGGGTACAAGAAATTTACTAGATGTATATAAAAATATAAGAACGTATTCACTTACTGAACTTCACTTCTGCTTTCCAAAGGATTCGATCACCCAATCAACACTCAGCGAACGGGACTGGAATGACGAACGAATACCGTTTGATTAAATGTATACAATATCGCGCGTTTTGGGCTAACCGTCGCAGCGGGGAAAACCCATAGACAAAATAAATAATATAGATGATAAGGTAGCACGCGCGGATTGCCTCATCTGCATAATTATAAGCTGCAAAATGCAGCGTTAACATTGAGTCTACGCGTATTTGGCTCTGCCCTTTTCAAAAGAAAAAGAAAAGCCTCCGTAATAATTATGTACCCCTAAGAGCAATTTTTCTCAAATTTCCCCCAAACTGGCTCGCTACGCTCCTTCGAAATTATAGTTAGTTATCTCATTATTGAATGTCTTGTTCATTCTTTCATTATGAGATTGTGTTTAAAACCCGGCATTGGGATTGATTATTTTATATAATAATGAGTACTAATCGGTCGCATTGTTACCTAAACATTATTTAACATTTTTCTCGCTCGCTTCGCTCTTTTGCAAATGAATATTCAGAACATCACACACAACAGCAAAGTATGGTGCTGGAACTTGATAACCACCCCTATGATAATGTATTCATTATAATGTAGGGGAGTATTCAATGTGTCAAGGCAATGGTTTGCAATCAGATGCGAGGATCACCGCACCATCAGCCTGCCTACCACATGCTTCAAAAGTATTGCTAAAGGTAGGCCTACTCCACCATCGGATTGAAGCGAGGTCCAAAGATTATATTGGAATTGACCAATTTGGCTTTCGTATGGGGGTCGGTACCCGAGAAGCAATGCTGTAATGAGAATATTAGTTTTGTGGACTACGAAAAGACATTTGATCGTGTCAATTGGACTAGGCTGATGGAAGTGCTGTCAGCCATTGGTGCTGATTGGAAAGACCGTAGACTGATTGCATCGTTGTACATGTCTCAGACTGCAACTCTGCAAGCGTTCGCGTTGGAGATGGGGTCTCTGAACCAGCCGGCATTGGACGTGGAACACGTCAGGGATGCCTTCTGTCTCCTCTTCTCTTCAATATCTATGCAGAGGCAATGGTAAGAGAAACTCTGGCAACGTTATAAAAAGGAGTGAACGTTGGAGGAGTGTTAATTAAGTCTGTACGGTACGCTGATGATCAGGCCACGCTCGCTGTCACTGCCGATGGCCTTCAAATTAAGACAGATGGTACAGATGGACCAAGTGGTCAGGAGCTATGGCATGAAAATAAATGAGAAGAAAACGAAGGTGATGATGATAAGTGGGGCAGAGACGTGGACACTCGCCAGGAAGGACATTTAGCGATTGGAGGCGGTCGAAATGTGCTGGCGCAAATTACTAGGTGTGTCTTGGAGGGACAGACTTTCAATTGAAGAGGTGTTTCATCGAGCTCAAGAAAAGCGGGTGCTGCTTAGAAAGAGACGGAAGAAATGGTTTGGACACACAATGCGGCATGATGACGGTTTGATGATCAGAGTCCTAGCAGGTCGTCTACATGGAAAGAAGATGAGGGGAAGACCTCATAAAGGCTTTCTAGATGATTTAATCGCAGAATGTGGAGCAACAGGATATGAAATGCTGAAACGGATGGCTAAAGACCAAGGTACTTGGAGAGACAATTGAAGTAGAACTCTGATTGGGTCACTGAACCTGTCATAAACTGACAGATCACTATTGATGATTCAATGTCTAAAGATTGTAAATTTTCTCTTTGAGGTTACGGTGCCCCTTCGCCTCTGACATGTATGTGTGTCTGTTTCACTTTGAAATGCAAATTTCCCCCACTCTAAAGGAGCAAGGGGTATATCTCCTCCCGGCCTGGTCAATACGCCCCCTCAAATTTTGACCATCTAGTAGACTAAAGACTGGTGCCCTATGACTGAGCCCACGCTACGCTACTGGTTGGCAATATAATTTATTTCACATATTTAACACATTAAATCCCAATAATAAGTTACTTTTGGCCTGTTCAGCCCATATCAATATTCTAAAAATAAGTGCCCTTTTGGCATAAATTTCCATATAAGTAGATGTGCTTTAATGGTTGACTTATGAACAAGATTAATGGTTACTGTCATTGATGGTTATTTTCACCCATAGTTTACCCATTTGTATTGAAAAGAAAAATGCTTTATACTCTTGATAACATTTTTTTCTTAATAACAAAAACTAAAAAAACTTAAATGATAGTGTCTATTGAATTCATTTAAAAAATAAACTTTTAAAAATATTCACGCAGTTTATTATCTAGTATTGAAACATCACATAATGTTCCATAACAATAATCCAAATTTGGGATGGGAGGGTAATATTTGCTGTTACATGTACAAATTGAAATATCTTCATTTTGTATAAATTTGCATAATTAAGCCTCATTTATCGTGAAAACGTGCACGTTTTACACCCGTTTTTCCATGTCATCCCAGGGTCTAATAGGCCGTGGAAGAGAATGCAAAGGAAATTAGTGACTCACATATTTCATCATTGATAGAAAATGTAGATACCCTTAATCATTTTTTTTTAATAGAACTGTAACTGAAGGTGATGTAGGCCAGCACATGCCACGTAACGAATAGAAATTATCTCATGGAGGAAACATGCAGGAGATACAATGAAAAGATGGCAAAGAAAGAGAGACGAGGGAGGGCATTAAATAGAGAGAGAGAGAGGGAGGGAGAAAGAGAGAGGGGAGAGCGAGAGGATGGAGAGAGAGGGATGGGAGAGGGAGAGAGCGAGAGAAAGGGGAGGGAGAGAGAGAGGGGGAGATCGAGATATTATAGAGAGACCGATACAGAGAGAGATGGGGAGATAATAGAGGAGCGAAGGAGAAAGGGTGAGCAAGAGAAGTGAGAATGATCTAACATAAACGCCCCCACCCCACCTCTACCACCACCATTGCAATTATATCAATAATAGCCAATATAATTATATCAATAACGTAATGTTTGGTTATTGATGTTAGAAAAAGTAGGGCCTAGCACTGTTGTGGCCCCTGAAAAGCATAAGAGAATTCTTGTTATTGGGGACGCCCTTTTACACAAAATACAACATTTAGTATCAGAAGTCAACGTATACTGTAAAAGAAACATATACACATAGGGTCTATACATATTATGTACACTGTTGCTCATAAAGTTGGAATATTTTGTTAGCCCAATTTATGGAATGATTTTTTACAATGATTTATTCCTAATAGATCTAGATAATAGTTTACATTCTCAGATTTTATTGAAGGGCCCTAGGCGGGGTCCAGAGGGCAGAGCCTCTGGAAGCTCAGGGGTTTTAGGCGGGGGGTTAGGGTTAACCCTCAATTTGTTTTATGTTGTGTTTTGGAGGAACCCCCTTCACTTTTTTTTCCAGTGTAAAAAAAATTAAAAAATTAAAAATACTTTTTTTGTGTGTGCTAAAGGGTGAAAAAACTGACCTTACCCCCGCTTATTCAGCGGCCGGCTGAATCGTATAATTTTCCAATTTCTGGGACCAAACAAAAAAAGTACTCTTACCCCCCTCCCCGCTTATTCTGCGGCTGACCGAGTCGTTGCGAAATTTTCGGCGCGATTTTGAAATTTTAACCCCCTTTGAAAAAATCCTGCGTACGCTACTGGTCAGATGAGCATATTTTGATAACCTATTTGTGACACTGGCAGGTCACTAATTGGCGTGGGGTCCAGGGGGCGGAGCCCCCAGAAGCTCAGGGGTTTTAGGCAATACATTACGGTCAAGTGAGTATCCAGGGGCCCGCCTTAGGGCCATTGGTAGGGTCCAGGGGGCAGAGCCCCCGGAAGCTCAGGGGTTTTAGGCGTTTGATTACGGTCAGATGAGCTTATTTTGATACCTTAGTTGTGACACTGGCGGGACACTAATTGGCGTGGGGTCCAGTTGCGGAGCACCCAGAAGCTCGGGGGTTTTAGGCATTAAATTACCGTTAGATGAGCATCCAGGGGCCCGCCTTAGGGCCCTAGGTGGAATCCAGGGTACAGAGCCCCCGGAAGCTCAGACTGCGTCTTGTTCTTTGCCAAAGCGTTTGACAAAGTCTCTCATCGACGACTCCTCCTCAAAGCTGACCATTATGGTATACGTGGCACTACTCTTGAATGGATCGAAAGCTTCCTTAGTGGCCGCACTCAACAAGTCACACTAGAGGGTCAGCGTAGTCACGAGGCCAAGATTACATCGGAGTGCCCCAAGGTAGTGCTCTCGGCCCGCTGCTTTTCCTCATATACATCAATGACCTGCCAGACAGAGTCAAGCACTCAAACATACGCCTCTTCGCTGATGACTGCATGCTATACAGACGCATTAGGTCAGTCCAAGATTGTACAAATCTTCAGGAAGATCTTGACAGGTTGCAGGAATGGGAGAGAAAGTGGCGGATGGAATTCCACCCTTCCAAGTGCCAGACTTTGAGAGTCACCAACAAGAGGAAACGGATCCTAGGCCTGTATAATATCCACGGGCACCACCTAGAATTAGTGAGTTCCGCCAAGTATCTGTGTATCAACATCGACCAGAAGCTCAACTTCAATAGTCATGTTGACACTACAGTCAAGAAGGCTAATTCTGTGACAGCTTTCCTGAGACGGAACTTCAAACACTGTAGACGCCGGATCAAGCAGGCCACATACTTCACATACGTCCGACCAGTGGTGGAATATGCTGCAACAGCATGGGACCCATACACACAGCGGAACGTTGACAGGATCGAAATGGTTCAACGAAGGTGTGCACGCTACGTCACCGGTGACTTTAACCAAACCTACAGTGTAACGGCTATGCTTGAAAATCTGAATTGGCCATTGTTAGTCACAAGACGCCTTCACAGCCGCCTTGCCATGCTGTATCGTAGCCGTTTCAACCTTGTCGACGCTCCCTGGCAACTCTTTCTCAGTGAACTGACATCAACAACAAGGGGACATGGATCTCGTTTTAGGACATTCCGATGCAGCAGTCGGGCCTATGCTTCTTCCTTCTTCCCAAGAACCTGCAAGGACTGGAACAACCTCCCACAGGACCCAGCCCAATACCCTCTCTTGATGCCTTCAAGGTCTTCTTGAGTGGGATGCAGATGTAATGCCTACAAAACCAAGAATGTTTCTTTTTTACTTACACATGTATATATGCACCTGCACATGCAACAAGAACAAAAAGTTAAAATATGGAATAGCAGGATATGTGGAAGTCTCCACATACACACACACAATCAGTGCGTTTATCTTCATCACCTTGAAGCAGCACTTACACTGGAAGAAGAAGAAGAAGAAGATTTAATCACAGTCAGATGAGCATATTTTGATACCTCATTATTTTGTGACACAACAATTTTTTTGGGGGGGCGGGGCTCGAGGCCCCGGAGCCCCGTCGTTCTGCGGGCCCTGCCATGTAGGCCTCTAAATAAACATATTTCTTGCCTGACTGTAAATTTAGGAATTTGTAATTTTCCAACAAACGCATAAAAAAGTATAATTTACTAAAAAGTGAGGAAAATTATGTAATTTCAGCAACATTTGTAAATGTAATTCGGTATCGAATTAGAATGAACCACGTTTGAATTTTATTGTGACACTGGCAGGACACTAATTGCCCCCATCAGTACGCCAGTGCCCCCGATCTACACCTTGTTGGCAGGAAAATTGCAACTGATCTCCCTACCTATCTTCTTTCTCTCTTCTTTCCTTACCTTTCCTCCCCTTCCCTTTCCCTTCCCTTCCTTCTCTTTTTTAGGTTTGCTAGGGGGAGGCAAGGGCCTTTCGCCCCCCCCCTCCGATCCACATGTTGTTGGCGGGATTAATCGCAACTGATCTCCCCTTCTTTTTACCCTTGTCTTTTTTTTTCCGCATGAATATGTTATCTTGTCGGTTTATCTCTACTGACAAACCTCCCTAAGTAGTTCATGGGGGACATCACCCCTGCCCCTTCCCCTTCGCTTTAATATAATGTGCTTTTGAAGTGTTTGATACTACTGCAGATTAATACATGTACAACGAAAATGCCATTTGATAACGACCTTCGTTAATCACTAATAATCATCCAATTTACTTGTAGATCTACATGTACATAGATCTAATAAATGAGACGTCATTTTGAGGATCAACAACGAATTCAAACAGCGTTAGAAACTTTGATACGTGGGACTCAAAAGATAATGCCTTGAAAGGATTGAAGGATGTAATTAGGCCTTTACTGACCCAAGATAGACTTCCAGGATTGCTCATTGTACAAAATGAAAAATGGTCATTAGCTTCGCAGTAAATGTCTGCAGAAAGTATAGATTCCCTTCGTATTCCAATAAATGCCCTGTCATTTTTTTTTTCAATGATATTTTATTTTCTCCATTGCTTTTTACAAACAATAACAAAATAACAATAACAAACAATAACAAAATCAATACATAAAATAATCTGCATGTTAATATTATTATATAGAATATGATTTTACATTCATGAGTTAGTTTAATGGCAATTACACGTCTAGAGGTGGCGCTAATTTCCTTCACCCACAGAGGTTTATCTTCTTGATTTGCATATATACACCGACCGGTCTTTTTTAATTGAAATGTTGTTAAACTGAATTTTCAATAAACCTTAGTCGTTCTTCGTGTGATCTATATTCTTTTCTCTAGAGTATTTTATCCTGGTCTTTGCATTGTGCAGTAAAATGCCCCTTCTACCCTAATAGGTAATACTACAAGAAAATTCACATGACATCTTAACATAATAATACACGTAGTAGCTCAAGATAAGACTTGTTGCTTTCATCAAAGTCAAAATTAAACAGTTAACAATTAAATTATTCATACCCTTACCAAGTTTTGTAATTATGTTAACAATGTGAAGAATTTGTCCTAATCTATGTTTCTTAAGAATATGGCATATGAAAGCTGACATCTAAAAGTATTCAACAAATTAGGCCATATATAGTTTTTCGTAACACAAGAATGAAAGGTGGACTGGTTGAGTTATTTAACCATTCAACCAGTCCACCTTTCACATCGAAAAGTATTCAACAAAGGCCATATATAGTTTTTCGTAACACAGGAATGAAAGGTGGACTGGTTGAGTTATTCAACCATTCAACCATTCAACCTTTCATTCTTGTGTTACGAAAATCTATTAAAAATTTACAAGGGGTATGAATAATCTAGTTGTTAACTGTCTATCACTGATTATGTTTTCCTTCATTCTCTTTAGCGTATCTATAGCATTCTTCATTCACGCATTCACGCATCACATCTAAGTCAAAAGAATGACCATGTCAGAGAGCAATATTTACGTGTGTGTTACTTTATTGAGACCGGGCATCCAACTGACCATTCAACCTAGATCTACTGCCTTAAAATTACACGTAAAATATTTTTCTTAGAAATAAACTAAGATTAGGGTCTTCATAATACTGATATTTATCAATTTCACTTCATATATTGGTAATTATGGTAACTAATCATACAATATATTCGTCAAATGCGACATGACTTGATCTCTACTTGTGTGTGAAATGTCTGATATCATTTATTTTACACGAAGAAATTGAAACAATTGAAGTATCAAATATTTTCATTCAAAGCAAAACGCTATCGAGAAAAATCAGATATATACGACAATAATAATTATGTATTATATTGTACAATATCTAATGAATAAAATGAGTTCCTGTACGCAAGATATTGAATAAATCAGGTTAAAGCAAATTCGTAAAATCTTCTTTAGATGCTTCCTTTCGAAGCTTCAGTATTAGTTGGTCGTTTAAAAAAAAAAAAAAAAAATACATGACTCCATTTCTATGTGTAATGAATAATGCTATTACACAACAGAAATATGGTATTTTGCGCATAATTATGTATTAATTTATGTTAGAGTACAAAGCTGTTGAAAGTCACCAACCGCCACTTAGCTAAATGTATCAGAGATTGGGTGTGTGTGTAAAAGAGTAAGAAGCAAGGTGATGCATTAAACAGAATCGCCTTTCGTGAAGTCATAACAAGAAGCCAACGTGCATAATGAGTGAGAACTTGAATGTGAAAAATCTTTGCATTCATTTCTTATTTTCAAGCATGAAAAATAAAGGAGCCGGGAACGTCTACGCTATATTGAATAGGTATTTGAGGTATGTAGTCCATTTCTCCGTAATTTAATTATTATGATCTTCTGCTCAAGAATATACCTGTATTTTGTTTTTGTTACATTCCCAGGATTTACATTTTTTCAATGATATGAAAATAGTTTCCATCAACCACCCATAACTACATGCACTCTCTTTATGCCTTATTGTGCATTTATTTAACCGGTAATCTCACGATGCTTTTTCTAAGGATGTTTCTTTCCTGAAACCTCCCCAGACCTAAAGAAAACTTAAGTGTTCAGGGATTCAACGTTGAATTAATTAGGTGCGTTGAACAGTGATGCACTATTTTCTCTTTATATTTCTATTTTGTTCTTCTGTAAATTTACAGAGCATCAATATTTTACAATTAACTGAAGTGCAAATGCGAGTGAAAGTGTGATATAAAATTCGAAACTTAAAGTACAAAATCTCCTCACCTAGGCAATGAAGCGTAAAGCTAAGTATTGATTTTATACATGTATATTAATATACCATCTCCTCAGCAGATTTTATCAAGGATTACCTACCACAGACTTTCTCCTTTTTTTTTTCTTTTCGCCGTTTTATCCAAATAATGAAGCAGGCGAAAATGATGAAAATGATGATGATGATGATGACGGGAATGGGAACGCCTATCGAAATCCTGAGAGTTTTACTGCCACTAGTTTCTGTAAATTTATCAGCATCAATGAGTATTCCATTAAATTGAAGACCTTTTTTATTAATTCTCTGGCTACATGTGTTGATACAGTAAGAGATAAGTTTGATTATAATTATCTTTAAGTTTGGCTCATTGATATTGAAGTGAAATATCCTTGAAAAGAATCAAATGTGGTGTCGGCACTGTTGCTTTTCATTTTAAAGTGTGCCAAATTTGGTGTTGCGGGGATGGGGGGGGGGGGCGTTTCCCTGGATCCGCCACTACATTAATGGATGTGGGTATTTTTTTTTAATTCTCTCTCTCTTGTACAGGTGGACAAACCGGAACAGGTTGCATGCAGTGTGTGTGTTGGTGTGAAAGGGGGTGTGGGGTGGGTGGGCTAGAAATGGTGGGGGACGTTATGAGTTTGTGTGGTGCGAGTTGAGGATGTGCGAGTGTGTGAGACTATGTAAAATTCATACCTTCCTCTATGGTTATTTAGTTTATAAACTGTTATATGACAGAAAAAATGTAAAATCATATATAATTTGAGATTTTTCTATGGTCATTGTTCATTGATTGATGTAATTCATGAAGTGTCTTGTATCGAAGATCTTGTGTATATTACTTATTGTGATAATTTCTTTTAATGTGAATTTTATGAGGAAGGAAATAAAATATCATTAAAAAAAAAAATGTATGGTGACATCTAAATATGTGTTTGATAACCCGTAGAGACAAGTAGAATAAGAGAAAGTTAAAGAACAAAAAGAGAAAGAAAAAGGATGTGGCCTGAATAACCTGGTTTGTGATTGTTATAAAGATGCTTGCCATTTGTGTTGGATGTGGTTTTGGAAGATACTAATGTCGATGTTACTAAAACAAGCAGAAAAAAGCCATGTTAAAGGAAACTGTGGCTTGTCATTTTGCCTTTATTTGACATGAAAATCATTCAGAAAAGAAATACAGCTTGCAATGTCTTAAAAAGGAGTACACAGACTTACATAAGTTCAAGAATTGTTTTGGTGTTGTTTCTTAACCTATAATTACTACAATTAATGAATGCAGTAAGCTAGCACAAATACGAACTTATGATACACTGAGAAATTGAATCATAGTATTTCAACAAACATTGATGATGGTTATTTCCTGATATTTGGAAGCACAACTTAAAAATGAAAATTTTCAATTTGTACTGTAACCTGATTCCAAAAATACGAAGGCCCAATCTTATAAAGAGCTCAAAATTGCTCACAACTTAATTTGATATTAATATCATTGATCAGTGCTTGATTGGAGGACTTGATGCCGATTCGGATCAGTCGCACCTGTATAAGGGGCCAGGGTTCAAATTTACTTCCATCTGAGATGTTTAACCCAAAAGAGGGTTAAACGAAATATGGACACATTAGTTAGTGACAATTCCCCCTTACGAAAGAGAAACATAAAAAACAACTGTACTTTACCGTTTTATTATTATTTTGATCTCATATTGTTCAATGTGCCTCCACGGACATTCGCCCCCGTCCACACCCACAAACTTCTTCTGCTTGTTCGAATTGTACCCGTGTTTTTGGGAACCAGATTATAAAAGAAAAACTCCGCAAAAAGTGATGAATCTGACTGAAAGGTGCAAAGGTAATATGTTTTTTCGCTAAATGTCATCATATAATGAACTATACATAAACCTTATATCGCTTCAATTATACCATAATTAAGAAAAACAACAATATATGACTTAGCATACATGAAAACCTGTTTTCCAATATAAATTAGAAACCTGGAAGTAAAGTAAGGCAACTCTTGAGTATTTTACTCAAACACAGGGCTTAAAGCCTATTTACGTACATTGAGCAGTTACATGTTAGAGTAGTACGTTATACATTAAATACACCTATATCTGGAGCACCATCCATCTGCTCTAATCTTCTTCATGGGATATGACGTAAATGAACTAAAATATACTAAAGCAACACATCTCATACACGAATTGTGTATGGTATTCTAACACTGCAAATTAATTATTTTACAGAAATGAATCAACATGGGTGGAAATATATGTCGAAAACCATTTCAAAGACTATTCTCGAACAGATTTAAAATGCAATTTTCAGAAATTTAAATCAAACGATGGCCTATAGATGGAGTATTTCCGAAACCATACATCAAATATACATCAACTACGCTGAAAATATCAGCAATTTTTTATTCCTCCTACGTCGGTATACTTAATTCAATTCAATTCAAGTGAACGTTTATTTTCTTCCATTCAATTTGACAACATATTTGACATCTGTTTAAACAAAACAATTTATACTTATAGGAACATAAATATAATTTAAGAACTTGAATTACAAGGAAGAAGGCGCGAATCCCGGTAAGCAAAGCTTATAATAGGTACGCCCGAATACACAACTACATAATATACATTATAAATAGAAGAAAGGAAGAAAGGGATAGGCAAGGATAGAGAGCTTGGAGAAAGAGAAAAGAAGAGGAAAAGAAGAGGACTGCAACATAGTAGCGATGGGGTGTATGGCATGCACAAACAACATTTATTTATTTATTCATTTATTTATTTATTTATGCATGTTCACAATTTCACAATTCATTGGAGTTAACATCACATGAAAAAGAATATAATATAACAAATCATTTTCAATTTTACAATCCATTTGAACTGACTTCACGTGAATAAGAATATAACAATGTTTTATCAAAGACAAGTTGCAACTATTATACAGTTAAAGGAATGAACACACAAAGGTGATGAAACATAAGCAAATAGAGCTTGAATCGTTACAACACCTTTCAAATATATAATATATGACAAATAAAATTCCTAAAGGGAAGATAATGGCAAGATAATTATGGCAAGATAATAATGGCAAGATAATAATGGCAGGAATATAGGTGAGGGGTATAATGTGGAAATATAAGACTGCATTTTTATAGGATAATAAGGATAATACTGGATTTATCACCCCTACTTCTGTATGTGTATCGATATAACAGTAATAAAAGATTAACAGGATATATGCATATGCATAAGTACATGTATAAGTATCTCGTTACAAGTACGCATATTAATTCATTATGTACATATATATATATATTTTTACATAATTATACACATGCATACAACATACATAAGTATGCACACCCATTCAGATCCCCTTATACAATATAAAAGTATACTTAAAAACTTAATTGGTGATTGTTCTATACGAAGATTCAACCAAGAAAGTGATGTAGCCAACAACGCAGAATATATTACTTTATTGTGAAATATCATTGAGATCGCGAGCCAAGTTAGCCTTAATAAGCATGACTAGTTAGCTATGAGGTACTTGAAATTCTCCTTGCAAATATCTTGATTTTCAAAAGGAATCATTTCCTAAACACTCACTGAAAGGATTAGTGTATGATTATAAACAAGAAAGCTACAATCATAAGTTGCCATTTTGACTTCAGAATCTTACCAGATCCGGACTCATCATCGTCAGCTGGACCTACATGGGTGTATGTATGTAGGGGATAAAGATATAGAGAGAGAGAGAGAGAGAGAGAGAGAGAGAGAGAGAGAGAGAGAGGAGAGAGGGGTGCGTGGAAGGGATAATAAAGGAGAGAAAGAAAGAGAATGAAATATTGGGAAAATGAAGCAATTTAAAGAGACATGGCGATAGATCAATACAATTCTGAGAAGATTCTATCAAGAATAAACGAAACTATCACAATCATTTCATGAAAAGAGGTAAGAACAAATTATTACAATTTTATAGGCAACAGAGTACATATGAACTTGTATAGTAATATAATAATATAACATATTTGTTAAACGTCATTACGTAACATCTAGTTCTACTTACCAGTATTCGTTTTCCGACACGATGGAATGGTTCCATACCATTCAAAGTCTTGAGTTGTAGAGGTTATTGCCTTGTCACATCTCATCTTCCTATCTCCACTCACGAACTCATAGTTGTTGTTACACTTGGCGGTGATAGTTGTGCCGTACATGAATCCATTCGATGTATTATTCCAAGATCCATTGTCTATCTCAGGCGGCTCGCTGCAGAATCCAAACGAGACTGTAAAGTTGTGATCAAAAGGTGAACCAGACACGTTACTTCAATAAAATGCACTGTAAATGGTGTTTTCCAGCCTGATGGTAATGATATGTCCTACCAATTTTTATTGTATTACAAGCCCAGCTTGGTCGATTTTTGCTTTTTTAGATTATTTATTATAGTCTAAGTGATCGTGATTGAACAAAACGTTAACCAAGTTGGGCATAAAAATTTGTTTTAGCACATAATTACCTTCCTAAATTGCAATTTCCCTCCAAACATCTTCTTTTTTGCTTCCTTTACAGAGTATACAAAAAAAGGTTGCACCGACACAAATGTGTTCTGGTTGAGTGGAATGTACCCATATCTAGGGATGTGAAGGTCATGGGTTCGAGACTCCTCAAGGTGTTAATCTCGCTTGTCAGTGCATTAGTCATTTGCCATGCATCTCCGTTTACAAGAATAAGAAATGTGATCTCAGAGTGGTTTGAAACTTCTTTTGGATCAGTTGGACTTTGATATGAAGTATTTATAGTTTAGGTTTTGTCATGTTTACCATGTTTAAAAAAAAATGCATGTTTCCTTGCTAAAGAATATTAGAGTAAGTCCAGCTTGTGCTTCAATAATTTAGTGATTGCTACTAGAAGCTTTCAAAATTTAAATACCGTCAAAGAGGGTTGCATAATGCTCAGTTTGGCTTTCGCTGTTTGTCCTACATCGGCTACTTTCTTGAGTAAGTTTAGTAACATCCAATGCACTTTGATTGATACACGAGCAGTTGGTTCCGCTATGATGTACAGCATACTGTGGAGTGGTAGAGAGGGCCTTGCAGTGGGTAAGACATTGATCCCTGCTCAGCTTTACACTTCTTGACAGCAGATGGGTGTATTCCGCAAGGTTGAAGCGTCCAAGTTCACTCAAAACTAAAAGTAACCAGAAAACATTAGTGATCAATAGTTCAACATGTTTCCAGTGTCCTGTTCCAGTACTTCTCAACATCGATTATGCAACGTTTTCTACAAAGCGGTCCAACTCTAGCATGGACCATCTAGGGTAAAAGTCACCAAAAAGAAAATGGGTTCTCAAACTTTGTAAGAAAGATATAAGCCCTAAGTAAGATATGCATTAGTTGCAGTTTCCAAATTTTAACATTTAACAACGTAATAAAAAAGATGCTACTTTGCATTTTCAAATGTCATTTTTTTTAAATCACGGTAGGAAGGGAACCGCCTCCCAGACTCATCCCGAATAAATTCCATTAGAGTAACTTTTAAGGGTAAGAAGAGTGCATTATCACACATCTGAGGGGTTTTAAATCTCATGACTTTTTTCCACTTTCCATTCAAAATTGTGCACATGGTAATATCCAACCCCCACACTCACCCAAAGTGTATCCATCATCTTTCATGCATTTTAGCACATAGGGGCGCAAATCTCACCGGCCCCTCTCCCCACCCCCTCAGTCTTTTGAACAGTTAATGTTCGTCAAAAATTTGGTCGAGGCACTCCTTCAAAATATTCTGACCTTTTTGTGTATAGACATGAACTTACCACTACACACTATCACTAACGAGTCTTGAGCAATGCACCTGCGCGTTGATGTCTTGCAATCTTGAAGGCGAAAAGTTGCTGAAAATAAAGCATAAGAAGTTGTAAATTGAATGATCTCAAACGCAAGTTTTGCTACAATCCACAAGACCGGCAGCTTAAGAGACCAATCTCGAGGGCTGGCAGTCTTGTGAATCTTTTGAAATTTGTTATCAGATTTAAAATTCCCATCATTTATAAACTAGATGGAACTTCGACTGCGCGCAGTCGAAAATGATGCCTCCGCCATAGAGCGATTTTACAAACCAAAACGGAAGCAATTTTTAAGATTCAAGTTTGATAGTAATCCATTAACGGGTTCTCAGATTATCGTGATTACAAGCTATTTTTCATATACATGGCTCTGCAAGATAAATTCCTGTCCTGAGTCTGATAGTAATCCACCTGTTGGTTCTAATTATAATGCGTCCACAGGCTATTTATATGCATACATAATGAGCCCCATGACCTTTGACCTTTGACCTCATGACCCTAAAATCTAATCAGTTTATTGGCTCCGCAAGATACATAAACATGTCTTGAGTTTGATGGTAATCCGTCCAGCGGTTCTAATGATAATGTGAACACAAGTTTGCAAGAATCTTCAATCAATTGAAGGAGGCAGACTTAATCAGAGAAAGAAGCTGTTTTTGCGTACATAATGAGCCCTGTGACCTTTGACCGTTAACCTCGTGACCCCAAATCTAATCAGTTCATTGGCTCTGCAAGATAAATTCATGCCCCAAGTTTAGGGGGAATCCATCAATCAGTTCTTGAGATAACGCCATCACGAGCTATTTTTGCATACATAATAAGCCCTGTGACCTTTGAACTCGTGACCCCCCAAATCTAATCAGTTCTTTGGCTTTGCAAGATACATACATGATCCAAGTCTGGCGGTAATCCATCAATCGGTTCTTGAGATAACGCGATCACGAGAACGGGATGTAGGACGGACAACCAGAAAACAATGTCTCAGGCTACTTTGTAGCGGAGGCATAAAAAACGCGGTTCTTACTTACTACATAACGAAACTATTTGAAGTAAATAACTTCAAGAGTTTCTTTCACAATAACAGTATGCTCAGCATGACGTCAAACGATTAATTGATACACCTAATGGCCTATACTACGTACCCAGTCCAATTTAAAACAAAATAACCAGTCAACATGATAGATAATTCGAAATTGTTCATTCAATTTAATACGGACACAGCTCTGCTTCATGAAAATACCGTTCACCATTTATATATTCAATTCAAATTGATTAAAGGAAGTGTAGCATGACGAGACTATAGGGACTTTTAGATTTGCACGTCGACGTAGTGGACTGCAACGTGCAGGGGCGGATCCAGCCGGCGGCAAGGGAGGGGGCCTAAAAAGGGGCCCACTTCGTGCGAAAATTTGAAAATCGTGCCGGTCGATTTTTCGGTCAGTGGGGGGGGGGGGGGGGTAGTGAGCAGAAAAAAAAAAATTTGGCACCCGAAAAAAAAATTTCCGCCGGGAAGGGTAATTTTTTTTCCACCGCCACCCCTTGGGCGCCAGGGACGGGGCCCAACTTCTTTATTCTTCAAAAAAGGGTGTTTTTACCTGTTTTTTCTAGGGAGGGCCCGGGCCCCGGCCCCTGGATCCACCACTGGCAACGTGTGCCATTCTTTCAAGGCACTGGCCCGTGCCCGGCAATGCCTTAAAAGGACGTCACCGTGGCAGTCCACGTTCTCGTCGTGTAAAATCTAAAAGTCCCTGTTGTGTCTCTCCCTGGCCCTACTCGGGGCCAATCGGATATATACGACTCGGGATACGACTACGGACGACGCGACCGCAGCATTGACGTGCGTGCAACGTACGCGAAACCGGAGCGTGAGGAGAACTTCGGTCTGTTTCGCGAACGCTAGCGCGCTGACAATGAAAAGATTAAGTCGCTGACTACCGTTAATCAAGTCCATTCGTTTACGTGCAGTTGTCCAAAAGAAGACGTAGATGGCGTTAACCAGTATTTGCCATGCTACACTCCCTTTAATGTGTATTCAAATGGACTTAAGTGACGACTTTACGGCACATGCTCTTACGACGAATGCTCTTTGGTCACTTTCTGTTTTAGTGTATCCTAACTAAACATAAATAAAGAAATTTAAATCAAAATCATCATCAATATATTATGTTCTTATTCCAAAATATGAAGAAAAAAAATGATAATGCAGGTATCAATCTACATCTATGTCGAATCTTCCTCGTGGCACCTCCCTACTCACATTTGTTGCATTGGTAATTTATTCCCTCTGATTCCGAGATATTCCCAGTCTCGCTTGCGAAGTTAGTCTCGTAAGATCCGGGAAATCCTGCTTCTCTGCACACAGTATCTGCGACATCCGTATGCCAGGCATCCTTGCATACAGGCTGCGTCAACACTCTAGTATGCTCCAAACCACCAAAGGCCTCGTGGATACCCGTGTAATCTAACGGAGAAATCAAGGTAGCAGATATTACTAGGTACAATTGTGTTATAATGGTTTACATGGTTTCACAGTGCATTGATAGTACAAGACATGATGTACACGAGGAGTCATTTCGATTTAGATATTTCCTGGACTAATATAAAGACTAGGAAGGGAAATTAGTGCAAACGCCAGCAATAGACCAGTACGTAGTTGGCAAATGATACAAACATTTATGATAATCAAAGTCACGGATATGATTCATGAATGTTTTTTTGTTTGCCCTATTGAGAACAATACCTCCATCTGTGTTCCATAGAATATACCATCGGCCCGAAAATAAATAATAATTACATACATTTTATAAGCACGTATCCAGTATTCATCTTGGCGGGTTGTACAATTGTACAGCTACCTTTATTGTTACACATAATCTAATCAACATGGAGGGTAAAAGATTTCATGACCTCTTTTTTTTTTTTAGGGGGGGGGGTTTGTTTGATTTTCTGAGGTTTTTACCTGTTTCCTTCAAACAAAAGATGGACAGATGAAAGCCTGTTCTACTCTCGGATAAATCGGAGGTGAAGATAATCGCAAGATGGTTCCAAAGGGAAATATATGGTGTAGCCAATGTGCTTCCTCTGTACTCTGCTTTAGCAGATTGACAGTTCTCCTCTATACGTAGATTATCATGATCCTCAGTTTGGAAATCATTAAATGTGACGACAATTCTTTGAGCGAGGTCTGCTCGTACATCCCAGCGAATCTCTAAATTGTTGTTGTAGTTGTCAGGATAATTTGGAGATGTCAAGTTCTTGATGTCACCACATGTTAATGTGATCGATACAGTCTCTCCTTCACCTGTAAGTAGAAAGGTCGTAAACTAACTAATTGTTTATAACAAAATATTAGTAAAAACTAACTTTTTATATACCATGACTTTATAATAACATAACCTACACAGGTACTGATTTGATCATTTGATATCATTCATCTCGTGATAAACACACGTAAGAAATGTAGCATGGAACGTTATGTCCTCAACGATTAAATGTTTCAGCAATTTCCCAAAGTTACCCATGTTATCACTCTAAATCGTGTTATTGGCAATGGAGTGATTAAGAAAAGTTAACTTGCTGTAAAATAAAGTCTTGAAAGGACCAAAAACGTAGCAACAGGAATGGTGCTGTTTGTTATCCTCTTGTAGAAGAATCTACTATTATTCAATGTAAGTTACTTTCTTGTAGAAGAGACCCTGTTTGTATGTATCTTTATCAAGACAGTGATATATATCGGTTTTGTGTACTACCTGTGACACGTTTGTCAGTCCGTTTTTACATGAGATGTATGCTGTATTGTATTATTATTCTAATACACTGATACTGATATTTTAGTATGGGATGGTGTCATCGTAAATACCTCTTAGCCCACCGCACACTATACGATCTGACTACGATCCGATTTTGGAAGAATTCGCAATAGCCTTCAATATGAACATTCAAACTTTAAAAATCTTATTGAACGAGGATCTGAACGGTCAAATGCTTAATAAAATCTAAGTTTAAAGGGATTTCAGTTTCTTTGGTAAAGGAGAAGCTAAATCGGCTCAGAATAGTGATGTCAGTGCGATTGTCTACGATTTGAAGCCGATTGGGCTTTAATTTTGACTAGAAGGTTTAAAGGGATAGTTGAGTTCTTTTTTAAGACCGCAAATGCCTTCAAAGTGCATGGTTATTGCTCTTATTCTTATTTATGACATTTCTAGTGACCTTTTAGAACCTAAATTTGCTATGAAGGTAATTTTAGACCCCAAAATGTGTAAATTTAGATTGAATACGATCATACCGATTCAGCTCCACTTTCAAAAAAATACGGTGACCGTTAATTAATTAATTAATAATAACAATACACGGGCCGGCTGGTTGTGCGTATTATAACCAAACACGGAAAAAGCCAACAAAAAGCCAATATTGGCATCGGCTGGAATAAAACGTATAATTAGGCGCTATCTCGTTTTTCAACGGCTGGTTCAAAATTACCGAATATTTGTGGACCATGCACCACAAATATTAGAAATGGTTATATTTATGGATATTTCAGCCGCCTCTGAACCGATTTTGATCAAACAAAGATGATTTTGTCATTTAAATGGTATATTCTTTCAAATTTGACACTCAGTTTTTCATTATCTCACCCCAAAAAAAAAAAATTGTGTAGCGCCTGCTGCAACGAAACTCAACTATCCCTTTAAATACACTACAATTCCGGTTGTTAGTATTCTTATCATTACTCAGAATAGAAGATCGGGAAGGAGATTTATGTTTAGATTTCCATATCTAATATATTAATAATATTGCCATATCTTGCAAGAGGATCGTGTAGTGTGCTCTCGGCATTAGAATAAAAGGCTAAAAAACAATATACGCAAATATATATATATATATATATATATATATATATATATATATTTACTTATCCGCAAATGCGTAACTCTCTTCTCAGCATTTGCGGTAAGTTGTCCTTATGTTTGTTGGGCGTTCCCCCTCCCCCCAAAAAGGAGAAAAGGCAGTTGCCTTCCGATTTCTCGCCTCCTCCTCTTTGAAAAAAATTTCTGTACTGTGCTATTGTTTAATGTTAACCATATTGTCAATGAAAAATAAATAAATGTGAATTTCAATAAATTCCCCCAAATTGCCCAATTTGATATGACATACATACACATTGTACATACCATTTACTCTGCCAAATCTAAGAGCAAGAAAGACAGATGAACTCAGAACATAGAGAAGGGACAGCGTATATACTGGATGCATGATGGCCATCGTGTTAAGTTGACTCAGTGAGCTGGTTCTCTGCAGAAACAAGGTTCAAAATATTGTTAAAGTGAAACGAAGTAAATAAAACGACAGCCCACTAACGAAAGCAACCGAGGCCGACATTATCGGTCTTCTGGGGGTTCTCGTCACTTTTTAGAGGGTTCTCTAGACCGACGAACCCCGATACCGACAGCCCATGGGACTCACAATTTCCAACTCGTGAGCCTTCTTTTTGGAAACTTTTATGATGGTTCACGGACCGACATTGTCGGTCACATGGGTTGGTTGTCGGTCTATTGAATCCACCCATGTCGGTCCGTGAACCATCCTACAAGTTGATTAATTTAATATGCAATAATTTAATAGTCTTAAATAAAGTTAAAGGCTGCATCAATTTAAACAAAAACATGATAGTAGACAAGAAAAAGACGAGGCATAAGGACTTCAGTCGTGAATGTGTGAGGCAAGATTGAAAGAGGCAAGTACCAGGGGCGGCGATCCCGGGGGACGGGGGGACACGTCCCCCCCCCTCAATTTTTTTAGGGGGGATCGTCCCCCCCCGGAAAATTTGAAAAAGTGCACACAAAAAATGTATAGCAAATACTGACTATAAAGACCGCAACACACTTTTAGGCTCTGGAGGGCCCAAGAGTGCAGTGTTTAGACAAATAAAAATGCAAAAATCTTCTCGCTCGGGAGCTTCGCTCCCTCGCATAATATCCTTCAAAATTTACATGTAAATATTGTAGAAATGTGAAATGTGAAAAAAGTATATTGCTTGTTTTCTGTTATCTATAGTTTTGCTAAGGAATGTAATTATTTAATACAACAAAACTTCAAAAACCTGTGAGGGGGTAGTCACTTCCGTCACCCCTCTCGTTCACTATGCTCCCTCGCACTGGCGTACTGATAGGGGGCTTGGGGCAGTTGCCCCTAATAAAATTCAGACATGGTGAATTTCTAATTCGATACCAGTGATTTACAAATGTTGCTGAAATGGCATGATTTTTCCCTGAGCTTCCGGGGGCTCTGCCCCCTGGACCCCACCAAGGGCCCTAAGGCAGCCCTCGGATGCTTATCTGATCGTAATTTAATGCCCAAAACCCCTGAGATTCTGGGGGCTCTGCCCCCTGGACCCGCTCCAATTAATGCCAGTGTCACAAATAAGTTATCAAAATATGCTCATCTGACCGTAATTAAATGCCTAAAACCCCTGACCTTCCTGGGTCTCTTCCCCCTAGACCCCACCAAGGGCCCTAAGGCGGCCCTCGGATGCTTATCTGATCGTAATTTAATGCCCAAAACCCCTGAGATTCTAGGGGCTCTGCCCCCTGTACCCGACTCCAATTAATGCCAGTGTCACAAATAAGATATCAAAATATGCTCATCTGACCGTAATTAAATGCCTAAAACCTCTGAGCTTCCGGGGGCTCCACCCTGGACCCCACCTGGGGCCCTAAGGCAGGGCCCTGGATGCTCATCTGACCGTAATTAAATGCCTGAACCCCCTGAGCTTCGTTGGGCTCCGCCCCTTGTCCCCCGCCGGGGCTTTGCCTCTGGACCCCACGCCAATTTACGCTCCACTTGCCTCGCTCGCTTTGCTCTACCTGATCGTAAATACTTACTTTAGCCCCCCACGCCCATCCCCCCTCCACTTTGAAAAACGTTTCGCGGGGCCTGCATGTTACATAACAAGTGGTGGTGATGCAGATTTTTGTTCTGCCCCCCCCCAAAAAAAAAGTTTTTGCTCGTCCCTCGCATTTCGTCCCCCCCGGTCATGAAAAGAAATCGCCGCCCCTGGCAAGTACTATATGCTCACTAAAGGCAAGACTTCATTAGACCGAGGAATTGATAGCCTAATAATAACTTCTTGATCAGACTGCGGGTGATAGGTTTTCAAATGGTCGGGGGATTGCTTGCTTCCTGATTAAAGGGTTCAAGTTGTGTCAGAAAATATCGAACATGTTCAACTGGCCCTTAAGAATGGAATTCTGCGCACCCTTTAGTTTGAAGCCTTCCGGGACTTGACAAGTTGCGGGAATAACGTATATTGATTATTTAATTCTTCCAAAATGATAAAAAATCAAATCACCCACGTCTATGTACATCACATGTACATCCTCGATATATAAAATTGGACCTCTTTAGAGAACTAAAACAATCCGGTGAAAATTCCCGAGTCGCTTTACATGTTTGCATGATAGCCTACACGACTAAATTTAAATTTTAACTTGCATTAAATGTAATAAACAAATATGAGAGAGGTAGAAACTCCGATTGGTTTTACCTCTCTTTTCTTCTCGCTTTGTTTCATCCTATATTACCTTTCTTGGCCTTCTCCTTCGCTCCTATGTTTCACTTTCTTTATTCTCTCTACCAAATTTAAAGTGTTGTTAATGGGAGGTGAGGTATGAATGACTATTAATTTCAGGATGATATGATATTGTAATTTTTATATTATATATTCTAGTATAAAGAGAGAATATCATACTATTGAATGAAAAATAATCAGGACGATTGCTCATGAGAAAATAAAGGCGAAGGGGCGGGCCGTGAACCCATCTCCCCCCCCCCCCCGTTTCCCTATACTGCCCTCGTGCAGTTAGATTTACCGGTAATATTCATTTGATTTGGGAATACATTTTTAAATAGAGGACATATCGGCGGAAAGGTAGTCTCATTCGATTTGGATCCAATCGTCTCCGACACCGGAGGCAGTTTCCGGGTTGTTCATCCGCCCGTCCGTCCCGCTTTTCGTTACGACGATAACTTGAGAACATTTTAACGGATTTTAACCAAACTTGGATGAAGTATGTATGAGCATACAAGGGTGGACTAATTATATTTCGGAAGGAAGAGGTCAAAGGTCAAGAGTCGCGGGGTCATGCAAGTGATTAAGACACCAGCAAATACTTGAAAATCAATGAAGCAATTCAAACTGAAGTTTGATGAAGTATGTACGAGCATGTAGGGATGAACTGATTTTAGGTGTAAGAGGTCAGAGTTTACAGGTCACAGGTCATAACATATATTATAACTCTGCCAATTTTAACAAAAATTAAACCAATTTCGACCTCAAATATATAAATCCAATACAAGTACAAGTAGTAACAAAAATCACTGCCATATAACAACACAAAAACAGAATGGTGTATCCATCCTGGAACATACAGAGGTCGTATAGTCAAGTCCCTGATAGGTGACATGGTCATAATGGGTACAAGAAATTTACTTCATCTATATAAAAATATAAGAACGTATTCACTTACCGAACTTCACTTCTGCTTTCCAAAGGATTCGATCACCCAATCAACACTCAGCGAACGGGACTGGAATGACGAAAGAATACCGTTTGATTAAATGTATAAAATGTCGTGCGTTTCGGGCTAACCGTCGCAGCGGGGAAATCCCATAGGCAAAATAAATAGTATAGACGATAAGGTAGCACGCGCGGATTAATCTGCACATAAGCTGCAGCGTATTTGGCTCCGCCCCTTTTGAAAGACAGAAAAGCCTCCGTAAAAATCATGTGCCCCTAATTTAAAGTGACTAAGAGCAATTTTACTCAAATTTCCCCCAAACTGGCTCGCTACGCTCCTTCGAAATGATACATGTAGTTTATCTCATTATTAAATGTCTTATTCATTCTTTCATTATGAGATTGTGTTTAAAACCCGGCATTAGGATCAGTTGATATAATAATGAGTACTAATCGGTCGCATTGTTACCTAAAATATATTTAATTTTCTTCTCGCTCGCTTCGCTCTTTTGCAAATGAACATCACACACAACAGCAAAGTATGATGCTAGAACTTGATAACCACCCCTATGCTAATGTATTCATTATAATGTAGCGGCGAATATTCAATGTCTAAAGATTATAAATTTTCTCTTTGAGCTAAACCTTTGTAGGTGCCCCTTCGCCTCTCACATTATGTGTGTCTGTTTCACTTTGAAATGCCAATTTCCCCCACTCTAAAGGAGCAAGGGGTATATCTCCTCCCGGCCTGGTCAATACGCCCCCTCAAATTTTGACCATCTAGTAGACTGGTGCCCTATGACTGAGCCCACGCTACGCTACTGACTGGCAATATAATATATTTCACATATTTAACACATTAAATCCCAATAATAAGTTACTTTTGTCCTGTTCAGCCTATGTCAATATTCTAAAAATAAGTGCCCTTTTGGCATAAATTTGCATATAAGGAGATGTGCTTCAACGGTTGACTTATGAACAAGATTAATGGTTACTGTCATTTTATGGTTATTTTCACCCATAGTGTACCCAGTTGTATTAAATAGAAAAATGCTTTATACTCTTGATAACAGTCTTTCTTAATTAAAAAAAAAACTTAAATGATAGCAGTGGCGGATCCAGGGGGCACAGGGGGTGAGGAGGCACGTGCCCCCCCCCCCGGTAAAAAAAAGGGAGAAAAGGAGGGGGAAAGGAAGAAAGGGGAGAGAGAGGAGAGAAAAGGCGGAAAAGGAAGAAAGGGGAAAAGACGGAGGGGGAAAAGGGGGAAAAGGGGGAAAAGGAGAATAATGAGAAGGGAAAGGAAAGAAAGGGGGATGATATTATAAAGGTGTTTTTTAGCGGGAAAGGGGCGGGGGTGAAATTTTAGGTCGAACATGACTAATACCAAAGATTTTATCTCCTTTATAACTTCTAACTTCTAACTTAGTCTTGAATGACTTGTCCGATATACCTATTCTAAGTGCTCTTTCAGCAGAAAATTGTCCCCGCCATTAATCCTGCCACAGTTGCTGGTTTCATTGTCATATTATTTTCTCTCATCCCTGTGGCGCGCGAAGAGCCTACCGCAAAGTTTCTATCCGTTTCGCAAGCACCTTTTTTCCATCGCCTACATGTAATGCTTATTGCTTCCAGTTTGCAAAAGATCCCAGTGGCGGATCTACGGGGGTACGGGTTTGACTCCCCCTCCCTTGGGCTGCCAAGTGAAAATGTGATGTGCATAGAAAAACGCCAGCATGTGTCCAGACCCACACAGTATCCGCATCGTCATTGGGTCAAACCCCCTTAAACTGTTACTTGATTTAAACAGACGTTATCGTGCACTGCTTTTTATGGTCTCGATTGTGTTAGTATATAGATGCCAGGAAAACATCGCTTACAGGGGTTCAGAAGAGCCACACACACACAAAAAAAAAAAAAAAATCGAATTTCATACGTTAGCGTATCAGAGAAATTAAGAAAGGGGAAAAAATTCATTCATTCATTCATTCGTTCATTTATTTATTCATCCATTCATTTTTTTCTCTACAAGGAATAGATGTGGATTAATCAACATGGAACTAACAAACATGTAGATTTGACATGGATAATTGGCATTGCATAATTAACTTGCAGATGGGATAAACGTAACAACATAATAGGCCTCCATAATCGAGACTCAGTACCCAACTTCAACGAGTTTAGGAAGACGAAGGGGCCTGAAACTTAGACTGATTATGCCCAGACGTAATGGGGAATCCCCAAGCCGTCGCGCTGATTGAGAAATCGCATAATAATAATAATAATAATAATAACAACGTCTCTTATAAAGCGCTTACCACCGAAGTCTCTAAGCGCTAAGAATTATCCTCCCTTACCGAATAAAATGAGAGGCAGTTCATGTAGTGCATGATGGTACATGGACACAACTTTCTTTATTTTCATCGAGCTTTTAAATGGCTACAATTACAATATCAATTGGTGCTATAGCCTAAGACCAGACCAAACATGTAGAAATGAATATTGAATGACTATGGGAACTCAGTGTTATATTGCTCTGGCTCATAACATTAGGAGCCAGAGCAATATAACACTGAGTTCCCATAGGCAATCTTTTTATTCAGATGGTCATATCTCAGCCAATACTTAACCTATTCAATTGGTTTTCGACATTTGGACATTATTTTTGGTGGTCTTTCGGAAAATGAAGAAAAAATTGAAAAATTCCAAAAATAGATTTTTATGACGTCACAGCTTCGGTACTCTATGCAATGCAAAACATCCTTTAGTATATATCACGTAGGGGAATTTTTAGTCTTCAAGCTCAGACCCTAATTTGAACTTTACATCCTATACGTCAAACCTAAACCAGCTTCATAGTGATTCGGCTGCAAGAAAAGACCTCTGCTCGTCTATAATGATCCTGGGGCGTTTCATGAAACAATTAGTCGGTGGTTTTCACCGACTAATATCATTTTCACCGACAATTTTATTGTCACCGACTATTTTCCAGGCCTCTGATTGGTCAAATTTAGTCGGCGCCGACAGTTGTCGGTGGACAAATGTTGATGAAATGCCCCCCTGATAGTCCATACTCATTAAGGTTTGCTTTTGCGTTCTATTTTTTTCCTTCTTTTCCCCTTTTTTCTTCTTCCGAGATAATAGGCGCAATTATATTTATCATTTTATTTCATTATTATCAGAAGAGCAAAAAAAAAAAAAATCGCCTCGCCGCTACGCGGCTTGTGGACGATGCTCCGCATCGTCAACCCCCCTAAAACTGTTACTTGATTTAAAAAGACGTTATCATGCACTGCATTTTTCCATGTCATCCCAGGGTCTAACAGGCCGTGGAAGAGAATGCAAAGGAAATATGAATGACTCACATATTTCTTCATTGATAGCAAATGTAGATATCCTTAATCAGTTTTTGTTAATAGAACTGTAACTAAAGGTGATGTAGGCCAGCACATGCCACATAACGAAGATAAATTATCTCATGGAGGAAACATGCAGGAGATACAATGAAAAGATGACAAAGAAAGAGAGACGAGGGAGGTCATTAAATAGAGAGAGAGAGAGGGAGGGAGAAAGAGAGAGGGGAGAGCGAGAGGATGGAGAGAGAGAGGGATGGGAGAGGGAGAGGGAGAGAGCGAGAGAAAGGGAGAGGGAGAGTGAGAGGGGGAGAGCGAGATATTATAGAGAGACCGATACAGAGAGAGATAGGGAGATAATAGGGGAGCGAAGGAGAAAGAGTGGGCAAGAGAAGTGAGAATGATCTGACATAAACGCCCCACCCCACCTCTACCACCACCATGTCGACAACAAGTCGCTGCCAGTGGAATAAATCTATTTTTAAGAAAGAAAGAAAAGAAAACTGAAAGCATTTTCAATGCATTGTGACAGGCCTGCATTATGATAAATAATTATATCAATAACGTAATGTTTGGTTATTGATGTTAGAAAAAGTAGGGCCTAGCAGGCTAGCACTGACTGAAACCAAACCATACATTCCTAAATTAACCATAAAAGATTTCCGCTTATACAATTCAATTAAAAACACTTCCTTCTTCTCTGTTACTTACATTACAAACCTCAGACGTTTAAATCAATCGAAGGTGGCGTGGCCCCTAAAAAGCATAAAAGAATGCTTGTTATTGAGGACGCCCTTTTACCAAAAATACAACACTTAGTATCAGAAGTCAAATTTACTGTAAAAGAAACATATACAAAAATACATATATGTATATATAATATAGAGGGACAGTATGACGGTATGATATAGAGACGGTGAAAAAGGAAGGGAGAAAATTAAATAAAGACAGACTGGCCACTGATCATTCATACAAATCAAGCAGTAATTCGGAACGTAATGTGAAAACTAAAGAATATTTGAATATCGTTCTGTTAAGGAGATAAAATAGATAATATAATAGATAAAGGCTGAGGTAGGTAAATACCGGACCGCTCTATACGTTCTCGGTTACACAGGATATTATCATAGATTAATACGTTCATACCTATACTTTTGTTTTGTAGTATAGGCATAAAACACAGAATGAAAATGAATAATGGCTAAGTGAATGGTGTAATATAATATTATTGGCAACAGTGGCGTTGAAATCATATCAGAACTTTTGCCGCAAAGCTATTGAGGAGACAATCATCAAAGGGAAGGAAATCCTGAGACTTACAAAACCGGACGAGATGTTCTTTCAAGAAGTTAGAGATGTATAAGGAGTTGATGTAATATCAAAGAAAGATTGATTTATTCATCTTTAAAGTGGTGCAGGAATGGGAAACAGGTCACATTTTAATTTGACTTAATGTATTTATACATTAAGTATTAATCATTGCAACAGGTTTCAAAACACTTAAAAGGATTTATAGAATGTGAATAAGTGTTGAAAATGGGGAGATTGGTATTTCAGACTACATGTAATTTCAAGTAAAATGATTCTTGCTTCGAATGGTATGTTGAACAATCTGCCAAAGTTATTTTAAACTCCAGATATATTCTTTTGGTGACATTTTTGCTCTGCAGTGAAAACATACATTATATGACTTCTTTACATTGTGATGTCTTTGATTCAAACTATCTACCAGTAATATATTATTGTTGTTTATGTCTTAACATAGCATTATTGATATTATCTTTTTTCCGACTCGGACTCTGCTGGATGTTACTTCGTGTATGCATACATTAAGATATGTCTAAAGGAAAAGGAAAACACATATTTTTGTTTAGCTTAAAATAAGGTATACATACAGGTATACATGTACTAAATATGTACATTGCATGATTTGTGAAATGCATATTGTAATGAAGGATTTTTGAAAACCATCTATCTTCATGTGATAGGAAGGGTTCCACACATTTTTCACATTGGGTCCGGAATGAAATATTTAGGTTCTGTAAAGATAGGTCGCCTTTTGAGATATTAATATTCTGAAGGTCCGGACTTAAAATTTGTGTACCGAACTCTCGTTGGTGTCGAGCCCTGTGGTAGGTAAATCCTCTTTTGTCAAGGTTAGTGCAATGATGTATCCTAACATATATTCAGTACATATATATGCAAAAACTCTTATATCGAAAACTTAAAAGTGATTGAATCCCATTGTTAAATTATTCAGGGTCTATTAAGATGTTATAGCTATGGTGCAAAATCAGTCCAAAGTGTTATAGACAACGGGTGATCAGGTAACACATACACCAAGTGAATTATTTCTAAGGGGAAAAATGTAGATTAGTGATTTGATGTTACTTTTGATCAGTATGCATTGTGTTGAGGGACAAAATATATATTATGGTTATGCAAATTATATATTTGGAATGCAATATTAGTTTAATGTGATAGTGGAAAGACAGAAATTACAGTGTAGTACAAAATATAATATTTTAGAGTCAATTGGACATGCAAGTGCATTTATTGCATCAAATTAAACCATTAAAAAAATGTCATAACCACGCTGCTGATGCAAAATATAATATTTTAAAGTCATTTGGATCATGCAAGAGCATTTAGTGCATCCGTCATAATAACTCCTTGATTTAACCATTTAAAAAATAATGTCATAACCCCGCTGCTGAGGCTCATATCATGGCCTTTAAATCTGGTTGAACTTATTCTAACTTTATTCATACGAGTCTGTCTCTCTCTCTCCCACTTCCTGCCCCTCTCTCTCTTTCTCTCTGTCTGTCTATCTATTCCTTATTATTTATCTCCTACTGTCACTGACTCAACAGTAAATCGTCAATGTCAACAGTTTAAATATCATCTTTCGTGGATTTCATTCATTACATTGTTTTAACTTTGTACTTATGAACTACGAAAGAGACTAGAAGTTAACAGGAAATGTACTGGTAAACCTTTGTTTAGACTTCCTGATGTATTATCCGATTTTGTTTGATATTTTGATATGAATGTGAAATGAAAGTCTTCAGATTATGAATAAATGCTATTGAAAGAAAAAAAATTGTACTTTGTATACTTTTCTGAAACTCAGAAAAATGATGCACTTTGGATTTTTTTATAAATAACACTTCAGCCAACGATGTCGGTCTTTCGGGTCTTCTAACAACTTTTTGTTGTGTTCACGAAACCGACAGCCTACTTGATCGACAATGTCGATCTCTTGGGCATTCTGATAACTTTTTCAAAGAATGACCGACAATATCGGTCTCTTGTGCCTTCTGACAATTATGAGGGTGCATTAAACCGATAGACCTCACGACCGACGGCCTACTAGACCAGCAATGTCGGTCTCGTGTGCCTTCTGACAATTTTGAGTGTTCATTCGACCAACAGACCACACGACTGACGGGCTACTAGACCAGCAATGTCGGTCTCATGGTGCCTTCTAGCCGCTTTTGAGAGGGTTTACTAGACCGACGGCCCAGGAGACTGAAAACCAACGAGACCAACATTTTTCCATCTTAATCCATTTCTTTAATTTGTTGATCTCGTGGGCTGTCGGTCTATTGGACCTTCTAGAACTTTCTTCTTTTCTATGCTTTATGTATTTCTCTGTTTAGTCGGTCCCATGGGCTATCGGAATTTCGGCTGTCCGTCTACTCGGATGACCTCGTGTCATGGAACGGTGGTTTACCTTTTTGATTGCATCATTCTTGTTTAATTCAATTTGGCAAGTCCTTTAGTCCGAGTTATTTTGGTTCCATACCCAATCCGAAATTTTAGTATATCTGATCATTGTATTGAGTTACTTGCCATACCAGAGCTTTCAACAGACCAAATATGAAGTGAAATGACACATACGATGTCAAGTTATGTTCAGAACGTCACAAAACTTGGTAATGTATGGAACATCAAATGACCAACATCACCAACATCACCAAAGACCTTTGACTTGCCCGTATTTCAAACCTAGAACTGCGCTCATCAATGACACTAAAGACTGGATATCATGCACCAACCAACGCCAACGGTAATATAATTTAACTCTTTGTATTTATTTAAAAACAATGAAACATTTTAATGAATAATTTACATCCAACACAAAAACATAATTATATATTATATTTCATTTCCTTATAACTCGAATGGCAAGTTCACATAATATGCTTAAGTTTGACACTAAATAAAATCGAAATCAAAACATCACTTTGCTGGATAAGGTCGAGAGCAATAAAAACACATTTAGATACAACATACATTGGAATATAAGCAATACCATTGTTGGAATGTAACTGTGCAGAAATACGAAGTAAGTTAAGACTACAATTAGAAAAGACAAAGACACATCTGTCCGAACTTTAAGAAAGCTAGAGAAATAGAATTAAAAGACAAAGGTTCATTTACCTCTAGAAGGCCAGTAAATATCACAATAGATATTTTAATATTCTGACACCCGTACATGTAGTTACCAGAATGTTTCGACATTAGCATTTTTCGATATTCTAGTTTCATTACCCCTGATTTTGACGACACTATGTTTCAATACCCCTATCTTTCGTCACTTCAATATTTAAACACACTTATGTTTCGATACCCCTGTGTTTCGACATCCTATGTTGCGACACCACTATGTTTCGTCACCCTTCTGTTTCGACACCTCAACATTTCTTCACCTCTATGTTTCGACACCCCTTATTTTTCGACACCCCTGTTTCAACACCTCTATGTTTCTTCACCTCTATGCATCGACCTCCCTTTGTATCGACACCACTATGTATCGACACCACTATGTTTCGTCACCTTTCTGTTTCGACACCTCAATATTTCTTCAACTAAGTTCCGACACCCCTTATTTTTCGACACCCCTGTTTCAACACCTCTATGTTTCTTCACCTCTATGCATCGACCTCCCTTTGTATCGACACCACTATGTATCGACACCACTATGTTTCGTCACCTTTCTGTTTCGACACCTCAATATTTCTTAAACTAAGTTCCGACACCCCTTATTTTTAGACACACCTCTGTTTCGACACCTCTATATTTCGTCACCCTTATGCTTCGACCTCCCTATGTATCTACACACTAACACACCCCTATGTTTTGACACTCATATTTTGTGACACCCCTATGTTTGGACAACATTATATTTCGTCACCCTCTGTTTCCACACGCCTTCGTTACGGCATCCCTGCATTCTGACTTTCCTATGTTCAAAACCAGTATTTCCGAAAATCCTATATTTCTTTACCCTTAAGTTTTGATGGTTTCTTCACTCTTATGTTCTGACATCCCATTTTCCCGACACTTTACATATTCATTAAATATGGAGAACATCCTATGCATGAAAGACTTCGATATGTTCATACGCACGTAGGCTGTTTATTGTGGTTTTATGACGGAACAGCGAGGCGTCGGAACATAATAGTTGTCGAGAGTCGAGACACAGGGACGAATCCAATCTTAAAACTGTATACAATTAACTTTAAAATGTTCACTTGATACCATTCATCAGCGTAAATATCATTAATCTATCCTCACGCATTACCACGTGAATAAACATCTCCTTACTCGGTTTACCGACAATAAGAATTGTTTGTGGTTAAAATTTTATTGCATTTCAATTCGCTGGAAATATTCTGTTTCCACGACTCACTAAACCACACTAAAGCTTACACCAGCAACCCTCAAATTTCACTAACAGAATACACTATCAACCAATCAATCAATTAACCAATCTAGAATAAAGATGGATATTCCTCTGTGTATCTCAATGCACTCCAAATGTAAGTTCCACCAGTAATTATGCATTCATATCTAGCATGACAGGCAAGAGAAATTGACATTTTTAAATGACTTGTGCCATTGTTTCTCAAAGTATTGGTACAGAACATATCTGAACTTTAATACTACAGTTTCTTGCTACCTTCACGTCACGAATTAATACAATCCCAGGCAACGTTTGTTATCATGCAATGTTTCTATAGTGATATAGTGTAGGTATAGTGTTGAGTCCACTGTTGAAGTTCAGAATTCGGTTTAAAAGTGTAGGAAATCGATCCGACACAACCAAACCGACTCTCCAAACCAACTGATTCTTCGGCCATTCGATTCCATGTTTGGTCTATTGTCCGTCTGGTGTCGGTCTGGTGTTGGTCATGTTGTGAAACCTCGGTCACATCGACGAGACCGACGCCAAACCGACAACAGAACGAAAAAAAGCTGACGTTACCACGAATGGCCACCAATAGGGTCGGTTTGGAATCGGTTTTGAGGTGTGACTGAGGTGAGACTGGGGTATTGGTGTGAAATCAAATAATCGATTTCACTAAAAGTCATGCATTAGGATATGATTGCCCATGACAGAGCATATTGTTAATGGAATTGTACGGCTGCTGAGGGATGCTGTACCCGTTCATGACGGAAGGTTGCGAGGGAAAGGACGGGGAACTCTGAGGGAAGTACATATTACCGTACGGTTGAAACACTTGATGCGGTGCGTTAGGCTGTGCATGTATGCTCTGAGGGTAGTTATATTTTGGGCCCTCTTGGTTGATATAGCCGTGGTCTATGGTAGATGTAAACTCATAACTGTTGGGTTGGTCACCAAGATCGGACAGCTTTGGAGAGCCACCTTCAGATAGCTGCTCCTCGGACATCTTCTGGCGTTTGGCAGCCTGACCCCCGCTGTCGCTCGAGTTGGACTTGGAGTCCGGGGAGCAGTCTGAAGAAGGTGGTGTATTGAGCCAGGTCATGTCCTGTCTGTCCAGTAACTTGTGAGTATCTGGACAAGCAGTAGGCGTGTGCATACTGGAGAAATGGGGGATGTCTACCTGTGGCGATGGCTCACAAGGGGTTGGAAGATCAACGACCATTCCGGCTGAGGAACGGTAATGAATGGTTTTGCTATCTGCTTTAGCGGTGATTGAATCGGATGGTGAAGGCAGTTGTTCTTCATCATGCTGCTGCTGCTGCTGCTGCTGCAGCATCTGCTGTCCTTGCTGGGTGCTACAAAGCGAGTTCTGCACAATGATCGGGGCTAACGAAGTAGGCACTGGAATCGGGAACGGCTTCGGAGAAGACGTGGACGAGTGCGGTGGGCTGATTGGCACGAAGGTGGGGCGACTAAGATGCGAGGCGTTCCCCACTAACTTGAAAGCGGTCTCGTCTGGATTAGGAAGCCGGAAATTTCCGCCCGTCGGACATGTTGTGCATCCCGCTGGAGCTTGGCCTATGCTGCCGGCTGGCGCCAATTGCGACGGGCGGTGGTGGAATGTCGGGAGAGGTAGGTGAGGGCGCTGTTGGTGCTGGTGGTGCGGGGGTGGATGATAGTGGGTGTGGTGGGCGTGGTGGTGGTATGGGTGCTGATAGTGACCGGACTGGTGAGAGATCGTGGCAGGAAACTGACCAATGGCGATGTTAGCTGCATTCACTACCGGTGCAGGGCATGAATTCCTGCTGACCGTTACGTTCTTAGACCGGGGAGCATTCGACAGAATACTAATGTCTCGTGGTGACAAGCTATCACAGAATAAAAAAGGAGAAAATGTAAGTTGCCATGGCGTAGGTATGGAGAGCCCATTGCAGGGAGAAAAGAGAGGGAAAGTGAAAGGAAGGGAGCTAGGAGAAAAGTAAGGTAAAATAGCCCCTATAACCCTTCCCACATGGCCTTGTCCTTTGGCATTTTATTCACCTAGTATTTCTAGTGCCCCGCCTCCCACGACCACCGCCACATGACATTAGCCCCCACCACCTCACAAGCCGGACCCACATTATGCTCTTATTGCTAGTTGAAATTCGGTAAATTGATACCTTAGAAGAAAAAATACTGATAATATTACCTTGATTAACAATTAAGCATCTTGTAAATCATCAACATAATTTTGTTAACGTTTTACTTTTCCCAAAGCTCTTTGTTTTCTCTCTTTGTTTAATGAACACGATTTCAACTATTTCAACAACAACAATAAACTCAAGGGTAATTTCAATACCCTATTGTACATCTCATAGAAATTCATGTTCGGATTACGTAATACTGTACCTCATTGTCATGTTGGACATTTCAATGGGTAACGCACACGGCTATTGAAATTGCCTTAGGTTGATTTTTTCGAAATTTGTTGCGATCGTGTTAATTATGGTTAAATGTTTCCCCATTGCAGTCATTCATAAATTATATCCGGATTAAGATAACTACTTCCATTTCCATTTTGCACTTGAAAGCAAGAGTAGATAACTTACTTGTCGTAGTTATCTCTGAAGCCTTTTGCAAACGGATTGTAGTCGATTTTCAGTTGTGTTACCTGAATAAAAAAGAAAACAATTTCGATGGGTCAGAAAATATATAATGAAAATATGCCAAACTAATGTCCTTTGGCAAGACATAAATCTATATTTGCCACTCTCCACCACGGTGTAGTAAATAGGTACCGGTAGGAAGAAATTCCTTCAATGCTTGAGCACCTTACCATGGTAGCTTGACTAAGGCCAGGGTAATAACATGATTGCAAGACCCTTATTTCAACGAGAGAATGTTTTACCTTCATTAGGATAAACATAAACTCATTTGTTGGAGTATATAAAAGAGTGTTTGTGTAACATTTTTGACAGAAGTTGGGATTGGAACATCATCTCTCTCTCTCTCTCTCTCATTATCTAGACCATGCATTGAAGCCGTCCATTAAGATGTTTAGTATACATTTTTAACGAGATTGTTCAATTAAATTCAAGAATGCAACACCTTGTCATCTTTAGTCCTTGAAATCGTCTGAAATCTTTAATGCTATGATTAATGTTATCAATATGAGACGTATAGGCATGAAGGCAACAGATAGCACTTTATCACTGTGCATTTTTTTTTAGAGATATAATTAAAGCAAGCCCCTCATGGGCCCTATCATCCAATAACGCAATGCTTAATCCACACCTTTCAATTAGTAATCAGGGGGCCGTTTCTCGAAACCGTCATAATTATGTCTAACTTCTTGGATATCCAACTGAAATGTGTGTTATAGAATTAACACGCGTTTATATGGGATGTCCACAAACTTAGACTAATGACGGTTCCGAGAAACTGGACCCAGATTAATTACTGTATTCGAGACAGCAATTAGAGTACAATAATAGAGAAAGACAGGTAATTAAGATGAGTAATGAAAAGACTTACGTCAGTATTTTGGTAGGCCGTCACGCCGAAGAATTGTGTCTCGGGAAAGCTATGGGTCTGGATAGAGCGGCTCTCGCTCAACTCTAGGACGTGAATTCGAGGCTGATACTGGTGCATCGAGTTTAATATCACCTGTATAAATTATAGAAACGATAATTGTATGTTCATTATAAATATTTGTATATAGGAAAGAGGTTAACAAGAACGCATGATATACGAACAGCAGTAATACAAAGATGCAAAAACAGGCTCTGTCAAAACGATTAGATTGTCTGGGCAGTGTACTTTTGTAAAATATAAAAACCGAACATATTTTGTATGAGCTCTAACTATTTTTTGAGATTCTATACGATGTTCCGACGACCTAAAACCCCAACTGCAATCCTCCTTTTAAGGAGCTCGGAACTCCTGTCGCCCGAGGAAATATCGCCGAGGGAAATATCGCCGGAGCAAATCTCGGGCCAAAAAAAAGACAAAAACAAACAAAAGAGACCAACAAAATTGAAAGAAAATCAGGGTAAAACCAAAAAAGATGATGTACGGAGGAATGGCAAATGGGAATCAATGAGAAAAACGGAACGCGGATGTAAAGGGAAATGTAAGGGGCGTGTACAGAGCTGATTGAGAGGAAGAGGGACATACAGAGAGAGAGAGACAGACAGAGAGAGAGAGAGAGAGATAGAGAGAGAAAGAGAGAGAAAGGTGGAGAGAAAGATGGAGAGAGAGAGAGAGAGAGAGAAAGGAAAGAAGACAGAGCGAATGAATAAGAGGGAAAAAGGGAGAGATAATTCGAAACAGTAGAAGGGAGGGTGAAAGAAAAAGAGGAAGAAGAGAGAAATAGAAAGAAAGAGAGCAAGTGAGAGAGAAAAAGAAACAAAAAAATGAGGGAGATTAAAAAGAGACACAAACAGATAATGTGTTAGAAAATATGAACAATAATTTTTTTGAAAATCTGAAATAGAGCACTCACAAATCCATTGTCTTTTGCCCGATGATTGGTCAGTTTGAGCTTACTGAATACGATGTCTTGATGCATCCAATGCAGTCCATTGCTAGGCGAATCAGGATGAAGATAGATGTTGCTTACTGGAGAGGAAGAATAAAAAAACGAATAATCTAGTATTCCTCTTCGTCTAAAGCCAACAAGCGCGTAGCTAGGATTTAATTTTAGGGGGCGGTAGTGAGCACGCGAAGCGTGCGAATCGCTTACAGAGCGCGCGAAGCGTGCTCCTTAGGAGGTGGTGCAGGGAGGGGAGTTTTTGCGGAAGCTTTGACGTTTCATCAAATCATTATTAGAGAAAGAAGACGATTCGTTGTACCGTTCTCGACTCTTAATCCTTGTCTGAATTCAGTTTCCCCCCTCCCGCGCGAAGCGCGAAATCTTGACGTTTCATTAAATTTATTATTAGAGAAAGAAGACGATTCGTCGTACCGTTCTTGACTATTAATCCTTGTCTGAATTCAGTTTCACCCCTCCCGCGCGAAGCGGTAAAAAAGCTTTGACGTTTCATTACATTTATTATTAGAGAAAGAAGACGATTCGTTGTACCGTTCTTGACTCTTAATCCTTGTCTGAATTCAGTTTCACCCCCTCCCGCGCGAAGCGGTAAAAAAGCTTTGACGTTTCATTCATTTTACTATTAGAGAAAGAAGACGATTCGTTGTACCGTTCTTGACTCTTAATTTTTGTCTGCATTCAGTTCCCACCCCCCCCCCTCCCGCGCAAAGCGCGAAAGCTTTGACGTTTCCTTAAATTTATTATCAGATAAAGAAGACGATTTGTTGTACCGTTCTCGACTCTTAATCCTTGTCTGAATTCAGTTCCCCCCCCCCTCCTGCGCGAAGCGCAAAAGCTTTGACGTTCCATTAAATTTATTTTCAGAGAAAGAAGACGATTCGTTGTATCGTTCTTGGCTCTTAACATGTCTGAATTCAGTTTCACCCCCTCCCGCGCGAAGCGCGAAAGCTTTGACGTTTCATTAAATTTATTATCAGATAAAGAAGACGATTCGTTGTACCGTTCTCGACTCTTAATCCTTGTCTGAATTCAGTTCCCCCTTCCCGCGCGAAGCGCAAATACTTGGACGTTCCATTAAATTTATTTTCAGAGAAAGAAGACGATTCGTTGTACCGTTCTTGGCTCTTAATCCTTGTCTGAATTCAGTTTCACCCCCTCCCGCGCGAAGCGCGAAAGCTTTGACGTTTCATTAAATTTATTATTAGAGAAAGAAGACGATTCGATGTACCGTTCTCGACTCTTGTCTCCGCTGCTCCTTTTTCTTCCTACGCCCTCTCCCTTTTTTCTCTTCCCTCTCTCTCTCTCTTTATTTTTTGGCCGGCAGTTTTTTTTTTTTTTTTTTGGGGGGCCCGCCCCCACCGCCTGAATGCCAAGCGCACATTAGATCTTGCTATTGAGGAGGCAAGGGTTTCATGGAGAAGGGGGTGCTGATCGTACTCAATGAATGAAATGATAAAGAACAAAAGTATCGAGTGTGGGGGGTTGACAAGGTCGTCCTTGTTAAACAAGACTGAATGAATGAATTGATGGATGGAAGTATGAACTCATTCCTATTTTCATTCTCTTGACGTACCTTTTGGGATGTTCTCGGCTTGTCCGCACGGTATCCATTTGCCACATTGAAACTTCCACTGGTTTGGGTCACATAGCACCATGTCAACAAAGACATTGTATTGCGAGGTAGGATTGAGACCAGTCAATTTGAAGACGAGCTGTGGAAACATTCGCCTGGAAACAATATGTAAAATGAAGAAAAATGAAGTAAAATGAAGAAAAATGAGGGATAAAGCAAGCGGTAAAGCATAGAAAGCAAGAGTAATGGCGAAAGAGTGGAAGGTCATACAAGATGTGGTTATGATATAGTTTGAATGTAGAAAAATGTAATTGGATAGACAAAGCATTTGAATCCATACTTATGAAAGAAAAATGACGATGGGAATGTTTAATATGTTTGCCCTTGGAAGAGATATGAGAGTAAAAATGCGAGTTTTTTTTGGGCAGTGTGTGTGTGTGTGTGTGTGAGAGAGAGAGGGGGAGAAAAAAGAAGAGAGAGAGAGAGAGATGGAGAGAAAGAGAAAGAGAGAGAGATGGAGAGAAAGAGAAAGAGAGAGAGAGAGAGAACAGAAAAAGACAGAGAGAGGGGGAAGAGAGAGAGAGAGAGAGATAGATAGTGTGGGTGTGTGGGTGCGTACAGCATTTTATCGGTCCCATATTATGTTAAGACAAAACAATTGTATTTTATTTCTAAAAGTGATTTGTATTGTTTGGAATCAATAAAAAAAAACTATTGAAAAAAAAAAAAATATTAATGTAAACTGGGTATTTTATTTTAGGCCTGTCAGTTTTCTTTTGGAAGTGAATACGGGGTTTTTTAATTCTTCAAAGTGGGATGTGAAAAATAGAAAATTAAATGAAAAATGGGAGCGGAACAGCTCTTGCATGTTACGTAAGCATTTCTCATGATATTACCAGACAAGTTAATTTGAGCAAATCCTACATGATATCTACAGACATCATCACTGCTACAGACCTACCCTCATATTTATTCCCATAATCTTTCCTGTTTACGAACCACAATGATACAAGCAAATTAATGAGCGCGGACACAAACAAGTCCACGATCGTAAAGTTCATAGTCACGCGCTGTTCTGACGCGTTTCCTTTGTTCTTTATCGCAGGATGCCATGTTTTTGTTTACGAATAAACACATTAACAACACATAATTCGTGGAGCCGTAAATACCGGCACCCAACAAGGGATTAATTAATGATCCCTTAATACGCTTCCATGTGTCACATTCCGACACAAACATGTTCAAGAGCGATTTTTCTCTACATGAAGCTGCCCTTCAATTATGTTTGAAGTATATGTATTATGAAGTATACATGTAAATATACGATGTACAAGAAAAATAACATGTAAAGAGTTTCGCATATATATATCTTTTCGTTTCAAAAGTCGAAAATTATGTTATTTGTTCATAAATATTCCATTATTCTCGTAACTTCTATTAAAAAAAAGTAACTATCATAGCTCTCTACACAATTTACTTGTTAGAGTCGAAAACTACTTTTATCAATATGTATTGGCTGAATTAAGGCTTCAAAACAATACATTTATAGTGAATAATGTTAGCTACAGTCATGAAATATCCATGTATAATGGGCTTCATCTAGTAACCAAACTTACACTGCTTATCCCAAATGTCAATCTCTATGTTTTTTTTTGTACATAAGGGAAACGTATGTCATACTGTATACATCAAATTATATCAAAAATTGGAACTAGAAAATTGAAGTATTTGATATCTAGTATGTTTTGGAACCCCCCTTTTTTGGGGTGTTTTCGCAGCCTCGTTTATAATGTATATGCGGTTTCTACAGTTTTATGGAAGAAAACAAAAAAATCTAACGATATTTTGTTGAGAAACGTGACCGCTGTGATTCAAGTACTGACTAATTGTATCACTGACACAATCAACATTTAAATGTTACTTAAAAGATGATGAAAGTCTCATAATGAGGACAGCCAGTGTCGAAGAGGTGGGATAGACAAAAATACTACAGCGTTAGAGAGAGAAAGAGAGAGAAAGAGAGAGAGAGAGAGAGAGAGAGAGAGAAGGAAAGATGAAAACGAAAGACCCTCAAAGAATAAGATGATGATAAAGGATGCAACAATGGCAAACTGCGTAGGAGAATCGCGGTTCTCGAGAGAGAGAGAGAGAGAGAGAGAGAGGGGGCGAGGACAGTGGAAGGTGAGAGATATTCATAACATACGAGAAAGAAAAAATATTTTAAAATAGGAAACATAATTCACATAAGATTCATATTCAGCAGAATAACAGAAGGGGGGGGGGGCAAGATATATATATATATATATATATATACATATATATATATATATACAAAGAGATAATTCAACATAGAGTAAAAGACATAATTTGAACAAATATTCGTTTTGAAAAGAGGGAAAGATTGGGGAAAGAGGGAGAGAGAAAAAAAAGAAAAGAAAAGGGAGGATGGGAGAGAGAGAGAGAAAGTGTGTGTATGTGTGTGTGTGTGAGTGAGAGAGAGAGAGAGAGAGAGAGAGAAAGAGAAAGAGAGAAAGTGATGCGGGGGAAAAAGGCGCTTCGATGTCTTGGTCGTCCTAAGAACCCACTTGAAAATATTTAGTCTATCATTGTTCATTTGGCGATACCAGATGGCGAGCAAGGCAACAAACAAATAACCGATTTGAGTTGAGATTTAGGATTGAGAATTAATAGGATAGATTGACTTATATTCTAACACCTCTTGATTGAAATGTGTTAAAAATAAATGAGGTGGACCCATCTGGACAATGTTCAAAGAATTCTAGTCTCAATTTTATTTTACCAGACGGTGCCTAAGCTACAATCAATTCATATTACTTTAATTCAAGTGATCATTATTTTTCATTCTTTTATGTCAGTGACGTAGATGCGGGGGGCACAGGGACATAATTATGCCCTTCCTCCTATTGAACGGCGAAAAGTAAATAGAAGAGGGCCGGGGAAGAGAGAAAGGGGGAAGAGAGAAAGGGGAAGAGAGAAAAGGAAAAGGACGAGAGAAAAGGAAAAGGAGGAGAAAAAAGGAAAATGGACGAAAGAAAAGGAAAAGGACGAGAGCAAGATGGCGAGACAAGAAGATGGTATTCGTGTTTCAATCAGAGACTGGTGACCTCCCCCGCCCCCGTAGTCCACGCCCCTCTTTTTAAGAATTTGTTACTCTATCTTCCCCCCTTTTTGTTCATTTTTGTTTCGTGCTCTCCATTCGTATTACCTGTCACCTAGATAGTATATTTATATAACGTTCAACCTGTACAGAAAGGTCACTTGTCTGTCTGATGTTCTCGATTTTTAAAAATATTTTACAATTTTACAATTTTTAAAATATCGGACACCAAAATATAACGCATCGAAAGAGCCCCCTCTCTCTGCAGAAGCTAGAAACTAAGAAAAATATCACCAGAGACCCATGTAGTTATAGAACCCCCCCCCCTTTTCGATTTCTGGAAAAGCCGCTGTATTTTACATGAAAATGTAATTTATATATATAATATTATAGTATACTCAAAAACTTTGAACAATTTACGCAAAAATTAACACACAAGGCAAAAACGAACAGAATACAAGCAAAACAACAGACAACCGAAAATGTCATGTATTGCCTTTATAAAACCATGCACCGTGATAAAACCAAGGTACTGTTTTATGTTTAGAGTCATGACGAAATAGCTTTCTATAATTTGTCAGTAATTATGGCATTTCCAGAGGTGTATTTATGAAATGCATTTCAGAAATGAATGAAAGGATTAACTACAAAGCAAACCAATTTCTTCTTCTTTATTTTCTCAAAAAAAGCAAAACACCTTTTAACACATTGAACGATATACTTCTGTCTGCAACTTTTTAGGCAGTAATAAGACAGACTTATGCACAGTTCAAATATTTTCTTTTCTTTTTAAACGCGTTTGCTAGAACCTTTAGAAAGTTCAAATAACATGTAATACATTTTAGTGATACATTCAAGCTCGTATATTAGGGACTTTTAGATTTTACACGACGAGAACGTGGACTGCCACGGTGACATCCTTTTAAGGTAATGTGACGTCCTTTTAAGGCACTGCCGGGCACGGGCCAGTGCCTTGAAAGAATGGCACACGTTGCAGTCCACTACGTCGACGTGCAAATCTAAAAGTCCCTAATACTTGGAAATGAACCGACAAGGCTGATTATAAATTACAGGTGTAATGTGTCAAGTACACCAATACGCACGCCAAGATGCAGTTTAAAGATTATAACCGTCGTGACCACTCGGTATTAACAATGACGGATCAAACAGGTGCAGACTGAAATAGAGATCTACGTCGGAACTTTAATAAGGAGACGCGGCCGTGCGGTTTCATTGACTGACTTGTAAACATTAACTCTGAGTTCAAATTCATCCCGAGTCTTTATTACAATTAGCTCTTATGCAATAACTACCAAGTCAAAGGTATTTGGCTAGTTTGTTTCCCGTCAGTGACAAAGTATCATGCAATGATAAACACAATTAAATGAAAATGATCAGTTTCTTGTTTGGAATGATCCAAGCTAAAGTAGGGTTACCATCTTAAAGAAAAACAATCATCAACAAAAATAGTAAATTGCTTTTAAAAAAGCATAAAATCAGAGAAACTGATAACAAAAAAAGGTTCAGGAAAATTAGACAGCTATTACAAAAGTCAGTGGCGGATCCAGGGAAGGGGCCCGGGGCCCGGGCCCTCTCCCCTAGAAAAAACAGGTGAAAACACCCTTTTTTGTAAAAAAAGAAAGAAAAGAAGATGGGCCCCTCCTGGCGCCCAAGGGGGTAGAGGCTGAAAAATTGCACTTCCCCCGTTGAGCAAAAAAAAAGAGTGCTCACTGCCCCCTCCCCACTGAGCGAAAAATCAACCTGCACGATTTTCAAATGTTCGCACGAAGTGGGCCCCTTTTTGGGCCCCCTCTCTTGTCGCCGGCTGGATCCGCCCCTGCAACAAGTTATGTACCTTAAGTACCTTAAGATAATAAGACATAAAGAGGAGCTTGTATCTGGGCTATGTGACTGCCATGCTGAAATTTACTATTCACTTGTGTTAATTACACAAAACAACTTGAATAATCCTCTATTATTGTCTCGTAAAACAGGCAGTGTTGACATTATCCTGTGATTCCTGTCAATGTTTTCCTACTTTTGAGAAAGCAATACTTTTTACAATTTAACACCTTAATAATGAAATAACCGTTTGTCACCAAATTGCACCTCAATAAAACTATAATACTAAAAATTGCATAAATAGTTATTAAGGTCAGAATGAAGAAAGAACCTTAAAGATTTTTTCTTTACAGCCAGACCAGTTTGGGGAAGAAAAGCTTGGGGTACTTCGATGTTTTTATTTTTTCTCACGGGAGATTATCAATTATCATATGTATGTAATGTACAGCCATAGCCCCCGTTCTGACAAAATTAAGTTCATGGGACTTAAGAGAAATATTGACCCCAATTTTTAGGGGGCGTCTGACACCCCATCCCATAGATCACGACGGACATTGCTTTATTCTCGGTTTTTTGTTTGTTTTGTTTTGTGATGTCCAGTTATAGGCCTACTTCTTTCTACTGACAGCAATTGGCGCATGGGGTACATGGGTGGAATCGATCCAAATTTAGGGTCCCTTTTTGTAGGGGGGGGGGGGTCAGGCTGACAACCCTTCTTTTGTCAGTAAGATAGAGGGTCTAAGTAAATTGGGGGGTGGGGGTCAAATGTTATGGGTTAATGAGCGACTATTTCGGGACAGGCTCCCATGCCAACATTAGTTGTGTCGCATTTTACGTACCTTCCTTGTTTAGTGATGATCATCTCTGTCTTATGCTGATGAAACTTCCGCCACAGGTCTCGGTTGCAGAGGTAAACCGACGCCTTCGCCGGGCCATTGGCGACCTCAACATGCTGGTGTCCTGCTGGCGGCGGGTACGGCTGGCTGACGACGTGACTCGGGAGATGACTTCTCGCGTTCCCGTCTACCTGCTCGTTCGAGGCGCTGTTGTGAAGGTGGCCGAAGCTATGGGATGATGGCGGAGCCAAAGAGCCGCCAATTTGCTGATGTGGCAATGTGTTTGGCGTCTGGTGCAGCGGTGGCTTGTTTTCAAAAAAGAATGGCGGTGCCTGGATATCGCCATGCTCAAGTTCCTTCTTCATGTCGAATTCCTGCAACGGTTGCTGCTGCTGTTGCAGATGTTGCTGAATTTGATTGTGGTTTGCACAGGTAGAAAGTTTTTCATCCGTGTTGCTACAACCTGAAGAAGTTTGCGAGTTGCCGTGAATTGTAAACCCAGTACCATGGAGATTATGGTTCAGTGCATTGTTCACTGAAGGGGTCTCGATCTCCGATATTTGCTGGTGGGCTTGATTTGTTTGGGGCAGGTGCTGGAACCCATCTGCATAAGGAGCCGTCCCGAGACGCACCTGTTGGCTATGCGAAATGGCGGGCGGCGGGGTTGGAATGCCTGTGAAGTTGGAGACTGTGCAAGTATTCAACAGGTATTGCGGTAAATTCGACTGTTGCTGTTGCTGGTTTTGCAGGGACGGGAACGGATAATATCGCTGCAAATTTCCATCCGAGTCATGATGTGTGTTAAAATCCTGAAAACCATACGATTGTTCTGCATTTCCATGTCCATTCCTCTGAAACAAACCAGACTGCCTCCCTGTTTGAGAATTCTCTAAATTGGATTTGATCTCGCATAACTCAAATTTCTTGCAAGGGTAATCGTTATTTGGATCCCCGGCACTATGGGCAGCGTTTGGAATTAATTTATTAATATGAAATTTTTCAACTGTTGACTTCTCGCCGTTGGTATCTCTTGATCCACAGCTCCCGTCATCTCCATCAAGATTATCATCTTCAGAAACTTCATCGTTTTCTTCTGGTTCCGTCTTTTGAAACTTAGTCGGATTTGTTGCAGCAACGTGTTCATTACCCTGATCAGTCGTGTGTTGAAATTCTTCTCCCATCATGTCTCCTCGAACGGGTAAAATCGCACCAAAAATCAAAAGGCGCTAAGGCGTTAGAATTCAATCCCTTTAGGTTAGAGTCGGAGTGCGAAAATTCAGTCACAAATTACATGGATAAACAAAGAAGTGAGAAGGCGCGAACGCTGATGAAATTCTCACTGCGATTTTAACACTTTTTCTGAAATTCCCCTGGTGCGATTTGTATGTGATCATCTCATTTTGGCGTGAGACGAGCTGCCATCAAATTTGCAAGGAACTGTCAAAATAAAGCTGCGAATGCTTCTGTAAGAAAGAGTGACCGAACCCGCCCACAAGTTTTGTTTAATAACTTTGCTCGGATTGAGCATGTGTGTGTGTGTGTGTGTGCTATAACACTATAACACGCTTCGCTTGGCTGGCTTTCTTTGTATTACGTCATGAGTAAGTCAACCACTTATATAGGGGAGTTGTTAATGAGGCACTTCAGACAGATCTCGTGGGGCTACCAGACAATGGAGAGTCGCACGCTGATTGGCCGCGAGGGAGGCACGCGACTCTAAATAACATTTGGACGAAGGTGAAGAAGAAAAAAAATAGTCTGGAAGAATTACCATCTAAAAAAAAAAATGAACATATAATTGTGGAACCACCATATGTTACAGGGTTTTGATAGGTATGATAGAGGCAAAACTGGATATAAAATATTAATTGCCTTGATTTGCAATGATTGATTAGATTTAGGAATGGTTTAAAAAGACGAAGTTTAAGATCTAAATAAGTCTGAAGTGAAAAGAGCGATTTTGAGGTAAACCTCTGGGACGTAAGTAAACAGGTGTATATCACATAAAATGAAATTTCTGCCATGTAAGAAAAAAAAAGAGATGTACAAATACAAAGGTTTCTTTAACAAGATGGTAATTACTGTCTTTATTATCTTGAAAAGTTGAAAAGCATTACACGTTTTACTCACTTGAACATTGAATCACCAGCAGAGCCAAGGGCGAGGGGGGTAAGTTTCCAGGTGTGAAAGGCTAATCTTCAGCATGTTAACGATGACTATAATGTGTTTGGATCTTTTTTTTAAAGCAAAGTCATGCATACATAATGCTACGGCTACTACTGTTTCTCTTGCTGCTATACTTCTACCCACTATTATTACAACAACAACAACTACTACTACTGCAATTACTACTATACTACTACTACTACTACTACTACTACTACTACTACTAACATTACTACTAATATTACTACTACTACTACTACTACTACTACTACTACTACTAATATTACTACTATTACTACTACTACTACTACTACTACTACTACTACTACTACTACTATACTACTACTACTATTACTACTACTACTACTACTACTACTAATACTACTACTATTACTACTTCTACTACTCTACTATTATACTGCTACTGCTGGTGCTAAAATGTTACAGATATGTATAGGTGTATAGTAATAAGTGTTATCTCAGGTATATAATTTAACGTTTATTGACTATCCCCTTGACTTAGAAGATCGCAAATTCATATATGTAAATGTAAGGAATCAATTCCAGAAAATATCATGTGATGACACCATGAATAAATCAGCGGTCGAAGTTCACGTCCAACCGGAAGGGATTAGTTGACCGATCACCAGACAGGAAAAGGTCAATGACCGCTTTGTGTTATCACCATTGAGATCACTGTAAAGCACACACAAGTTGATCAACACATACATACACCACGTAATTATTTTGTTTTTGCAATGTAGCCCTATATATTCACACATCGATGATCGAATAAATGGACTTATGTAAATGATATAACTTACATATTAACAAAATAGTAGATATCTGGCAAGAGACCATTAAGAGAAGGAGAATGAGAAGAAGAACAAGGAAAGAGGCCCTAAGAAGAAGGAAAACGAAAAGAAGAAGAAGAAAAAAATAAAACAAATATTAAGAAGAAGAAGAAAGAGAAGAAGGTACCCATTTATTATGTAAGCACACCGAACCCGGGACCTCTCTTATGAGAGTCAAGATCATTTTAACGATATGTCAAGGTTGGGATCATGACCTAAATCCGTCCCCTGATGCAAAAGTAAAAGCACAAAACATCAACAACATTGAAAACAAATTGAACAACAACAACAACAAAAAGCCATGTCATTCCGTTATCGCCCACATGGAATCGCTATTTCACGCTTTCCCCATATGTTTATTGATGCGCATTTATTTCAATAAATATAATTTCGAATCACAAAATAATCCAAAGCTACTTGAGAGAGATAGTTGTGACACGCGCGTGTATACGCGTACGTGAGATGGATCAAAGGTTAAATCATGGAGCTCCAAAGTAGTTCGATCCCACTTACAATCTCCGATATCTATTTCAGAGCCTCATGAAATAATCTTATTATCGCCCTCAAATTAGGAGTGTCCTATTACAGCTTACGAAACAGACGCCAGACAAAATCATGCACAAGCATGGGGTGAAGAAGTAGGAAGAAGTCAAAGTTAAGATAATCATGATCGTCAGAGAGTCTATACCCTTCGGAGGATACTATGTATGATCGAATCTCTTTGGTCTAGGCCTATACTAATTTTTATACTTAATTGAAAATGTAGACGTATGGGCCCATTCTGTTGGGGGTGACACCTTGCCAGAATTTCCAATTTCCAATCTCTCTCTCTCTCTCTCTCTCTAGTAGGCCAACTTGGTCGGTCATAGTTGGGGGAGTGCTGCAGCGGCAACTTCAGCCCATATAGCATAGCTTTGTCCCCTCCCCGCCCCCGCCTCGTACGCCTGATACAAACAGTGAAATTAATAGATACATGATTCCACAGCCCCTCATGAAACTTATTTATGGGTAGGCCTATAATACTTCACCAGGTCTAGGAGTCCACAGGAAAACCAATCATGTTTCCGACAATAATATATCTTCATCTTCTGCTGATGTTCGAGCGAAGCGGAGAGAAGTTTCCGATCCGACAAAATAGGTGGTGCGCATGCGCATTTATTGGCAGTGCCATGTTGATCTTGTGAACTTTACTCCTAATCTAAGGTCAAGAGACGATCTTTCATCGGACATTTCCGCTTTATCTAACACCTTCAGAGGATCTCTTCAATACTTTGGGTTTAGACAAAAGAGGAGACCATGGCTAGCTTCTCGTACATCATCTCCAATCTTTTGGAGAAGGTAATGGATCCAAAGTTTTCGTATTGTTCCGAGCAATGCAATTGAAGGGTACAGCCCAATCTCAGTCCCACATATTGTCCATGATGTAGCAAAACACGATTTGAGGATAATTTTGTCATTTTTTTAACCAGAGATTTTAAATTATAATGCGAATAAGAGACACATATTCTTAAATTTCTTTATTTACAAAGTGTTCTTATTCTTGTTAATCATGTATTTGCTGTCTCTGCCACAAAAAGATAAATAAAATTGATTGAATTGATTGAGAGTGAATCAAATGACAATTATTAGATTGAATTGATTGAGAGTGAATCAAATGACAATTAGATATAGTCTAAGTGGAGAGGGTAACTTAGAATAAATTAGATTAAAATGATCCTCAAGACAGTTTTAACAGACTAACCAGGCCAGGCTGACTGCTAAGTTTGAACATTTAAGTTTGAGACTGACATTCTCAGTCTATTATTTTGAAACCCTTTTATAATTATATTCATAAAACATTTTGCTTTGGTTTGGGTGTCGACAATTCTGAGTTTTTATTTTCACACTGGCATGCGCTATTGGCGTATTGCGCTTGGGTAGACAGAAATAACCGTCTGGTCACACATAGCTGCATTACTATCCTGGCTGTGTATTAAAACCTGTTCTATTGATTCTCCACATTTCAAACACCACTGTACAAAACTCAACTGATTTCACTCAAAATCGGTACTTTAGTGACAATTGATAACACCTAAATAGCAGTAAAATACAATTTTTTCAACTCATCGATGTTAGAAAGAATAATTTAAAAATTAAAATCGTGAGTAGTCTACTGTCAAACTTGCTAACCGCCACATCGGCATCGTTGTGTGCATTTGTGTGTTATTTGTGTATTGACTATTCATGTGTGCAATTGCTGCTATAGCACGTAGTGCAGCACTAGAGGTCAATACGCATTAGCATTGACTAGAGTAAAGGAGGCAATTATCGGCCGGTCCGTTGGATGCTTGGTAAAATCCTTTAAAATATATTGCATAATAGCATATCACATATCACACACATACAATAACATGCCAGTCACTGGAGAACCACATTTGCAAAGGAAAATGTATCCTTACATATCACATTTTAGCGATGTAATTGGGGGTCCCGCTACCCGAATCTGAAAAATCAAATATCTTACGCGTGTCTGTACGGAATATGGGTACCATAAAATGAGCTGTATTTCAAGTATTTTTCAGATTTAGAGCCAGATATTTTGAGTACCGTAAGCTTAAAAGTATCTCACCGCACGTATCCTATCACTGCAGTCGGATACTATAGCGCTGTATCTCTGTTTAGTTAAGATTCCAATTTCTGATCACCGCATCCGCAGGTGTAGTTTTCGGCCGTGCGGGGGATTACGTGCTCTGGCCGCACATGCTATAGATCAGCGGGCGAACGCACGGCGCGCGCTCCCTATTGACTTTGTACATGTGGCCGAAAACTGCCTCAGAAAAAGTGAACAAGGAAATGAATTGCCATGGCAATATTCATTTTCATGTTCACTGTTTCAGATGTAAAATATTGCCATGGCAATCATAATTTTTTTCAGGGATTCTTCTCACGTTTAAATAATAATAGTATTGGCTTCATGATTTGAACAAATAATGATAATAAGTAGGAAATGAAGAGTCAAAAAATAGGATTTTGCACTTGGTGGCCGAAAACTCCCTCCTCTACTCTATCTATGCTTTGCTGGAGTGCCGTCTGGTATGGGTCATTCTTTGATAAAACTGACATTTGTCAACATTCCCCATACACAGACGGTAACCCTTACGGCTCGCACAACGGGGGGAGATAGAGCCGATTTGGTACCACTTTTGGTACCAAGACTTTCTCCCCCGTTTTTCTTTATTTAGATCTAATTGTCTGATCCATAAATCAGACATAAGAAAGTATGTCTATTTCTTACTTATATAAAATTCTTAAGATTTAAATTAAGTAATTGCAATAGCGAAATTCACGGGCTTACTTTATACCAGTTATCCAATTTTTGTCTCAGAACGTGATTCATGTATTCGAACTGTAATCTATGATATGAACAGGCCGATACATTTCCGGTTCAACGTACAAAAACAAAGCCAATGGCCAATCAGATCACGCGTTTGATATTGGGTTTATGAATATTCAAAAATCACCAGGTCAAGCCGGGCTAACTCATACGTAGCTATTGGACGTTTGGAACAAAAATTGAATATTTATTAACTTAAATCAAGATGGCTGCACAACAAATCATGTTGACGACAAGCCTTTCTCGGATTAAACATTAATTTAGGATCTAAATAGGCCTATAGGCAAGCTATCATAAGTCAAAGCACATATTTCCATTTTAATTTCTTTTGAAATAATATGTAATGCAATTTTGCAGCCAAAGTGGATATGTGAAGACGTAAAGAGTGGAAAAAACTTGTTGCATATCTCATTCATCTCGGTCCGCGTCCCGCTGAACCGAACCATTCCTTCCACACAGTACCCCATACGGCGGACTTCAGTCTATGTATAGAGGCGGTCAGAGGAGCCAGATGTAATCTCAGCGGAACAACCGTTGATATCAGAGACTGAAGCTTTCGGTCTAGCGCTTGGGCTATCCCTGTGGTGTAGGCGTCTGCATTGACCATTGTTTCCTAATTCGCAAGCTCAAACGGAAATAAATATTTTCCTATTGAGCCTACGAAATTTGCTGAAACAAATAACACACAACACATACATATATACAAACTGATACATTACCTTGTGCGGCACCGTACTTCAGCGCGAGCACCAGTCATGCAGCTCCCCAACATCATTTGCATTCTTGGAAATTCCCACCTAGCCAAACAATAGGAAATTCCATTGTAAACTATAAAGCACAATGAATTTTCAAGCACCATCAGCACAGCAATGTTATATTATAGATTAATACTGGTAGACATAATTGCTCCACTCAAACTTCATTTATTGAATTAATATATTTTTAGACCAAATTCATAAGCAGTTTTATTATCTTAGTTTCCTAAACAAAGTTCTACAACTACTGAGGCAACAAAAGTCAGGGTTATCTGGCTGGCTTAACAAATCTGTATTCCCCAATTTCCATTTTTTAAAATTATTTTCACATTGATTAACATGTTGCCTTTGAACCTCATCAATGAAATGTCAATTCAAAAATGACTTGAGATCATCGCTGAACAACCATTGTGTAGGAAGATAAATATCTGTGCAGGATAACTTTTAAAAATCAACATTAAACATGATTCCTAAACAAATCCAAGGGGTTCTTAGCCAACATTTTAGGGGTTGTGTTCTTCCTTTGTAGTTGTGACCCAAAATGTGAAAATCAGGGAATTAAAAAAAAAAAAAAATCCCTTCCACTTTTACCAATACTTTACTTTTCAAGTCTTTTATCATGAAGAAAATTATGCCTAAGCCCCTTTTAAAGTCTTTTCGTACAATACATTTTGTTTAGATTCCTTTCTATTTCTGAACATGCTTCCATTCAGATATATTCTCATGTGTGTTTGATGTTTAGATGACCTCCAGTGATAAGGATTTCCGGTTTATGGCAACCAATGATCTCATGACTGAGCTACAAAAAGACTCCATCAAGCTCGATGATGATAGTGAAAAGAAGGTATTTACTATTTTACTCACCATGATTTACTCACAAATGCTTTTCTTATAAAAGTTACTAGAGGTTCATTCACATTAAATGTTAAACTGATGTAGTTTTTGAATGGCAAGTGGGGCTGAAAATTTTGTTTCGCAGCAATGATCCTACACATACTCACATACTGTACGCTAGTATTTAAAAAAATGCCATGGTAAACAATTACGGTTAACAGCGGCATAAGTAAACAAGCCTTATGATTGTTGAATTATTGATCATGTACAATAACACATTTAATACTCCTGATGCGTGGGTCTCTTGAACAAGCTTGCTAGAAAGCATGTCCACTGAAAAGGCGCCAACATGGATCACCATTATAGTATTTTACAACATATTGCAGATTCCAATTTAATTTTTGTCATTGATTGCCAGATTATTTTGGTAGATCATTTCATTTTAGATTTGTAACATTCAGTATAGCTTTCTCCAGATTTTGTACATGAGTGAATTTTGTAATTCGCCTGTACTACAACTCAAGATCACTTTTACATGTACCTGAAAAGATAAAACAAATAGATATTAACAATTTTTCATTGTTTAGTAATATTTGCCAATTACGATTACCTTTCCTTTCCTAGATTTAATTTATCATTTGTTGGATTGTTTTTCTCTTGCAAATTTCAGGTTGTAAGGATGCTTTTGAAATTGTTAGAAGATAAGAATGGAGAAGTCCAGAACCTGGCTGTCAAATGGTAAAATTCTATGTTTTAAAGTTGTTTTACGCTATAAGAATATAGATTGTGTGTAGAAAAATACTTATAGTGCAACGTCCTTCAATCTGTACAACAAGTCTTTGATGGTATTTTTAAACTGTTTCAGCTGAATTTTGGAATTGCAAAGCAAAGATGAAGATAAAGACCTCTGATGGATCCTCTGCATTTTCTCATCCATCACCCTTCACCCCCTCACACATCAAGATTTCTTTAATTTATTTGATCATGAATGTGTAGATGGTTAATGAAGATTTGACTCAATTTAACCATTTGTATAGCTGGAGTGAAATATACAACAAAAAATAGACAAATAAAAAATACCTGTGTTTAGCCAAAAGCTGCTTGAATATTATCATATCAGAATGATTTTATATTCAACATCAGGATGAAATATCATTAATTTTTAAAATGTCAGTTGCAGATGTTATTTTGTATGTTATACTTAATACCAGTCACCAAATGCTCAACATTAATTACAATTATATTGTTTAATTGCAGCTTGGGGCCATTGGTGTCAAAAGTGAAGGAGTACCAAGTGGAGACCATTGTAGACACTCTGTGTAACAACATGCTCTCAGACAAGGAACAGCTGAGGGATATCTCAAGCATTGGTAAGGAACCTGTAGCAGTCGTGAAGTCGTGGTCTAGTCGATGTGTCAATGGACCATGTCGAACAGGTCCGAGTTCAATTCCCAGCCACAGTACCAGCATCCTTGGCAAGACCTTTATGAGCAGATGTTTACCTATTTACCGCTCTAATTTTTTTTGTTTGAAAATGGTTCCCTTATAGTGAAAGGAATATATATTTAGGTATCTATGAAGGGAGCAATATAGCCCTGGGAAACTCCAGGAGAGCTGTAGGCAACAGCAAAAAGAAGAGAATGGGTGTGAAATGTCAGCACCCAGGAAATCTCCACTGTTTTATGTGTTTCATATTGTGTAAGAACTACTTTAAAAAGGGGGAAACAAGCGATTGCTTCCATTGTTTTACATGGTATATCACTTGAAAACCAGGATAGTAATCAGGATTGGCATTTTTTTTCGATTGAAGAAAAAGATTGCAGTTTGAATTAACAGTTTAGATATCCCTGACATTGGATAAACAAATCACGATTTTCAGCATTTTCTATTGCTGATGATAACAACAGTATCGATAATAATAATTTATACATGTAGTTACCATGAGCATTTAGTGCCGTTATGTACAACATGTTCTTTCTAAATTGTCCATTTGAAAAACTGATATTTTATTCTAATCACCCTGATAGTGTGTTTGATTCGACACAGTGACATGAAATTCACTGACTTTTCAGATGGCTGATTGACAATCAGAGAATCTTTCTCACTACCACTAATTAGAAATGCAATATAATTTGTACATGGTCTAATCGTCTTTGGTTGTGATAGGGTTAAGCGTTGACAGTTATGTCAGTCACGCGACTACATGTATATATTACCTTGTTTATGGGAGCCAGTGTAATTGAGCTTCATACACATTCTGTTTGCTGTAGGTGGGGTAATTCAATAGGATGGGATATGGATCGGTTTACCTGTATGCAATCATGTAATGTCTGTAGTACATGTCTACCATTGTCTTGTCATGGCCAGACAGTGTAAAAGTTGTGACAACATTTGATAATTCTAATTAGTGATGGTTTTGTTCATTAAATTTTTGAAACCTTTAACAAATTGTTTTAGTTGAAGTGTACTATGAGGTTATCTCATACATGTCCATGATGATATGTAAATTATTATTGCTGTCAAAATGTCATTGTTTTCTCATACAATTTGGTGGACATCATAATTGTCTTCCTTTGAAATGGTAAAATTGAAGAAAACAGATTCTTTCTTGGTGTACATACAGTAATATACATGTATACCAGCACGCCCACAATTCCCAATCAAAATGATATTTCTGAGGCCCTCTGTTGGTGTTGATAATGCTGATTTCATGACAAATTCTGTGCCAGACATTTGAATGTCTTGTGTCAAAAGGTGCTTGAAACCATGTTTTAACACCAATAGATGTTCTTTATGAATATCACATGATTGTTTTTCTCTCTCTCTCTCTCTCTCTCTCTCTCATAGCCCTCCCATGAACGCTCAAACTAGACTACAATACATGTAAAGTGATAAACTGGACAGCATGGAATGTATTTTTGAATTTTCTGTGGCTAACATTTATGAGCACTATAAATTTGTAAATCTATTTTGTGATACAGGTCTGAAAACTGTCATCAATGAACTGCCCCCTGCTTCCAGCCCTCTAGCAGCTAACATATGTAAGAGCATCACAGGCAGGCTAACAAATGCTATTGCTATGGTAAGCATGTTTTTTTTTTTAATTGTTTATATTGCCCTGGTGACGAGAAAGCAACCAGAGTTTAATAGAGTTCTGGAGTGTGACGTCATTCTGGCCAAGTTGTCAAGGTTGCTGGTTCCAAACCATTTTGTGCTAAACAATGGCGAGGTGATCACACCAGCACCACACTCTGAATTTCTCCTGCTCCAGCCCGTTGCTTGAATAATTTTGCAGTGAACCTTTTGCGCAGGCTGCTCTGTTGTTTGGAACCAGTAACCTGGACGATGAGTGAATATGACGTTACCACTTCAGCACTCTATTTAAACTTCTCAATAAATACCATCTTGATGGTCATTTTAGACAGGTTTCAAAACAAGTTTTTATTTTGAAGGGAAGAATAAAAGTGATAACACATTTTAGATAATAATAATATTGCTTGCAAATTTCCTACGTGTAATATGCGTAAATATGTCAAGCATTCAAAGACAAATGATATGCAGTTGAGTTCACTGAGTTCACCCACTTTCATTTCAAACTAGTGAATATATTTAGTTTCAATAATTCATGCAAATGTACACTGTATGAACCTCATGACTTCTGACCGAAATATAAGCTCCTCAAATTGGCAATTTCCAGCTCTTAATATTTGATATGTGGGATTATCCATGAAATCACTTGACATATCCCTTTTATCAGTTAGATTTTCTAAAATTATTAACTAAGAAGTACAGTTTTCTCACATTCTCATTTTCATAGCAGGAAGATGTGTCTGTCAAGTTGGAAGCCCTGGACATCTTGGGGGATCTTCTCAGCAGATTTGGAGGTAATTGCGGGGACAAACTCCTCCTACCAGTATTGTAGACGTATTGTGGTCTAGTGGATAAGTCACTGGATTGTAGATCACAAGGTGCAGGGTTGGAAACGTTCTGATCGGTACTGTCACCAGTTTGTGTGGGGGTTTTACATTCATTAGATTTTCAACGGCAGCGCCTGTCTTGTGGAACCAACTTCCTGACCAGCTTCGAGTTGTTGGGAGCACTGACGGCTTTGGAAGAGCCCTGAAAACTTATTTGTTTTCGAGGGTTTCCTAGAGCTGCTTTTTCCTTTGCTGGTTAGGAGGTTGGTTCGACATAATGGGTGTCTATTTGTTGAATTTGTAATATGTAATGTCAAATAGTTTTACTTAGGTGTAATTATAGGTGAATGGGTTTACTTTCCCATAAATATTTTGTTGTTAGTATTTGCTTATCTACGTTGTTATTTATTATGTTGTTTATATATTCAAATTTCTCATGATTGTAAAGCGCATAGAGAAATTTTCAATATGTTATGCGCTTAATAAATATTCTCTATTATTATTATTATTATGGCAAATGCATGTATACTGTTACATAGATTTGTTGTGATACATCACAGCTAGCAAGTTCTGTACTTAAGAGTTGATGCTTAAGTGTTTACACCCTGCCATACAGATAACTTTCAATTAACGTTTCAAATATTGGTTATAATGTTAAACCAGTGACAGAATTCTATCTCGTTATAACATTTCACAGTTTTAAAATACTACACTTTGTAACACTCATGATGTTCTGCTATTGTGTTTGTTACTCCATCAAGGTCTGCTGGTGAGTTTCCATCCATCCATCCAGTCATCTCTTCTCCCTCAGCTGGCTAGTGCAAGGATGGCTGTCAGAAAGAGAACCATCATTGCTCTTGGTAAGGATTGTTATTTTATTAAAGGCATCGTTTAACAATGTTAAATCTGAGATGCATGGCCCTACGTATTATCAGTGTCTGTGATATGGTGTAATATTGAAGCCCTAAAAAGATCATGAAGTGCCTCAAAAAAGTAAAAATCTTTGAGTCACCGGTAATGCCATACTCATTTTGCCCAATAGACTGTAGTGTTATGAAAACCGTTAGGAAAACGAATTTGTAAATTTCGATTTCCAATCATAAATATCTTGATAATCAGACAGGCGATCGGCTTGTAAAAGTCATGGGGTTCCTGACTGACCTAAAGGTTTATAATTATCATTGCAGCATGAGCTAAATCCAGGATTTTGTTTCAGAATATGAGACAAAGACACCCAATCCCTTTAAAGCTCATGTATAATATTGAAAAGCCCCATTCATCAGATTTCTATTATTATTATATTTTTTTTTTGTGCGTGTTTGTTGGGGGGTGAATAGATTGTAAGATACTAACATTTCTATTAAAGATTAAACTAATACCTGTTTCTTGTTAAAATGGAAGTGAGTCGAAATCTTCACCAGGATGTGAATTCCCATGAAACTAGGACCTTATCTGTGAAGCTGATACACAGTTTATATTTAAAAGAACTCTTTTTTTTTCTTTGGAAGTTGTTTGTAATTGCTGTGCCAATAACTTTGGCTTTGAAAGTGGAAAGATAGTCTTGGTTTGCAGTTTCTCTGACATATTCAACCTAACATTCAGCAGCAGCCTTGGATGGAAAATCAAACTTGATTTCATATGTATCTTCATCTGTCTGAATCATATGGATGAGTGAGAATTTCCGAGACTATATTAAAATGCATTTAAGAGTAAATTGAAAACGCACCTATTAAATGACAAGTCATTTGTCATCAACATGTTTTTTATTGCAAGCACAATGAGTATCCATTTTAGATGGATATTTAGCACATTATTCATGTCCATAATTATGATCAGCTGTATCAACAATATGATACCATATTCCAAAGTTCTATTTCAATTTCCTTTTGTTTCATGTACTATACGTAGGGTTCTGGAGATAGAGGATGACAACCTTTATTCAAAATTTCATGCATTTCATTAAGAAATATAATGTGAATGCTTCAGGTATTTCTTTTGAAATGCAACTGCCATACCGGTACTTCAAGCCTTTCCCATATTTTTATTGAACTGTCCAGGTCACCTCGTCATGAGCAGCAGTATCAAGCTATTCTCAGATCTGATGGACTACCTGCTGAGTGAGCTGAGTGCAAACAAAAGCTCCTCTACAACCAGGACATACATACAGTGCATCGGGGCAATCAGGTATAATGTTGGTCGGTTTGTTTGTTTAACCAGACTGCTAAGAAAGCATGCATGTGCTTGTAAGTAAGCAACCAGGGGACCGAAGGCTTTAAGTCCTCTCCAAGGGACTTGGTATTGAGGATTAATGCCCTACCAAAGTGCACTAGCGCATCGACTTGGTTTTGAACCCGGGACCTCCCGGTTACGAGGCCATTGCTCTACCACTGAGCCATCACGCCTCCTTGATGTTGATTACTCTACAAAGTTATCATTTAGTCTGCTTACATTCTGTTGATGACAGGGACAGAATCATTTCCGCAAGTTGTTTTCATGATTACTATGATCCTGTGCATGAAATGTTTGTGAATATTGCGAGTGGTTCAAAATTGTGATAGTTTCCTACTATGAAAATAATTGAATCGCAATCGACACAACACTATACTTTTGCAATTCGTGATGAAAATGCCTGTCCTCAACAACTAGCTGATGTTTCCTGTAGCAAATTTTTTGTTTTTTTGTTGTTGAAGTACTGACAAGTTCATGTATGACATGCCAACTCATTTCGCATGTCCTTAAATTTCTGAACCTACAACGATTCACAAAAATATAAAACTTTCACAAATAGTATAGTAAAGAGATTGTAAAGATATTTATTCTGTCTATAACTGAAAATATCTTTCTTTTGTTGGGCTCTGTGATTGTGGAATCTTTGAAGATTTATAGACCCCATTTTTTGAAGTTGCTACATTTGCTCAGACTCACTTACAGTGCTCATTGTTACTAAGATATAGGCAAAGAGGGATTAGTGAAACCAAGCTCTTAAAAATACAATAGGGTTTTCAACACTCTCATATCCTGTGCTGTTTAGTTTGAATAGAAAGCATTTCCTGTCTATTGTATGATGTGTTCAATACATGTACATCTTGATTTTGGTTCATGTGGTATAAAAGGGTAAACGTGGTATGTATCTGTTGATGAAACTGTTACTATATTATTGCAGGGCCCTCAGGGAGAACTGAATTAATAGTGATGAGGCTACCCTGAGTAATCAAGACTTCTTCTTCTTCTTCTTCTTCTTCTTCTTCTTCTTCTTCTTCTTCTTCTTCTTCTTCTTCTTCTTCTTCTTCTTCTTCTTCTTCTTCTTCTTCTTCTTCTTCTTCTTCTTCTTCTTCTTCTTCTTCTTCTTCTTCTTCTTCTTCTTCTTCTTCTTCTTCTTCTTCTTCTTCTTCTTCTTCTTCTTCTTCTTCTTCTTCTTCTTCTTCTTCTTCTTCTTCTTCTTCTTCTTCTTCTTCTTCTTCTTCTTCTTCTTCTTCTTCTTCTTCTTCTTCTTCTTCTTCTTCTTCTTCTTCTTCTTCTTCTTCTTCTTCTTCTTCTTCTTCTTCTTCTTCTTCTTCTTCTATTAGAAGAACAGAGAGGATGTAGATACCTTGTGCCTGTAAGCCTTGTGTGTGCACTTTGCTGGGGCATTGTCCACAGCAGGATGAAATATTACCTAAGAAGTGAGCAGAGCAGATTGAAAAGTTCTTTGTGAACTGCTGAAACCTCTCTTGCATGAAGATGATTAGTCACAATAATATACCTGCAATAGCTATGCTGAAATATATCCAAATACACAAACCCAGGCCTAATTACTACTTGACGTCATTTTCATATCCTTTCCAGAATCCTCAATGTCCACCCCATCAACTTTCATATTATTGACAAAAAAGCTTGATCATGTTTTTAATTTTTATTTGAGGCACCTTATTGTCAAAATTTTCATCTGAATATTGCATTCTTTGATGTTGATTATACAAGATATCTTTGTAATTTGCTCTTGATCTTCTAAGTCTGGTGGTTATATATTTAGTGGGTTGGGGTCAAATGATTAACATTGACCTTTGATGACCTTTTGGTATTTTGATACAGCCGTCAAGCTGGTCATCGTGTTGGGGAACACCTGGAGAGAATCATCCCTCTGATTGTCAAGTTCTGCAAGATTGATGAAGATGATGAGCTGAGAGAGTATTGTATCCAAGTAAGTAACCATGTCACTACTTAGCTTTATTCCCCCTTTTTGTAGAATCTCTGAACATCCAATAGAATATTTGAAGTAGTTCCCCCCCTTCCCCCCAAGGGGGTAAAGAAATCGTTGTATTAAAAGTTCATAACAGTAATATTTAGTATTTGGTTACTATGTTTTTGATTATACTTGCAATTTGTGGTTCATGAATATCAATAACTCTTTCTTCTCCTTATTTTGCAGGCTTTTGAATCCTTTGTGAGACGATGCCCCAAAGAAGTTTCACCTCATGTTTCAACTGTAAGTATATTACTGTAATGTTAGTTCACAAATGTAGCGGCATCGGTACAGACAGATTTGATAGCAAGTTTTTGTTTGGTCGGCGCTGCAGTAATATTGTTGCCTATTTATTATGATCTTCACTACAATGGTGTTTATAAAAAAAAAAAAAAATTATTGAAATATGTACAAATTTGAAAATGTGGCAAACTGTGCCACTTTACATGGGCTTGACAATAGCACTTGCTCTGGTGCAGTTGACCACCTAAAATCCTCCAAGGCAACCAAAAAGTCCTGTTTTTATTCCTATGTGGCAACTAAAAATCTTATCAAATTTGTTTCAAAATGATTTTTGAGCAATTCGCTATATGTAGAGGTGTTGTGGTCTAGTGGATAAGTCACCCGATTGCAGATCACAAGGTTTGGGGTTCAAGTCCCGCCGCGGCACTAATGTCCTTTGGCAAGATGTTAATCTACATTTGCCACTCTCCAACCAGGTGTAAATGGGTACCTGATATGCTTGAGCGCGAGTTACTTTGGCAGCTCGGCTATGACCAGGGTAATATGTGTAAAGCGCCATGAGCGTCAGAGCCTGGCGGATACCGGTGCTATATAAATATCCATATTATTATTATTATTATTATTATATATATGGCCAACAAAAGATGATTTTGGCAACCTAAGAAATCTTCTAGGTTGCCCGGCTGGTAATCGAAATAAAAAAAGTTAAGCAAGATTTCTGCTGAGACATGACTGATAAGCCTGTGATAATGAAAATGTTTGCACTTGTAGATGGTAGAACTATACTTCGAGTATACCTGTAATGATCCTAAAATAACTACAACTATATTTGATTCATTGCACACTGTATAGATTGTAGATCTGTGCCTCCAGTACATCTGTTACGATCCCAACTACAACTATGAAGATGATGATGAGGAAGAGGACGCTATGGATACGGAAGGAGAGGAAGAAGGGTAAGAGCACCAAGATTTTATTGTCTCTTTGAAGCCAAAAGGGTGTTAAGTCCTATGCTATAACACACAATTTATGCCCTTCTGGCTCTGAACAGACAAACTTTCATAACAAAAGTATGTAATTAGATTGATCAGATTGATATATATGGGCAAGTCCAAGGTTTAAGGTCATTTGCTGTCCCTTGGGTTTACCAAGAATAATGGAAACTGAACAACAGTTGTCATCAAAATTGTCATTTCCATTTAACAATACTTGGTCTGATCCAAGCTCTTGTAGGGGTATGAACTTGATGTGATTGTCTGAAATACTAAAATGTTTGAGGCAGTTCGTAACGTAAGGGACAAAATACCCTGGACTTGACAATTTGTATCTTAATTTCTCAGCACTTGTCAAGGAACACCAACATAGAAGATGACCTTGAGTTTTGGGCCCTGTTTCATATAACTGTTATAAGCTAATGAAACCCTGGCATTTGATTGGCTTAGAGCAAATTTGTCATAGATATTAAGCATTTGTTATTGATAACAAGTTTTACGAAACAGGGCCCTGGTAATAACGAAACATCAAATTTTCATAAATCCTGAAAAAGAAATAATAAACAGTAGGACAAAATCCCATGAATGATTGAGCACCTTGTCCTGGTTGCTCAGCTAAACCCTGAGTAATGGTACGATTGGAGGGCACTCAGGGAGACCACTATGAATATAGATAAGGCTACCCTAAGTAAATGAGACATATCATCGTCATTATTTTACTTGTCTCGGTAGAAAGCTTCACATGTAGAAATCCAATTCCTATTTTTTCAATTTCTCCCTATTATTATGGCTAGAGGGGTTTAAATGATCTAACGGATCATGCACATCGACCTTTCACACACAAACTCGGGTTATTAAAAAAGAAAAATAAGAAAGAAAAAAAAGAAGAAATACCTGCAGTGCTGCCCTTCTACCATGCTTGGCGGTTCATTAAATTTCCAGTTCATCAAATTTGACTCTACCTCCACCCACACATACACACGTTTACATATTCATGAATATGCATGAATGTATTTGTAACACTATGTTTTGCTATAATTTGCTGCTACCCAACAGTGAGAGTGATGATGAGTACAGCGACGATGATGACATGAGCTGGAAGGTGAGGAGGGCATCAGCGAAATGTTTGGATGCGGTGATCGGGTCCAGACACGAGATGCTGACGGAGTTCTACAACACGGTCTCACCTGCCCTTATCGCTAGATTCAAAGGTATGTGAACCAGGGAACAGGGAGTTAGGATAAACAATTTATAGAGAGTTATGAAAGTAGCTGAACATAATTTGACGTGTTTTGAGCCAAACAACTTTAGAGTGATGTTGGCATACATGTATGTTACATGGGACATAAGCACCACTTTTCTAGCCTACTAACTGTACAAACTGTTGAAGAAAAATTGTTGTGTATACATTACATATTAATACCATTAAGAAACATTTTTTGAATTTTTTGGATGAAATGAAAGAGAAAAATTATGTTGTTTAGAACATATTTCCTGGGATTGGCCCCTAGAACATAGGGAACAAGCTGAACACATTCTTACATTATAAACGTTCTTGCCCTTTAATTTACATGGGTTTATGTTTTTTCATCGCTTTCATATTTCAGCATGTGTTTAAAAACCATTATTGTTAGATTTGAACCCTGAAGAATCTGTGAATTGGATTTCATCAGATAGTATGACAATAAGCCAGTTCATAGTTGCAGTCTGAGCATTAGCAGATAAAGGTCATTGCAGACCAAATTGTGAAATACACGGAGACAAAATACTGGGTACGTGCTCATGAAAGTTATGTAATCATTATTCATTTATGCACAAGCAGTGCACTCCATGATACACAGGTGGAAGTATTCTTTGAAAAGGGGAAACAAATGCTATTGATTTAGCACCTCCATCACTGTAGGAGTGATTATTTCAAAATGTACAAAGTGGGACCTCTTCATGTTTTGAAGATCTGAAGATATTCGGGGTCATTTGGGACATGTGCTAACCATGAACTGGTCTATTGACAAACACCTCTGCTGACAATTGCTCCAATTCAATTTAAAAACTCTAACCAAATTCCTAATTACAGCTCTAGAATCAACACTATAGTTAACTTTGTCAAAATACAGCCCATAGGAAATACCATTTGAGCATATGTCTGGTCACCTTCAATTACCCCTCTCTTTAGATTTTAGCCTGGTGTTTCAAAGAATATGAAATTGGACTAAGAAGAATTTAATATGAATATGAAGCCTATCTCTACATCTTTCTCTACCTCATTCTCTACATTAAAATTTAGTTGTTGTGTCATAAGTGATATGTCTTTAATACTATTGCAATTCATATTTTGGTGTCATAGAGCGTGAGGAGAACGTGAAAGCAGATATCTTCCATGCCTACATCACCCTTCTCCGTCAGACAAAACCAATCAACACAGGCTGCTTTGATCCGGATGCTATGGAGGAAGATGAAGGGTAAGCCAAGGATTTTTATGCCTCCGCAACGTATGTATCTTGCAGAGCTAATGAAATGATTCGATTTTGGGGTCAAAGGTCAAAGGTCACAGGGCTCATTATGTATGCAAAAATAGCTCGTGATCACATTATCATTAGAACCTGTGGATGGATTAGCATCAAACTCAGGACGTGTTTGTATCTTGCAGAGCCAATGAACTGGTTAGATTTTGGGGTCAAAGGTCTAAGGTCACAGGGCTGTATGCAAAAATAGCTTGTGAATGCATAATCATTAGAACCGACGAATGGATTACTATCAAACTCAGGACATGTATGTGTTAGCTTTTTGATGTACATGTACCAAATTTTCCAAGCAATGTAACACTCCTTTAAACTTTGTTAAGAGTGAGTGAATGATTCCTGAGCCCATTCAGTAAATAAGTTGTTGTCTGCTTAATCATTCATGTAGAAATAAGTTATTCTTAACAAATATGTAGGTGTACTGTGGGGTGTTTCACAAAGATCCTAAGTTGAACTTATCTTTAAGTTGGACTTAACCATTATAGAAAGCCGTTAGCATCTTCGAAAATATTTGGTAGAAGTTATTTTAAAAGGCATAAAATGTTGATTCAAATCATTCATTTCTTCTATTATAAAGGAGATTTTATGTTCTGGATGTGGAATTTATGAAAAGTCTAAAATACTTGAATTTTTGCTTTTGAATATATTTTATTTCAAGGCTACAAATGGCTCTCCATAATGTTAAATCCAACTAAGAGCTAAGTTTGACTTAGGATCTTTGTGAAACACCCCCTGGCCTCTGAGCACTGACATATGATCTGGAATGAATTTGTCAGCCCAGAGGGTATTTTCAAACCTGTTTTTAATTTTTTTAGTTTGATAATCTGTGGAGTATTTACATTTAGAATATGTAGGAATAGAGTTTTGTGATTTGTTTGGTTTGCACAGACCAGTGGCCATCTTGAAGCAGCAGGTGCAGAACATTGTGAGGGCGCTCCACAAGCAGATGAAGGAGAAGAGCATCAAGACGAGACAAGGCTGCCTTAATCTCTTGACGGAGCTCATCAACGTCTCACCCGGTGCCCTGACAGCTCATATCCCATCACTTGTACCAGGAATTGAGTTCTCTCTCATGTAAGATGTTTCAACCAAATGCTTTTTTTTTTTCATTACAGTTTAAGAATGACTTGTCTGTTGCAAGAAAAGTGTGCAAATTATTGATGTGCTATGAAAAAGATTTGCTTTATTATTTGTTGTAGTAGTAAGTTGTAGTAGTAATGGTTATTTTAACTGACTGCTAAGACAGCATGAATGCTTGTTAGTAAGCAACCAGAGGACCGACGGATTAAGGTCCTCTCCGAGGGACCTGGTAATGAGGATTAATGCCTTACCAAAGGGCACTAGTGCATCGACTTGGTTTTGAACCCTTTAGCCGTATTACGAGACCACTGCTCTACCCACTGAGCTATCGTGTTGTATTCCAAGTAGACTGTAAACAAGAACAGTGAACAAGACTTGCATGAAGACACCAAAGTTTTAAGACAAAAATACACATCCAAGCCTGTTCAGACAGTTTTATTTGAGTTACTGCTGAATATTTGTCATAGTAATAAAATTTCATCTTATCATGTATTCAAGTAAATAATTTGAAAATAGAGAATAATTAGAAGGATAATATGATCGAGGAGAAGAATTAATATAAAGGAGAAGCAAATGACTTGAAGGGTTGCTAGAATCTTGTTAAATATAACTAATCCAGGAATTGTTTTTTTTTTAAATGGATATAAAAATCACCCTTTCCCTTCTAAATTAATTTTTATCCATCAGCGACAAGAACAGTAGTTCCAACATGAAGATTGATGCGCTGGCCTTCCTCAACTGTCTCCTGAACAACCACAGCCCTGAAGCTTTCCATGCTCACATAGCTCTCATTGTTCCTGTAAGTAGATCTCTAATCCCAATTCAGGTGGGATACCACATACAGGGTTCCCACGGTCATGGAAAGTCTTGGAAAATGAAAAAAAAATCCCTAAATCATGGAATGTAATTGATCTTTGGTGTAGGCCGTATTTGGCTATGACAGCCTTCCAGATGAAATGACAATGGGCACAGTATTCGTATGTCGCTTGGATGCCGCAACCCATACCAAAATGGTACTTATCTGGTCATGGAAAGTCATGGAAATTCATGGAATAACAAAAATAAAAACATTTAAATTTCTGTTGGAGCCTTGACATAGTCATGTGCCTTTCTTAGCAATGTGTGGCTGGTATTGTAAAAGTGCCAATTTGTGCTTTGGAAAAGATTACCAGCTTCAGCAAAGCACATCATCGAATACTACTTACAACCAGTTATAATGTTTAAAAAGCGGAGTTCACTGGATTCTTCTAGTAATCTTCAAAGGGCTTATGCATTCTATTATGAAGATAATGACGATGAGGGTTAGGAATATATATCTCAATTATCTAATTCAAAGAAAATAGGACAAACCATTTTATTGAATTTGTGACATCTTTTTTGGTTTGATGTTCATTATCTACATACTGTAATAAAATTTGATTTTTCTTGAAAATTTAATATCACTTCTTTTTTGTTCTATATTTATATTAGACATTTTCTACAAGAAGAATGATAATAATGATGAATACTTATCAGTTGTATAATTTTTACTTTTCTTTTAGAATGGTAGGAGTTGGGGGGGGGTAACAAAAATAATGGAACTTTTCATTTTCTCCATATTGCCTAGATACATTACATGATTTGTAGAATGTAATCCTTTCTATGTATTCTTTTCTTGTTGCTAGCCTGTGGTTGCTGCAGCTGGAGATCCATTCTATAAGATCACATCAGAGGCTCTCCTTGTCACCCAGACTCTTGTGAAAGTCATCAGGCCACTGGGTATGTCTCGGCCAGTTGACTGAGTGATTTATTGATTGATTAATTAACTGATTGATTGATTGATGGATTGATTGATAGACCAGTTATTTTATTGATTGATTGATTGATTGATAGACCAGTTATTTTATTGATCGATTGATTGATTGATAGACCAGTTATTTTATTGATTGATTGATTGATAGACCAGTTATTTTATTGATCGATTGATTGGTTAATTAATCAATTGATGGATTGGTTGATTGATTGACATATACCAATAGCATATTAATACAATAGAACATATTTCAATGTAATCATATCTACATAAAAAGATATGACAATGGTTGGTAAAGCCAGATGATAGTTGAGATGGCCCTACAATGGATTGTATTTCTATCTCAAGTTTATTACTACATTCCATTCTTAATAACATATAACAATGTAATCTAAAATTTCAAATGAAAATGTCAAATATATCATTTTTCCAATTGCACAGGATGTCATTTTCATAGATTTCAAGAAACAAACAAGAAGATAATTATATCTAGTCATTTTTAGAGCTGTTATTTTATGGAGAAGTGGATGATTTGTGAATACCTGGATGTGAAGGGGATTTTGTTAAAGCCGATGACAGTACTGACTGAAAATGTGCGTCGTTTGAATTAACTCAATACTGGCTATCAGTCAAGTTGAGTAATATGGAATCAATTATAATTTTCAATAGGTAAATTCCATTCATAATATCTCTTTTTTTCTTCTCTTTTTCATCACAATCTAGTCTAAGGCTCGCAAAAATTATTTTTTTCATCAAAATCCAGACTAGGATCCGCTATTGCCTGATAACAAGCCTCTTGATCTAACTGAACAATCCTGCCTTACAAAACATTACATTGTTATTTTGATCTTATTCCATTGCAGAGAAAGATAATGGATTTGACTTCTCCCCGTTCGTCCTTGACCTGTACGGCTGCACTCTGACCCGTCTCAAGGCAGCGGACATTGACCAAGAGGTCAAAGAAAGGGCAATCTCATGCATGTAAGTGCACTTACATTAGAAAAGTCCACTGATTCCATTCTAGGATCTCATCGCAAACTCGTACCAAAACTATAAACCAGATTTTCTTCGGATTACACTTTTGAATGCAGAATGTTACCAACAATTATGCCTTTTGTATTCTAGGCACATTTTTTCCTTCATGTCCCTACACACATTGCTAAGCTAAATATGACGTAGGCATTGTGTATCATCTTTAAGTGCTGGTGTCTCCCATATGTAAGAAAAATAAGATACAAAAGAGATGAAAACATATTGACAGATATATACTTTTATTGTGTTCAGTGCTATTTTGCATGTGTATACATTGCAGCTATTTCAGGGTAATTTACAAGTATATGGCTTTCAAATCATTTTAACCCATTGCCCATGGGAAGAGAATGATTAACTGTATTCAGCCCAGATGTAAATGTGAGTATCCAGTAAAAAAAGAAAATCAAGTCCAGCTGTGTAGAAGTTTCAATCAGACAGTTATTGAATGAAAATTTGCCTTGGCTGCTTCTGGTGAAATATATTGAAAAGTGGATTCTGATTTCCTTATTCTATTTTAAATTATATCAAATTAATGTGCAAATGGGTCCAACATAAGCCACTCTCCTTCTGAACCATCACTTAGCCTTTTTCTCCTTTTTACCAATCAGGGGCCAGATCATCTGTAACCTTGGCGACCACCTGAAGTCCGAGCTGTCTACCTGCTTGCCCATCTTCTTGGATCGTCTGAGGAACGAGATCACTAGGCTGACCACGGTCAAAGCTCTGACTCTCATCTCTGGCTCACCACTTGAAGTGGATCTCTCTCCGATTCTGGTGAGTTTAGTGTAGATGCCATCAATGTCCAGTTTAAGTTGGGGGGGGGGGTACACCTGGCCTGTACTACCTTTTAAACAAACAGTTTGCAGTTGGGTCAAGGTTCTTACTCTCATTGCTGGCTCACCAATTCAAGTGGATCTCTCTCCGATTCTGCTGAGTTCAGTGGAGATGCCATCAATAACAGATTTAATGGGGGTACACCTGACCCATACTACCTTGGCATACAGATCAAGGCTCTTACTCTCATCACTGACTCACCACTCAAAGTGCCATTGCATGATTGTTTTCTTATTGTCATTGTATCTACTCTGTTTCAAAGCAAAATGCCTATCCATCATTCAGTTGTCATGCTGTATTAAAGCAGGTGAAATATGCTTTCCAATCCTTAATATCATCCTTTGTGTAAATATTATTGCCTGCACTTGAGCATGGCTACTATTATAGTATTGTCACATTTTTAAAGACAATAATGGATTAAAAAAAACTTGTGTGGAGCTATAGATATTTTAGATATGGACTGATCTTGTAGTCTCATTACAACATTTGTTGGTCAGTGCACATTCATACAATGTACCTTTGATACATCTTACGGTAGTTACTGTTTGGTCCCCAAATTTGAATACACATTGATCAATACATAATTTATTATATCATGTATGTTTTATACTTTTGTAGGGGCAAGGTGTACCCATTTTGGCCTCCTTCCTGCGTAAGAACCACAGAGCTCTCAAATTGGCAACGCTGTCATCTCTCAACATACTCATCAGGAACTACGGTAAGCAGGGGTATCCTGACGACAGAGTGAACAAAATAAACATTTAGAGTTATTCATACCATAATAATGATAAATCTGGATTTGTATAGCGCTTAATATAAAATATAATCTCTAAGCGCTTTACAGCTAGTATTATTAGCCCGGTCATCAGATTCAATCACGCACAGTGTGCATCATCTCCACTCCCTGGGGAGTATTCCTATCGTATGGTCACCGTGATTTCTCTCCTACGTATGGAGTGGCAAATGTAGATTAATGCCCTTGCCAAAGACATTAGCGCCATGTTGCAGATTGAACCCACTACCTTTGCATTTCCAGTCAAGTGCTCAAACCACTGGAGTATGACAACTCTACAAAGCTCAATTCCTTGTACAAAATGGACAAGGAGATGAGGTAATGTTTTTAAAGTCACCCATCAGATGTAATAACTGTTTTCTTAGCAGAGAAGTGGCTTCAAAAGGAGATGGACTTTCGGCAAAGGTGAAAAAAATATTTTTGAGCTTTTCCATTCTCTTTATCTTCTTTTATCTACGATAATAAATTATCGGTATTTTTGTACGTGACAAACGGGAGAGCTATCCGCTCTAAGTAACTAAATTGCTGATTTGAGATTTACATAGCTTTAGTGATCTCATTTGATTTATTTCAAACTTTTGCTTTTCTGTTTCTCTTCTTTTTCCAATTTCATACAAAATGAAATTATTTCAAAGGTTGGATTGCCGTGTAATAGTCATTCAGGGTGATAAAGACATTGACATAATGTTGACATAATAATTCAGTTGACTTCTGTTCTCATTTTAAGGATCCTCCCTGACAAGTACGATGATTGATGGCATCATGACAGAGCTGCCTCCGCTCATCAACGAGAGTGACCTCCACATCTCCCAGTTGACCCTTAACCTATTGACCTCTCTGTGTGAGATCCACCCATCCAGTATGGCTAAGATCTATGATCACATCCTAGTGGAGATTCTAATTCTGGTCAGATCTCCTCTGCTCCAAGGTAAAAATATATTATTCTTGTATGAATTTAATCAAGAAATAAAATATAGAAAAACAAGTTTTGTTCTTGCCTTTTTTTGTTAGGTTATCTTAATAGGTTTTCTCATTTTGCACTCTAAAAAATTGTATATTAGTCAGTGGCACTTTTCTTTTATTAAAGTCGCCTGTTCACAAAAGTTTCTTCATCAAAATAGATACAGAATCTCAAACCTGTCATGAAATGAAATGAAATGAATATTCAATACTATTATCACTCATTAATAGGCCTTGAAGAAAAAGTGAATTTAGATTTGTGAACAAATGCAGGCAGATCTTATCCCTGTTCCAATATGATTTTTTAAAGTAAATATATGTAATTTTTAAAAGTGACATGATTCCAATGACCATGTACTGCTTTGTATAGTATGTAATGTATGGTTATTCAAAACGTGTCTTCTCAATCTGTGTTTTTCTCTATTTTTCTTTTTTCTTTGTGCATTCTATTCACTCTTGCGGTTTACTCTGATGAGTGCAAGACTTCTACTCAACACTCTTCTCTGTTTTGTTTTGTTTTGTTTTTCAAACAGGTGGTGCCCTGACTGCCATGTTGGACTTTTACAAGGTACTGGTCTTGACCAAGACCTCTAAGATGGGGTTCCAGGAACTCTTGGGACTACTGACGGCTCCTGTCTACAGCCCAACAGAGGCTACTCAACCGTCTAGCACACCCTATGCAGTCCACAAACAGGTAAACAAACAGACTTGACTGAACATACTGTTTGTGCACCAATAGGTTGGGGCATAGATGTTAGCTAATATGCATTCAATAAACAGTTAAATACATATATAGACTTAATGTGCATTAAATGAATGTGTAGTTGCATAGATGGGACTATACATGCGTATCACCAACAGGTAAATACATGAATGGGACAATAAGTTTACAAACGGGTAAATACATGGATGGGACTGAAAGTGCAGTTCACAAGCTAGGCGACACACCCCAAAAAGGGCTAGTACCTAAATACCTCCATGTACATGCTGTCCTCGATTTTCTGTGACGTGAGATAAAACCTTCCATTTTGATCTCAATTACTTTGCAGGCTTTCCATTCAATTGCAAAGTGTGTTGCTGTTTTAACGATTTCCTGTGCCAACCAAGGATCAACCGTTGTTCTTCAATTTGTAAATGATATCAAGGTGAGCCTACATATATCTCTCTTTTTTTTCTGTCAATTTCATTTTTTTTGTTTATTCTATTTGATTATTCATGTGAATTATTCTGTCAATCTTCTTTTGGTACATATGTCTTATTTTCAATTTTTCATATTTTTTCAAATGTGAATATTCTTGTTTGAAGATGCTTGTGTTCTCCTTTTCCGTTGTTGCTGTATATAATTTATGATGTTGTGAAGTACTTGTATTTTCTATCAAAGGTATTGTTGTATACGTGTATGCACTTGTATGTAACTCTTATGTTTCCCTTCAAGATCACATTCAAAACAAATGTCATTTACGATTTTATCATCCCAAAAGAGTTTTTTCTTCTCCAATTAAGATATATATAAATATAAATAAAGAATTCTTGTGAAATTGACTGCTCAAAAAAATAAGAAGATATCCCCCAATTATGCCTCAAATGCTTAAAGTTATTAATTGGAGTTATTTGAGTATACTTTCTGCGGACTGTAAATCTTGGCCTTTCCTGCTTTGTTTTGTTAATTACTGGCACTTTGAAACAGCAGTCATTAATACCACTCTTTCGAAATCATAGAATTTGTGTATCATTTCTCTGTGCTTCATACCGAATTACAACACCGGTAATGCAAATGATGATGATATTGTTTAGGTTGTATCATTATTTGCATTTAATAACTTTATTGCGTCTCTTTCCAGAATCCTGAATCAACAGATTCTATCAGGTTGTTTGCTTTATTGGCTCTTGGTGAGATAGGAAAGCATGTGTAAGTATACTCTTAAAGAGAAGCTTGAGTTCTGGGAAAGGTGAAAATTGATTTGGTTAGCTTTTTCATTCTTTTTATGACAGTGTGGAAGAGTATCATAGAAAAATGTCCTCTGAAAAGGATGGTTCGTCAAATGCCCTCATATTCGAAATATGACAAATAACAGCTAATAATGGGTTTGAACCACACTTTCATGCCACATGTTTGTGTAGTCCCATAAACACATTTCTGTGTACAGTGTTTGTGACTTTTAGCAAGAGTGGGCCAATTTCTTATCATTTTGATGATTCCAAAACCTCACAATATACACCAAGACATGACCAACCTTTTCCATTCTAATATTCCATGCAGAGATTTGAGCGGTCAAGCTGAGCTTCAGAAGGTCATTGTAGAATCTTTCTCATCACCCTGTGAGGAGGTCAAATCGGCCGCTTCTTATGCCCTTGGTAAGTAAGATTGCATTATCGTCATGGTCATTTCAATATCGTGAGGGGAAACCCGCCCTTGATAGTGAAATTGTTTTGAAGGAAAGCAGAAAAATCAGAGAGATGACATTGGTGAACGTTTGAACAAAATCAGAAGAGCAAAATGTTTTTTAAATGTTTCATTTGATATCATTATACATTTTGGAATTTCAAATTGGTAATGTCACCATGCCTTATGATCAGGCAGCTCTCCTATGTGGATGACTACGTTGTAATTTTTCAAATTTTATAGCTGAGGATATACATTTGTACAGTAACAACATGCCATCTTTAAACATAGCTTGAGTACAGCACAGGTGAGAAACTTACTCAGGACAGTAATGGAATTAATGACATATTAGCATACATTTAACTAAAATTTGGAGGCTTGTCCCCCAAAGTGTCAAGTACTTGTAGCTTACAACAATCAAAGAGAGAACTACAGAAAACTGATCGTATTATCAAAGTGGTCTAAAAGGAGTCATCTGGAATGTACTATTTAGAAAGCGTAACAACAATTTGTTGACTTGTCCCCAAATACATTGAAAGTCAAATAGCTAAAGTTACAGCAATCAATGAGAGAACTACGGGCAATTCAAAAGGTCACAAAGAGTTATGTAGAATTAAGTGTAGATGTATATGTATATAATTATCCATCTTGGAGAATTCAGAACAACGTTTGCAAACATTCTATTGATTCCTTTTCTCCATGAATGTGTTATTTGTTTCCTTCCAGGTAATGTTAGTGTAGGCAACCTTCCCAAGTACCTTCCGTTTGTTCTACAAGAGATAGAGACACAGCAGAAAAGACAGTACCTACTACTACACTCTCTCAAAGAGGTAAGACATTGACAAAAAAGGCAAATCAAAGTCTAGTTTGTGTCATAAGTGATGTCATTTCAAAGAGAGACATCTTCTGAGGGAAGGCATCAGGTTTTTATGGAAATTTTGTTTTGATCAAAGAGAGTATTTTGTTTTTGAGATATTAAGGAACAGCAGGAAAGCCAGTACCTTCTGCTACACTCTCTCAGATAGATAAGGCGATTATGAGAAAACTGAACATAGGTTGTTAATCAGTACAATCAGTGATGTCTTTTGAGAAAGACATCTCATGAACAACCATCTCGTTTGTGTGGCAATGTCGTTTTGATCAAAGAGAATAGTTTTTTTTAAAGAGGATGAGACACTACAAAAGAGACGCATCTACTACACTCTCTAAAAGAGGTAAGATGACGATAAATGTGGAAGAAAGTCCTTACTTATATTTTCATGGCTATGTTCATGTCTGATATTAAAGGTTCAAGGATTGTTGATTGGTTGAACATAGACAGAGACATGTATACTGGAGACTCTTTTTTGCATCCATATAGGTTATTTATTTTATTTTATTGAGCCCCTTCAGAGCGATATCTACATGTATGTACATGTTGGTGCCTGTAATATATCATATTGAGATCGTCACCTTGTTTCCATTAGCATTACACAGATTCCAGTATTTATTATGCTATGATAGTGTAAACTGTATTTTGTGTTATGTTAGTGTTATAATGCTTATTTGTTAGATCAAAGATCTTGCGACAAGACCTGTTCCTACTTCAGCATTATTCTAAGGCTTACATAAATTTAGAAGCTTACATAGAAGTCATGAGGTTATGTTGATGCATACATGACCATGTAGTCCCGTCTTATATAAATTGATGTTGATGGTATCTTTCAGATCATCTCATGTCAAAGTGTTTCCCAGGCCGGTGTGGATGGACTGAAGCCGTTTGTTGAAACAATTTGGTGAGTTACATCATCATGATCAGTTTAGATTTTCATTTCGATGAAAAAGCAGCAACAAAAAAGAGCAACAACAAAATCCAATTGAAATGTGGCTATAAAACTTAAATTGGCTTTTGCTTTTAAAGTGATTCAGTGTTGATGAATGCAATGTTATAGTGAGATTGCAGTTGGAACAATGCAATCTATGAACAAAAATGATAATGATTACTGAAAACATACAATTAATGTGTAGCATATACAGTGTGATGAAAGGGGAAGAAATATAATAAAAAAATTTAGAAAGAATAGTTTGTGAGAGGAAATCAATCCATAAATGGGGCTTTCTTCATGATCGGTATAAAAAATATTTTTTACAAAGCCTAAGGTATAAAAACGTCAGAGAAATGGAAAGAAAAATAGAAAGAAAATGTAGGATATCTTGAAAAATATTTAATATGTATTTTTTTTTTTGGGGGGGGGGGGAGGTGGTAATTATTTCAGACTACCGGTACCGATCAGAAACAATGCTCTTGATTTTGCTCTTTTTTTAATGTAAAGATGAAAGGGTCTATGTTCTGAGTACATGTACCTGTTCATATTTCTGTTGCAGGATAAACTGTGTTATTGATTTAATTGACTGGTAAGTAACTCTGTTTTTATGTTTTTGTCTTTTTGTCTACAGGTCAATGTTATTTAACCATTGTGAGTGTCCGGAGGAAGGAACAAGAAATGTAGTTGCAGAATGTTTGGGAAAACTTACCCTCATAAACCCTGAACAACTGCTACCAATGCTAAAGGTGAGAAGGTTCAGTCAGCTTGTCTTAGATCTAGCTTTTCCAATCCCATTTCTTATTGCACCCAGGTTTGAGCAAAGGCCTTTTTAACCCGTTGACTACAGAATGCATTAATTGCCATAGGCTTAAAGGTAAAGACCAGTTTTGGAAATGCCCCTCTCTCAAAAGAATGAAATGGAAGCTCTCATTACCAATCATGTGAAAGAATATGTTTTGACTAATACGTGATGATACAAATTTTGCCGGGAAAGTCAGGAAACCGCCTACTAATTGATATATTTGGTAAATTATTATATCTATTGGGACCAAATAGATATTGCGCACGTGGTCGCATAGTCCCATATACATCTTTCTGTGTACAGTGCTTGTAACTTTATCAAGACTGGGCCAAATTTCTTATCATTTTGATGATTCCAGAACCTTGCAGTACACACCAATACTTATATGCTAGATGATCAACCTTTTCTGATCGATTCCACAACGTTTCTTTCACAATGCAATCGCATGACCAGAACTGGTCTTTATCTTTAATACTGGGGCCCCTTGGTTCCAGTGAGCAATGGGTTAACCTATGACACAGTAAACCAACATACCAGTGTAATGTGCTGCACATTTCTATATCTTATTTAAACACACAAATAAGAGAGTACATATACGGGCCTTTGTGGCATGAAGCTACATTTTTTTTGGGGGGGGGGGGGATATCTTGCACCTCAACTTGGCATTGATTTACACATTAATTGGTTTTCTGTTTAGAGCATTGGTTTTTTTAGAGGTGATTTACTGCATCTTGATTGAGAGAGAGAGCATATAGCTCTCATTTATTTCTTCCAATATGTACAATTAAAAAACAAACAAGTGACCAGTATGTCATGCATAATTTCATTTTTACTTCAATATATTTGATAACAGAGTAATACATACATATGAGCTAGTAATACAAATAAATTCAAAGAAATGAAAGAAAAGGTGTCCCTAAAAAGCCTCAAGGGCTTGTGCGGCGAGGATTAATCTTCATTTTGTCTAGTTATCACTATGTGTACTTGATATTTTATATGTTGCTTCTTTTTGTGTTATACTTTTGGTGTACTTTCGTTTTGTTCTAATGGCTGTTTGCTCCTCTATCCTTTGTGGTCCTTTTGGAAAGGTTTGCCGGCTAAATGCCAGTTAAAACTGGTCATTAGATCAAAATAATGATGTTTAGATTCAATACATGGACATTCGATGAACAGATTAATTATGCTCATATTTATGATAATTAGAATGGTGGTGCCGGTATTGATAAGGATGATGATAGTAATATTGATGATAGAAAATGGTGATCTCATGATGTTGATAATGTTGAACGTGATAGTTATGGTTTTATTTTCGGCTGAGTAGGAGTTACAGTACTGATAAAGGTAAAATATTGAAACAATGGTAGTATTGAAAGTCATGTATTTATGTACACAGCAAAATTGTTGTTATTGAATTGATATTGGTTAAGTAACAAGATTAGATGGGCCAGACATGAACATTATAATCAGTGGGAAGAAAGCTGAACAGGTTGAACGTTTTACGTACATTGGTAGTGTTATCACCTGAGAGAGAGAGAGAGAGAGAGATAAGTCAATGATATCATGCAATTGGTGATTTAAACAAGCAGGAACCTTGTAAAATTTAAGACTATGTCACATATTCATGTTCACTTGTTTCCCCTCTGTTTTACCAGACCAATTTGAAGTCTGATTCAGCCTACACAAGGAGTACAGTAGTCACAGCAGTCAAGTTCACAATCTCAGATCAGGTAATTATCAAACTACTACTATCTATCCATTCATTAGAGGCGATATTAAACTTTTCTCTACTTTGTCAGTCTTATATTTGACGCATATTCATGCATGATCAGGACCAAAGGTAACGTTGGTTTTAGTTTAGCTGCAGGAAAATGCTCTCCGATAAATGGAGATGTTTGTATTAGTTTAATGAGTTGTAATAATTCGGTAAAATGATGGTAACGATGCTAGTTGTGTAATGCATGAAATGCACAATGTGATGATTAAGAGTGAAAAGATCATACTGAAGGAAATGCATATTGAACAGAACTTACAAACATTTGATTATTCTTGAAGCCAGTTTTCAAATAATCCTCGAAAGTTGTAACTGTGATTGATAACTTATTCCTTCTACATTATGTATTTATATATATATATATATATATATATATAGATATCTACATATCTATGTGCCACCCCCTCCCCCTTTTGTGTGTGTATATTTATTTAAAAAAATGTCTTATGCAGTCTTATTGATTTTAAATAATTTCTTCTGATAGCCTCAAGCCATTGACCCTCTGCTGAAGGCATGCATCGCTGAGTTCTTACAGACCATGCAGGATCCTGATCTCAATGTCAGACGGGTGTCACTGGTTACGTTCAACTCAGCTGCACACAACAAACCAACCCTCATTAGAGATCTACTAGAAACTATCCTACCACATCTCTACAATGAAACGAAAGTCAAGGTGGGAAGGAATTTGGTGGATTTTAATGATTTATATATCATCAGTTGAGAGCTAGAACAGTGTTAACCCTTATATATACTTATACATAGACTTGATCCCCTTCTGGCCCTCAACAGACAGTAGTGTGTATTAAGATCCTATGCCTCCAATTGGTCAAAACTGCAGGCGTGAAATTGGCTATTAGCTGCTATATCACAAACAGAAATTCAAATACATCGTACTCCAGGGCAATAGTATACAAATATTGACTCCTTTGAGGGGCATTGTTAATACTCTTGTCCAAGGTGATTTAAACTGTGCCTCAAGACTAGGTCGAGGGCATAGTGCAGTCTCAAGATCACTGAGGAGCTATGCTTTGATCTGTAAACATATTTAAAATAAATTGAATGCATTTAGTCAGGCACATTGTAAAATAAATATTCATATTCATATAAGGACCCACATGTCAGATGTGATGTATAAACAAATATTGACTCTTCATTTTGGGGTCACAGTTAAAATTATATATAGCTATTGGTGATCTCAAGATTGTGCTGTGTCCTATGCGTGTAGATCAATAGTTTATTCCACTCACAGAAGTCAGCTGGCAATTTTAAAGCTTATTAAATCACTAAATCTCACCTCTTTGACACAAAAACTGATGATGAAGTTTGTATATTATTTGGCTCTTTGCCCTATGATACTCTTTGCCCTATGATTGAAGTGTTTGATATGTTGATTTTGTTGCAAGAGTCATTACATCAGTTTGATCTTTGCTCTCACGTTTACAGAAAGAGTTGATCCGAGAGGTAGAGATGGGTCCCTTCAAGCACACAGTAGATGACGGTCTCGATACAAGAAAGGTAAATTAATCCATTTTCAATTTTCAACAAGGGTATCTTCATGTACCAATGAGTTTTTGTATTGAGATATTTAAACAAAATCTGTATGTACCTCATGGCACAAGGTGCCAATATCTTACTTTTGTTATTCTGAGAAAAACAATGTTATATCAACAACAATAAAGATTAGGGTTTCTTGGAGGTAGTATCATTGATTTTAAATGAAAAGAAAACAAAGTGAGACTGCTTTATATATCCAGAAGAATAAGATAGTAAATACCCAACACTCAAGATAAAGTCTGTATTTTCAGGGAAACCTTTAGCCTGTTCATACCTCATTTTTATACAGGGACCACATGTAAATGAAAATATTGATATTAATGACAACGAATTTAGATTTATAGTCCGTGTATTTTTTTTTTCTCCTGAATTTACATAGCCGCTGAGTACTATTTTTAACCCAGCTTTTGCCGGGCTACCCTAACAAGGCACTTAAGTATTTAACAATTTGTTTTCTTCCTACCGAGGAACCATTCACCTGGGTGGAGAGGGGCAAGTGTAGATTAATGTCTTGCCAAAGGATGCTTGAATTGGGGCAGGGATTTGGAGACTTACCCACTAGACTATGCCACTTCTATATACACAGTGTGTAGACTCTTTTGCTTCTTACCGAGGCTGCATTTGAATGCATGCACACACTTCTAGGGTCATTTACCAACAGAATTGATTATGTTTTGTAATGATTTGTTTTAACCAGGCTGCGTTTGAATGCATGTACACACTACTGGAGTCATGTCTGGACAGACTGGATATCTTTGAGTTCCTCAATCACCTAGAGGATGGGCTCAAAGACCACTATGATGTCAAGGTAAGACCTGTCACTCAGTGGCGTAAATTTGTTATGGGGAGGGGGATGATTGCAATCAGGGGCTGAGACTTCTTGTGCAAACACACACACAAGACTTTGAAGAAGAAAAAAATTGACTCATTTTGGGATGTCCTAAATGTATTTTTCAGTATTTTTGTAGCATTTAAAGAGAGGTGTTCACTACTACTAAGAGTCACTTATATTCAGTTTGTCAAAATTTTAGACAAGGATTGATTTCAAATTATATTTTCCTTGAAAAAGTAGAGAGTGTGTTAAGGAACCACCTGGAATATATATATATAGCACTCTGGCATAACACATTCCCATTTACACATGGGTGGAGAGTGGCAAATGTGGATTAATGTCTTGCCAAAGGACATTAGTTTTGGGCTTGAATTTGAACCCTAAACCTTCGAATTGAGAGTCAAGCGAATGAACCACTATACTACAACATCTTTAAAGCCCAGACATACTAGGATGCAGAGTCTATGAAGAAGAATGATGAAATTGTTTTTTTTTTTTCACAGATGCTGACGTACTTGATGCTGGTCAGATTGTCAACACTCAGCCCACATGCAATCTTACAAAGTGAGTCATTATTTTTGTTTAAAGAGAAGGTTGAGTTTTGGTGAAGGTTAAGAATAATTCATGGGCTTTCCCATGCTTTTTATTTCATTTTGGTAGAATATCATATTAATGTCCCCTTAAAATGTTTTCTCTACAATTTCCCTCATATTAAAAAAAAATAAATATAGGAACAGCTGAGAGTTTGGACAACACTTTCATTCCACATCTGTGTGTAGTCCCACATGCATATTTATGTGTGCAGTTCATGTGATTTTTCTGATGTCTCTGAAAATGTCATTGGTCGCTCTTTACTCTGCTGGAGATCCACAGAATAACAGTGGCATTTGATGATTATGTAGATGCATCTGAAATGGGCTGTTTGCCATATTTATACACGTACATATGTATGATTTACTGGTGTATATCAACTTTTTAAATATTGTTTTGAAAATAAAAACAAACAAACAATTCTCTTGTATCCCATCCAGGGCTGGACAGACTGATTGAACCACTGAGAACGACATGTACCACTAAGGTTAAAGCTAATTCAGTCAAGCAGGAGTTTGAGAAACAGGATGAGCTGAAGCGATCAGCGATGCGGGTGGTATCTGCTCTCCAGGCTGTCCCTGACAGCGGTAAGTCTGAAATACATTGTTCCTCAGTTCTACAATCCTAACATATCCCTTTAAACCCACTGCACACTATACAATCCTCCTGCGATCCGATTTAAGAAGAAATGCCAATTATACAGGATATAGAAATCTAACCAAACATCTTCTTGATATAGCTTTTTAATATTGATACAAATTCTAACAACCAGAATTTTAGTGCATTTAAGCCTTCTAGTCAGAATAAAAGCCAAATCAGCTTCAAATTGTAGACAGTTGCACTATTGGTCTGGCATCACTACGATTCATAGCAAAATTTGCTTTTCCATCAACAAGGAAGCTTGACAGCCGTTGAAATTTAGATTTCATTAATCCTTTGACTATTCAGATCCTTAATCATTAAGTTTTTACAAGTTTGGATGTTCACATCAAAGGCTGTTGCAAATTCGTCCAAAATCGGACAGTAGTCAGACCGTGCAGTATGCAGTGGGCTTTAGTGATCAGACATTTGCTCTGGTGACATTCGCCATGGATGGGCTTTATTTTTTATCAAAGATAAAGGGATAGACTTAGAATTGCAATTGTATTTTAGGTTATGTTTAGGGTCAAGGTTAGGATGTAGGTTTCGGTATTGTGTAAGGTAAGGTTCTTGGACCCTTGTATCCTATGTTTAACCAGACATAGTTTTAAATTCCACTAGGATGTGTGTAGTCCTACAAACCCCTTTGTGGGTAGTGCTTTTTGTATGTGATTTTTTTTTTCTTCATCAAGAGTGAATCACTTTGTGTATCATTTTGATGATATCAGAACCTCACAATATACGATGATACATTACTATTGTTATTTTAATCATGCTCAATAATTGATTTTTTATTAGTCACAATACAATATTCAATTCTCTTCCAATCTCTCATTCCCTTACAGACAAGAACCTGCTCCTCACCGAGTTCCTGATGCAGATCCGCTCAAGCCCCGAGATGGCCACGATGTTTGACAGCATCCAAAAGGATTCAACGCTCAGTAGCAGCGATTCACTTATGGATACCACTTAGATGTCGTTATTTGCCTCATGATCCAGGTTTTCTTAACTCTTTGCTAGAACTGACGATGCTCCACTTGTTTTTGCCTGTATTTACTTTTGATACCACACATGGGTGTAATTTTTTTTTTATTGGCTATAGAAATATCAGAAACTGCTAAGGGTACCTTAATAACATATGTGTCTTGAGCAGCCTCTTTGTGTTATTTCTAAAGGCCACAATCTCCTTGAAAGTCCATATGAAAAAACAAAACAAACATAAACAATGCTACGCTTTTTTATTATAGAAAGATGAGGTTCTGAGGTTCTATATTAATTATAACTTAAAGGGAGCTTTACTACACCTTGTGTCTAGTGAGAGGGTGGTCTCTGTGTTCAGGTTCCCCTAGTACACATTTCAATGAGAAATAAAATTCAAGGGAAATAAATATGGTCTTTACAGACAGGTAGTCTTTCTATACAGGGGGTTGCTAGAGCAGGTTTCATAATATAACCTTTCTTTCTGTGGCGATTTTCCCCAAAAGAAGGGTACATAAAGAGAGCAATAGATATTGGGTACGAGGAATTAATGCCACACTGTAGTAGAAGCACAAAATCCGCAAAATCCTCTCTAGCGCCATCTCAAGTTAGCTGTCTGCAAAGCAGAAATTAGGTTGGTCCATTGGCATCACGTGGAAGAAAGATGCATAATTACATGCCAAAGATGAATATCCAATTTCATGGTGTTGCAAGGCCACTTTCTTACAAAACAGTGTGTAAGTGCTATTTTGCAGGGGCTAAAATTCCCCATTCAAACCCTTGGAAAATGGCTTGGAATTGATTTTAAATTCAATGTTTCTAGTACAGTAGATGGGTTGTTTCAACCAGAAAGTTGAAAAGATCAATGAAAACTTGCTTGTCGTTGAAAATGACAAAATGTCCTTTGCACATATTTAGACTACTGAAGCTCATTTTCTTTATTTTTGTTTGCTCATTTCCAGCTTATAGACACTTTTTACTGGAATATGTTGGTGCGTAACTGTGTCGTTTACATGGATGTGTAATCTTAAACTGTCAGGGTAAAGTTTTGTTTGATTCTGGGAAAATTTATTTTCCATCATTACAAGAAATGGTGATTACCTGTAGGTTTCCACCTATTACTCTAGATTAAACATTAGAAAAATACAGGGGGACATTTAGAGGCAACTGCTATATCTTCTTTACATTTACTGTTAATTTAAACTGATATTTTGATATGTGCTTTTATTTCTTGTTATGAACAAGCCTTCTTTCACGTACGTGTAAACCATGTACCCTCGTACTTGTATTTTTAATATTTAGTGATAACTATAAGTATTGTAAATGTAGACTGATATTTAAACGAAATACATGTATGTACACTGTCTTTTGTTTGCATATATATACATGGAAATCATCTAATCAACACTGTTCACATTTCATCCTTATTCAAGGCCCCATATAAAAGGATTCATTTTTTTTTTTTGGGGGTTAGGGTTGGTGGTGTTAGAAATTGTTGGTCCATATGTACTGGTCAGTTGTTATTGTTGAGGCTGGCCAATTGAAAAGTGGAAATTTGTACTAGGTGCTCTCCAAGCCCTTTATTCTTGTAGGAAATGATGTTCAATGTAGTATTGAATTCATGCATGGGAAACAGAAGTATTTCTTGAAGCATGTGACAATTTAAATGTTGTGAATATCTTGGATTTGTTTTTTCTTTCTTAATTTTGGGTATTGCATCCACATGCTGAGACAAACTTTAAATTAAGGATTTGAAAAAAATGTATAATGTTTGATTATTGTGTGTTTCAATTTTATTTGTTACAGGGAATATTGGACTGCAAGAATTTTGAAAAAGGGGAGATAATATATTGATTTCTAAGTGCAGGAAAAGGCGAAACCTAAATAGTTAAATATACACCTTTGAGGAATAAAATAATCCTAAATAAACCTTGCACTTTCTTCAGTATGACTAGCATTCAATTCTGAAAACTCAAGGTGTGATGGCCTCTTGATATATACTCTGATTATTGCTCGTATTTTATTTTCCACCAGGCCCAGGTATAGAAAATCATGTCTGGGATAAAACATTCAATGTTTCTGCCAATTTGAGGAGATGTATTAAATTTTTTTTTTAAATAGCCTTCTTAACAGTGCATGTGGCATGTAATGATTGCTGTTCTCTTTGTAATATAATTGAAAATTGGTGAAGACACTAGATAGGCTGTTGAAAATGCTTTTGAGGATCTATTTTTACCTTTAACTGCAGAAGAATTTTGTAACACTACATGTATCAACATAGTTTTAAACTTGTCATAACATCAAATTATGTCCAAACATACATGAATGACCCTAAATGCTGATCCCTTTGATGGTAATAGAACTGTCAGTATTGTAGTGGAGTCCAGCAACATGGCCATACTTTTGTAGCATTGGCTTTGGATCAAGTCATTACACAGAAATTATGGAAGGTATTATTTTTCAGCAGCCTCATGGCTCGGAGCTTCTGGCCTCACTACAACACCGATGACTGTATATGAGCAGCTCTGTCTTGTCGGCAAGACATTATTTTGACGAAAACATTTATTATCTGTTCACTAGCCCATCTGCTTCTTGTGCACTCTAACCAGATATACCTGGTACTGTGCTTATGTGTAATGTCAATGAAATCACATCGACTACAAACTTACTTCAGAGAGACGGTCACTATATCCACCCTTTTATGCCATCCCCCATTTTTTTTCTTATTAAAATTGTAGCAGAAAAATAAGATGTGGTATATATATATGTGTATGATCTTTCTCTGAATGCACTTGGGTGCATATATTTCTCAACTATTTGTCAAAGTGGAATTTGATCATCAAGATACTGCAGTTTGTTGCTTAAGAAGTGATTTTGTAGATCACTTTACAATGGATATGTTAATAAATTTGGTTGCCATTACAGAATTTCGTGTTTGTGTCTTGATTGTTTCTTGGCTTAGTGTGTAAAAAGACTTATATTGAGAATAATTAAATGGTTCATGTATTAATGACATTTATTTTATAATGGTTGCCTCTTAAAACTTGTACTTTGGGACATTAAATATTAAATGAAAGAATTGTTCATTAATCTGCCACCATTGTTTAGAAAAAAACACCCCTAAACAAAAATATTTTTTAATTGGTAGAGAAAAGTACCTCTCATATAATACATGTACATGTAGTATTGTTCCTTTTTTTTTGTTTTCCAAATGTATATATCACCTACAAATGCTTTCACTAATTATATCCCAAATATTTGAATGGACAATTCATCATATACATTGTACATCCATTAAACGTCAAGTCATACCCGTCGACCTTTCACATTAAAAATGGGGAATCTCTCGAGGCAAAATAAGGAATGTGGACTATTTGTAAACTTTTACAGAGTTTCGAGGAAGACAGAAATGGGAAAAATACATGGGGCTCGGCTTAATTAGCCCCTGAAATGCCAAAAAGAGCCCCCCAGAGTCTAAAGAGCCCCCCAAAATTGCATAGAGTTCAATGCAAAACAAATTAAAGGGTGTTATTTTCATGCAAGCAATACATTCTTTTTCCCTTAACAGAAATCTAGTAGTAGCACACATAAGTTTGAAGGCGAAAAATTGGGCATCATTCCTCCAAAATAGGAGTGGTTGGCAGTCGTGATAAATACATGTACTGGTTGCGAGTTGGAACATGAAGAAACGGGAGCTTAATGAAATAGCACAGTGAAACCTTGTGAAGATAGTTAAAAGGGGAATCCAACCCTTGTAATAATATTATTTGTGAGAAATGAGAGAAACAGAATGGTGAAAGTTTTAAATAAATTGGACCAATAATAAGAAAGTTATGAGATCACTGAATCCATGCGAATCACAAATAGGCATTATGGTGACTGGATTGTGATGAATTTATGGACAACTCTCCCATTTTGTCATGTACAATAATATAATAAATTTTAGTTTTTCCCAATCTAAATTTTAAGGGATTTCAAGTCTCTTAAAGCCAACTCGGCTCAGAATCGTGACACCAGACCAGTAGTGCGATCGTCTACGATTTGAAGCCAATTCGGCTTTAATTCCGACTAGAAGGTTTAAAGAGAAGGTTGAGTTCTGGGAAGAGGTGAAAAATAATTTGTGAGTGTTATCAATCATTGTATAATGCAAGTGTGGAAGAACATCAGAAAACAAATGTTCCCTGAAAAGCATGGCTCTTCAAATGCCTTAATATTCTAAATATCGCATGTAACATCGGGACGGATTTTTATGCCACATGTTCGTGTACTCCCATATACATCTTTCTGTGTACAGTGCTTGTATCTTTACCAAGACTGGGCCAAATTTCTTATCATTTTGACGATTCCAGAACCTTGCAGTACAGACCAATACTTTCATGCTAGATGATCAACCTTTTCTGATCAATTCCACGTTTCTTTCACAATGCAATCGCATGACCAGAACTCAACTATATCTTTAAATGCACTAAAATTCAGGTTGTTAGAATTCGTATCATTATTCAGAATCTAAAACGGGAAGTCATTTGTTTAGATTTCCATATCTAATATAATTCCCATTTCTTTTAAAAATAGGATCGCAGGAGGATCGTGTAGTGTGTGTGCTGAGCGTAAGAGTTCTTTGATACCCCCTCAGACACCATTTTTTCTCTCGCCACAACTTGTCACTCCTTTATATGTAATATAGTTTTATTTTGCCAGGCCAGTTTACCATGGTGGTTTCCTGTGTCTTGTATGAATAGGTTTTATGGTATATTTAATTATGATAGCTTGTAACAATATGATACACAGAGCACAAAGCACAAAGCAATCAAGGAATAAATTGTAGATGGTTATTATTTATTCATCTCATCACACGAGCATTGAAACCATGATGCTTATTCCATATGCTTGCTACCGTCGCAACTTTCCAGTGAAAAAGTACCGTACCATGAAATATACTGAGAAATGAACTGGGGTTGAAAAATGGAAGTTTCATCTTTAAACACGATGCAGTGATATTTCAAATCAGGAGTTCATATGATAGGTCAATCTTGGTGTTAGGCTGTATAGAAAACGGAACATCGTCAGTGACATGTACAAAACATTTGCTCCGAGGTGTTGTCAAAATGAGAGTTAAGGACACGGGCGAGCGAGAGACGAACCCCGTTAACACATGGTAAAGTCATCAAAGTCTCAGCATATGGTGATGTTACTCAGATCGCATTTCACTGTAGGCTGGTGATAAGAAGAGAAATGAGCCCCGATGTGGACTAGTCGAAGAGACCGAATCCCATGTCATCGTCGGATTCCTCCTCAGATTCCTCCTTCTTGGCAGCTGCTTCTTCTTTCTGCTCAACAACTGGAGCTGCTGATGCCGCTGCCGCTAAGAATGCTGACGGATCTGCCAAGAAGGCCTTAGCCTAGGGGGTAACAAGAGTGAGAAAAACATTAGGTTAGATGTTTAGAAGGTTCGATGATACATGCTCTGGTGACCATTGTTCCATTGTACAAAATCCCCCACTAACCCAATTGGCAAAACACTATACATAACTCTAAGCCTAACCCAGAGCGAAAATGTTTCTGTTCGCAGGAGTCTTTTAGGATTTGGTCTTGTATAAGTGTGATTTCCTCACGGTGAGTCAATGATATCTAAGTACATTCTTATTTTTTTACCAGAGCTCTTTTGGAGCTTTTGAGAGCTTATTCGCTCACCGCTCCTGTGTATCATAACCCTATAGAATTGAACAAATACAAAATCTGGAGAAATTGTTGCTGGAGCAATCTCTGATCACCACTTCCTGGTGACCATTGCTACATAATCAATATCCTATGCTAACACAACTGACCAAACACTATACCTAACCCTAACCCTGTATATTTCGGGAAATTACACCTGGAGAAAATGACACAGGATTAATTATCTGGTGACTGCTTAGCAGGTACGATCTTCCCGATTGAGGTATTCTTCATGGTCATGTGAAAATGACATGCAAATGTATGATGCTGGGATGGAATATCCCAATATCATGCATTGAAACTGCATGATATTGGAGACCTTTAGGTTGGAGAAAATGTCAATCTAATCCGAATGGGGACAATACTAGCAACTGGTTGAAGTCACTACAATTCACAACCGAAGGGGCTTTTCATGCAACGTGAAGGCCTAAAATATCCTGCAATATCATACAACATCAGATTGCAGTCAGGTCGTAAAGTGCGAGGTGGGTGTAAGATAACCATGAAGGATCACGCTGCTTACCTGTTCTGCCTGGGCAAATGTGATCTCCGTTGCAACAGCAATGGCCAGGACATTCTTGAAGCCGTTGATGATGGAATGAGGCACACTGGCTGGGGTTGGGTACCCTATCTGTAGGCAGAGTGCAGCCACGTTGGCCACACCATCGATGAACATGGCGTGAATGTCCTCATTGGTGATGTCCAAGATGCTGGGATGGAATACCGAGCCTGCCTCGTACACTAGTCAAATGACGAACAAGGAAAGAGGAAATTAGAAAAAACATAAAAAATTGGTTCTTTCAAGTGTTGTTTTTGAATTTCATTCTGATATATCTGGTTAACATTGTAATTAACATCTATTCACTCACTGTGTAGTTTTGTTGTCAACTAAAATGTACTTCATTATACTTCCGTAAAAAGGGAAAGAATTTCTGGTAACATGAGATATTAGATTTTTATTTGAATTTCAAACGAGGGAGACTTCCCACAAACTTAGAATTGTTTTCTCTATATCTTCTATTTGGACTTCAGTGAGCTTGAAAATAGCACTATGTGAAATTCAAGAAGATGATCTTACAGTAGGGGCTTTACCCTTTGAAGAACCACAAGCAGATCATTTCACCAATTTAGAAAATATGTAAGGAAGATCCCGAGACTTACCTTGGCGGATCTGGAGACCATATGAGAAGGGGAAGATCTTCAACATCTGAAGCAGAGTTGCCTCAGAAGCTCCTACCTTCTCGTCCTTCTTGATCAGATGTACTCTGTTCTGCAGGATAGAAAACAAGAGCAATTAACCTTCAAAGATACTCAGCTCAAACTACAATTCTGGGGTAAATGATGCGAGGGACATCATGTTGCATTTGTCGAGTTACAGAGGCATCGGCATGTATATTAATTCCAAAATTACAGGGAGAAAGAACAGTGGGTATGTAAAGAACAGTGGGTATGTAAAGATCCCATTCAGATTTTTCTGAAATGAGAGAACCATGTACGACAGCAAAAAATTAGCAGTAAAAAAACTAGCCCCCCTCAATTCTGAATGTATCTTATAAAAAATAACTGGCTCAGACGTGTTATCAAGGGCTGGATTTTGGTCAATGCGGGATGCTGGCCTTCAGTGGGTTCAGCCATTTCTGGCTCTGATGGCACTGTGCATCACACTGGCAACATGCCCCTGTGTCATCACTACTAGTTATCTCAAGGAACTGCCCCAACCCTTTGATGCAGCTTGCCCACTTTGAAAGGCCAAGCAGGTGCTATGTATAAAAGACCGCTACTCCCACCTCCTCCTACTCAACCTTCATAATAGGGCTCCAACTCAACATTTGCCTGGCTGCCTTGGACCTAATGAAACCCTCCTAGGCAACCCAAGTTTTATCTTTGTTACCTGTTTACCAAGTCTGACAATCTCAGTGCTATCACTTCATATAAATTTTCCACATTTAATTTCAATGACTAATGAAAGAGGACTTTGGTAAGCCTAGTAATCATTTAGGTTGCCTAGCAAGCAATGACAATCAACACATATTAAAAGTTTAAGTGAGAGTCCTCTATATTTATGATACACTCACATTAACATCTTTTCAATGACGATTTTTTTTCTTTCCATTAAGAATCAATAAATTGTACAAGCCGCCAAGTCTTATTCACTGCCTATGAAGCAAAAGAGACAATTCTCACCAAGATTTCAATGGTTCCCCTGGCGATCTTGGTGGCGATGGAAAGAGCCTGGAAGAAGGATGTCTTCTCGGGTCCCAAGCCGGTGTTGATGTTATCAATGTACACATCAATTGGTGCGAGGGCACCAGCCTTGGCTGGGGCAGCGACCTGTTCAACACAGAAACCATTGTGGACAAGTAAGAATCGATGCTCTGACATTTGCTCTGGGCATTATTTTGTCAAAAGTATAGGAAGTTATGATTAGGGTTGCAAGTGGGTTTTAGGTTAGGTTTAGGTATAGTGTTGGGTACAGGGTTGAAATGAAGAATTTGGTTAGTGTAGGAAAATTACAGTAGAGCAATTGTTCCAAAAAATCTTACAACTGTTCGAATCAATCCCTCTCTGATCATTCTCTACACGACAAGAATAAATTCTCTCTCCAGCAAACAGATTAACATTTGTAAACTGTAAAGCAAAACTCCTTATCATGAATCTACCCTCTATATTTTCAAGAATAGACCCTAACATACATGTACTATTCAATGGACTGTAAATCCCTAAATTCACAGCACAACTGAAATATAAGCTCTTAATTGACTTGTTCACATGATTCATATTTATTTTCGTTTGAAACCAGGCAAAAGCTTGAAAAAGGGCATCCCTGTGTTTAACGCTCTCATGATTCAGACGTGTTATCAGTGGCTGGTTTTTGGTCAATGCAGGATGCTGGCCTTCAGTGGGTTCAGCCATTTCTGGCTCTGATGGCACTATATGCATCACACTGGCAACATGCCACTGTATCATCATAATCATAAGCATGGCATATAGGATGTTTTGGGAAAGGGGAAAAAAAAAAGTTTTTAAAAGGGAGCTTCTTTTTCATCACTTTGATCTCTTTTCGATATTTCCAATGGTCTTTTTAAGTTCTCTAGAGCTAAATAAATCCCTCAACGTCAAGCATATTTTCTATTATTCACCCGCATCAATCATGGCAAGTACAAAGAATCCTTTAGCGATCACCTGTCTATGAAGACCACATTTTCTTTTTCCCTTAAATAGTGATGAAATTAAAAAATGTAATCAAGGAACCTGTACATAAAGTCCATCAGCCTACAAAGAACTCTTCTTATTTCCCTTGAGCAGGCATTTGACACACAAATTTGAAAAATTCTGTAGTGCATAATTACCTTGTTGCACAGGATCTTCTCTCTGACTTCCAACAATTCTCCCTTGGTGAACACAAATCCAACATTGCCTTTCATGTGGGGAAGGAGCCTGCAGGTTGAAATGGACAGGAAGACAAATTCCAGGAGAAATGTAATATGGATGTAGGAAAAAAAATATGTAAGGAGATGACTGGACAAAGAAAAAGTGGATCAAAATACAGTAACAGTGGTATACTCCCTTAAAAAAAGAAAAAGCATTACATTTCTGGCTTTTCATCCTGCTTTTTTTTTCCTAGAAAAAAAAGGTGCCATGAAACTTACAAGATTACAGAAAGTGAAGGAGAAACTTGAAATACAAACACTTATAAAATAGGTTAATTCCATATTATAGTTACTGAGGGAAGATGTATGTTTTAAGGGATTTTTTTTGAAAGAGGCAAGACAGGTTAATTCTCTGATGGAAAGTGGGATATTGCTTCTATTTTCAAAGCAGCCACTTTCAAATGTTTTCAGGTACATGAGAGTCTGCATTTGGGAATAATTAATTTACATTTGTCAGTTGTTGACCGAAGGTTAGGAGGTGGTGTGTATATTTGGAGGGCGTCACTAAGATATTCAGGTGCCATATGATTTAAAATTTTGAAGACATACAAGCAGACCTCAAATAGAATGCGTTGTTGTAGAGGTAACCAGTGGAGTTCCTCAATCAAGGGAAAAGTACGAGTCCAAGATCCAAGGCCAAAGATTAATTTAGCTGCTGGATTCTGGACATTTTCTTGAAATAAGCAGTTTTGCTTTCAGTCTACAGACAAATTGATACAAAGCAGGCAGAATTTACAAGGCCGACAGCTAGGGCCCCAAAACATAAAAATAAATAAGCGATTTATTGCTGCTTTGCAACTGATTACTATGTACAATAAATCAATTAAAAGATCATCAATCAATCATACTATCAATTGCAAAGCTCTCTTGTCACAAGGCCCGATCTTGAAACATGAGGAGAGAAAATATTCCCAAATGCATGACGGATAAAAATTTGTAGACCTACTTTTCCAGACCAGGATCGTTCTCCAAGTGACCTCTGATGGCCTTGCGGATCATGGTGTTCTTGCCCATGAGGACGACGCCGTGTCCTCGTAGAGAGGAACGAATCGCCTGCATCTGCTTGGAGCCGACATTGTCAACACCTACGATGAAGCACTTGGGATACTCATTCAAGTTTTCCTGAAATGGAGCAAGTGGACATAAAAAATATTTACACCATGCACTAACCCTTTGAAATGCCCCCCCCCCAAAAAAAATATATATATACACAAATATATCTAACAAATATTATATCAGATAACTGTTAAATGAATTTTCACTGACTTTTCAACCCTACTTTTCAGAGACAATGCTTATAAAATGTAAAATGCATAAAATAACTCCACAGAAAATTAAATTGGAAATGGATGATTCTTACAAAATTAACTGTATTCCAGAGATGATTTTTTTTCCTCTCTTAAAAGGTTTCTTAATTCTTCATTCTTCAACCAATCTTCCCTATAGCTACAGCTGATCATAATCTACCACTCAAAGCGGGATATCAATGGTACACATTCAGTACATTCACCTGAGCTTAGGTGCTATAGCATTGTAAGAAATGGGGGAAACAGAGGACATTGCTTACAATGAGTCTGACGAAGTAGTTGGACTTCCATGTGGCCTTGTCTTCCCTGACCATCTTGTGTGACTCAAGGATCGCCGAAGCTGATTTAAAGACAAGACAAACTGGAACCAACCAGTGGAAAATAAGGGAGAGAAATCAAGGACATGAATAATTTTACATTTAAAGAAATCATCATCAACCTACAAAAAGAATGTAAGGAAAAGAAGTTACAGCGTTACTAAAATAATTAATAAAATAATGATAAAAAACAGTAGACTCTAAGTTAACTAACATTTCTTGAAACCATTCAGTATTCAAACAATGTCAGAATGGGTAGTTAATATTGTTCATATATTTAATTACTCAATAATATATTGCATTTTGTAAGCTTTTAAAGAATTTTTTGGGAAAAGGAATTGTTGGTTTTACGTTATTAGTAAAGAGGAAGCATTCATTTAAAAAAAAGGGGGGAAAAAGGTTATTTCCTGAGCAGTATGGTATCTAAAAGCCGGATGTATTAAAAGTGGATTGATTCAACACTTGAAGTGTTAGGCATCTTATATGGACAACCTTGTTGGCCTGTACGCCTAAAATGCACGAATGTGATATTAGGGTTTGTGATCGCGCACCCGATGTTGTGTACTAAAATTCTTCCCATAGAGATTGCACGCATCCCTAAGCGGTCTACGTGCATTGCGCGATCATGGAAAATTGTGTGTGTGTGTATTGGGTTTTTACAGTCGTGTATCAATCAGATATGATTATTTACGTCTGGGGACCGACCTTTAACGTCACCATCTGAAAGACGCGATTCAGTTTCGAACCTGCGTCCTCGGCTGAATCAGTTTGTAACTTCCACTGTTAGCTGGATTACAGGCGCACGCCACAACGCCTGGTCAAAGTTTGTTTTTTAAAATCCAAATTCAAACCTTTATTCTTTGTGATCCTGAAGGTGATACTCAATAAATGAGGTGTCATATGAAAGAGCAGGTGAATCCCCATATTTCCAAAGGGGCGTCATCTCGGAATTCTAAAAATATCTTGGTCAAAACAGCGATTTAAACATTGTGCCCTGGCTAACTCCGAGGTTTGCCACTTTTGAGATATGACGCCCCGATCGATAAGTAGTCCCAGTCCTAAGGAAAATATCTATGCGCTTATTTTTTCGCTAGCCTTCAGGGATCACAAACAATTACAGTTTGAAAATACCCTTCCCCACATTTTTCGGATCAGCTAAGTAGGGAGGCGTGAGCTCGCCGCCGAACCCATGGTGATAGCGCGTAAAATCTGCACATGAATATGCATCGGACCGCGTGTGTACAAACCCGGAAGTGGGTGCCATTGACAATGGATTGCCGATCGCGTTGAGTTGCGCATGCAGTTAAGCAACACGCGTACGCTTCAGTTGTTTTGCTAAATTTAGCAAAACAACATAACTCTGCATGTACGTCTTTTTCGTTGATCCTTACAAAAATTGCATGAATATTTCTACTTGCTGAAGGGGCTGTATCTTTTGATAGAAACATCAGTGAGTCTTGAAATTTGAAATGTATTATTCTGAGTGAATGATTTTTTCAATTATCCAACCATAATGGTGAAAAACGATCCAAAAGGGAAAATTTTAAAATCGTTCAGACACCCTAGTGATAAACCAAAACACACAACACAATAAACACATTTTTTTCTCTACTAGATTCTAGAGGTCTACAGCGATATACATTCATTAAAAAACATAAAAATATCTTCGAGTCTCATTACATTTTCAGTGACCGATATTCACAAGCCTTGACATGCCATTTTTCACTTCAAAAATCCTGAATTGCATGTAAATGAACGAGTGTGCACTGCACAGACATTGGGAACCTTACTTTTTGAAATGTCAAAATCAATGACACGGTCACCTTTTTTTGTGTCAGTTGTGAGAATAACATCTTTTTTGTTAGAATTTTGACGAGATATTTGCTACTTAAAATAGGTCTAGGCTAGGCCCACTCCAGCAAAGCATAGAGAGTCAATACTGCGTAAGGACCTCTAGCGCTGTACTAGGGTGTCTGAACGATTTTTCAATTTTCCCTTTTTGGATCGTTTTTCACCATTATGGTTGGATAATTGAAAAAATTATTCACTCAGAATAATACATTTCAAATTTCAAGACTCACCAATGTTTCTATCAAAAGTTACAACCCCTTCAATTCCTTACAATATTCATCCATTTTTTGTAAGAATCGACGAAAAAGACGTACACGCAGAGTTATGTTGTTTCGCTAAATTTAGCACAACAGCTGAATTGCGCAATATGCAAGCGTACACGTGTTGCTTAAATGATGCGCGATCGGCAATTCATTGTCTTCAATGGGCACCCACTTCCGGGTTTGCAAACATGCGGTCCGATGTTTATTCATGTGCAGATTTTACGCGCTATCACCATGGGTTTGGCCGGCGCGGAGCTCACGCCTCCCTGCTTAGCTGATCCAAAAATGTGGGAAGGGTATTTTCAAACTATAATCGTGATCCCTTGGGGCTAGCGAAAAATAAGTGCTGGGATATTTTCCTTACGTCTAGCCCTACATAAGCCTGGGGGGCTCGGTTCAGGAAAGTGGCAAAGATCGGAGCTACGATGGAAACGATGTTTAAATCGCTGTTTTGATCAAGATATTTTTAGAATTCCGAAGTGAGCCCCTTTGGGAAATATGGAGAAAAACCTGCTCTTTGAGTCTTTCATATGACACCTCATTTATTGAGTTTCACCTTCAGGATCACAAGCGATTTAGGTTTGAATTTCGATTTGGTGATAAAAACATTGACCAATTTTGCATGGTCGCGCAATGTACGTAGACTGCATAGGGCTGCGTGCAATCTCTATGGGAAGGATTTTAGCACACAACATCGGGTGCGCGATCAGACACCCTAGCTGTACCATGTGCTAATAGGCAGCAATTTCACAGGTGAATAGTCAATAGACTTATAATACACAAATGCACACAATCATGCCGATAAAACTGTAAGCAAGTTTGACAGTGGACTCACGATTTTAATTTTTAAATTATTCTTTCTAACATCGGTGAGTTGAAAAAATTGTATATTACTGCTATTTAGGTGTCATCAATTGTCACTAAAGTACAGATTTTTAGTGAAATCAGTTTAATTTTGTACAGGGGTGTTTGAAATGTTGAGATCAATAAAACAGGTTTTAATACACAGCCAGGATAGCGATGCAGCTATGTGTGGGCTAGGCCTAGATTCTACTTCGATTCATGATTTAAAATTTCACGCTTTTGCAATAAAAAATCAATAATCATGCACATGCCAATGAATTCAACACTAGGCAAATAATTGACATGTCTAAAATAGATTAAAAACAAAACACTTTCAAAGTTAAAGTTTTTCACCAGTCGTGATTTGAATGAGCAAATGGACTGACCAACATCACATAGGCCCAAGTCCAGTCCATTAGCCTACCCGTTTATGCCGCGCCGGTTCTCGTGCTTAGCTTAGACGACAACCCACTTGCCATACATGCGACCACGAGTGTGCCAGTACTGCTACATTACAGTTAGCGACCATTCTTGTCGCAATGCCGATGTCGGCGTAACATTTATCTTCAAAGTTAAATGAGATTTTAATGATATCTATCCTTAGTTTTTTATTCAACAAGTAAGATCCGAATATTTATTTCTTTATACATTATTTCGTTCGATCATTTCAAACACTACATATTTATAACATAACGAATTTAGTGAATTTCTAGAGTATCCCAACTTCCCCATGCTTACAAGTAATAAGATGATGAACGCGAAAGGGCGAAAGAGAATTGGCTGGTAACTATTAGACGTACTTTGCACGTTTATACATATGCATACTCCGCCCGAGTCTATAGGGGGCAGCGAAAATCTCTTTCACCATAGACGCGCGTACGTACGTAGGTACGCATACATATGCCATGCGCCAATGCTTTGCGAGTGCAGCTATTGTAGAAGAGATTTTATTGCGGAGAGGGATTACTCAGCTGCACTAAGCAAGAACGTGGCAGTACATGTAGTAGTAATCCGTCATATTGCACTGCCTAGAAGTCTGGCCTGATTAGTACATAAAGGAAAGATCACGTAAATCTATATTATATAGACATCGTTTATTTCTTTTGTGCTCCACAGTTAAAAGAAAGGTAGGACTAAAATCACGATATAGTCACCAGTCACCACTCATGCTAAATCACGCCCCAGGATGAAGAGTTTTAACTCAACAACTTCCAACTGATCATCGTCGGAGGGGGGAGTACGGTGCCCACACTTTTTGAAGTATCCCTAAAATGCCCCAGTTTTACATACCTTTTTATTTCCAATAAGTGCCCCTTTTTATTTCTTATAGGTGCCCGTTCCATATTCTTATAAGTGCCCCTTACCACCTCTGATAAGTGCCCCCTTCACCAATGTTAATTGCCAATATTCAAATCTGAGAGGTGCCTTTTTACAGGCTTTAGCAAGTGCCCTTTTCTTTGTAACAAGTGCCCCTTCTCCTTCCGATAAGTGCCCCTTTTCATCTCTGATGAGTGCCTCTTTTCACCTCTGATAAGTGCCCCATTTTATATTGACAACTGCACCCTTTTTCTTTTTTAATAAGAGCCCCTTCCCCTTCTCATAAATGCCCCTTCTCACCGTTATCTGATAAATACCTTTATTAAAATCTGATAGATGCTCCATTCCTTTGAAATAAGCGCCCCTTTCCATTCTCAGAATTCCCCCTATTCATTTCAGGCGAGTGCCCCTTTCCACATTTTATAAGTGCCCCTTCATCTCTTATAATTGCCTCTTTTCAAATCTGAGAGTTGGCACTTTATATTTTTATCTCTGATGAGTGCCCTTATTTAAATTCGAGAGGTGCCCTCCTAAACTTTGAAACAAGAGCCCCTTTTAATGTCTGATAGGTGTCCCTTTTATTTTGACACGTGCCCCTTATCCTTTCTAATAAGTGCCATTTCCTTCCAATAATTGCCCCTTTACCTACGGTACTAAGTGCCCCTTTTCCGTTCTCATAAGTTCTTTTTTCATTTCTGGTGAGTGCCCCTTATCAGGTGCGAGAAATTACCCATTTTCACATCAGATAATTCATCCTTTTACTTAGAAACGTGCTCCTTTTCTTTTCGAATAAGTCTCCCTTTTCCTTTGGCGGGATAAATACCCCCTTTACTTTCACTATATAGGATGTACTCGTAATTTAAAGTGACTAAGAGCAAAAATTTATTTAATTTCACCCAAAGCTCACTCGCTACGCTCGCTCGCCTTTTGAAGTTGATATAATTTTATTTTAGCTATATAACGCCGTTTCAAATGTTAACGATTATATTGTGCTTTAAAGTTTAAACCCCATCAGGATTGTTGTTTTTTCTCTTCATAAGATAACATTTTTTGCACTGCGACCTCACAAATCTTGACATTTTTGCTCGTAGTCGCTTCAATCGCTCGCAAATGAATGCTCAGACCATCACACCCAACTGCATGGTATCTTGGACCATATAAAGAGAGAAACAAATATTGAAATCATCCCTTATAATGTTATTACAATGTAGGGATTATACCAATGTCTAAAAATGATATATTTTCGCTTTGAGGTTTCCCTTTGTAGATGCCCCATTCCCCCAGTAATTTAGTGCCCTTTTTTGTTGGTGCCCCCCCCCCACTTTGAAAGAAGCTCCGCCGCCCCTGTTTACAAATGTTTAAATATCATGTCGTTTCTATTTGTTCACTTTGCTTTATTTTGTAGTACATTCTGATTTTGTTGTTGTAATAGCGCTCTGATAAGGGGGTGGCATGCTTTCGAGTAATAGCAATTTCAATTGCTTTTGTCACCCCTGACCAGCAGACTGTATCCTTCTCTCTCTCCTCTCCACTTTCCTAAAACTGTTGTTTGCATGCATTATGAAATCTCTATGTACTATTACCTGATTGTTATACTCACTGCCAGTATGTTTTCTGATTGGTCAAATAAATAATAATAATAAAAAGATACAATTATTATTAATATTATTATTTTAATCAATAAATAATAATTGAATATGGAAATATATAATAAAATAACACATTGATTTATAAAGTAAAGCGCTTATTACTAATGTTTCTAAGCGCAAGAAAAAGAAGAAAGGAAAAGGAAGGAAAAGTGAGAGCTATAGATACCAAAGAAACATGTTAAAAAATATTGAATTTACAAGTAAACGGCAAAGAAGAATATGACATTACACAAAATAATGACTTCATCAAAATTAATTAAAATTATAGATAAACCAGATATGGACTCACCCCCAAAATAGCGGAGTAAAGTTGGTATGATATTTGATATTTATAAATTATATTCAAAGTTACGGTGGGATATGATATTCGTGATTCAAATATGCACCGGGGTGTAGAAACAGCCCGGCACGGCTTTACCGGGGCAGGCAGCTAGCTAGCCCAACGGGTCATGGACGATCCGGCAACCCACAGGGTTAAAATATGACCAAATCAAGTTTAATCACGGGCAAGTAACTCAAAGAATTCCTTAAATGTGCTCGATGAATTTATAGGGCTATCCTGACGGCTTTATATACTGCTCTGGGGCAAATAAGCAGCTAGCCCAAAGGGTCAAGGACGATCCGGGCGACCCCAAATTCAGTTAGCTTGCCCTGGTCCATGGGATTTAAGGGTGCTCAAATCAACTTATCAAGATTATTCAACCAACTTCACACTTTGAATAACTATGTATATCCAGTATCCAACCAACTTCACGCCCCCCCCCCAGTGGCGGATCCAGGGGGAGAGGGGCCCGGGCCCTCCCTAGGAAAAAAACAGGTAAAAAACCATTTTTTTTTGCTCACTACCCCCCCCCCACTGAGCGAAAAATCGACAATCACGATTTTTCAAATTTTCGCACGAAGTGAGCCCCTTTTTAGGCCCCCTCCCTTGCCGCCGGCTGGATCCGCCCCTGCCCCCCCCCCCAACAAAACGAACTTTTACCCCCATCATCATGACACTCATGAGGTTAGCTGCCCGTTAGCTGAGAAAGGATTATAGCCGAACCCGAAGATCGAGGATATAGGGACTTTGCTCCCTGGCCTATAACCAAACTGAAGGGTAACTTGTATTCCCTTCAACTTCCTCTGCCTGCATCAGGAACCAACAGCAGCTTCTGGAAGTGGCGTTATAAAAATATTCGAGAGATATTGAAAAGCGCACCGTCTTGAAACCAAATGACAACAACATAGTCAGGTGGCTTAGTGAAATTATCGTTACTTGCCGGATAAAAGCACCATTTTTGGTACAGGGCTTCCTTAGGACCTACTAAACGATATTAGGCTAGGAGCCCCCAGCAAAGATTTCAATTTAAGGGTGTGGGGGCGGGGCGTCTTTTTGGAGCCCCCAAATGATTTTATAACATTGATTTGTTGTTGTACAAATGCCATTTTTGGTACAGGGCTTCCTTAGGACCTACTGAACGATATTAAGTTAGGAGCCCCCGGCAAGAATATCATATAAGAGTGTGGGGCGGGGCGTCGCCTCGTAGCCCCCCAAAAATTTAGAAGGTAATATAACATTTATTTGTTGTTGTACAATTGCCATTTTTGGTACAGGGCTTTCTTAGGACCTACTGAACGATATTAGGGTAGGAGCCCCCCGCAAGAATATCATATAAGGGTGAGGGGCGTCGCCTCGCAGCCCCCAAATAATTTAGAAGGTAATATAACATTTATTTGTAGTTGTACAAACGCCATTTTTGGTATAGGGCTTCCTTAGGACCTATTGAACGAAATAAGGGTAGGAGTCCCCGGCAAGAATATCGAATAAGGGTGTGAGGCAGGGTCGTCGCCTCGTAGTCCCAAAATAATTTAGAATGTAATATAACATTGAGTGTTGTTGTACAAACGCCATTTTTGGTACAGGGCTTCATTAGGACCTGCTGAATGATGGTAGGGTAGGAGCCCCAGGCATAAATATTCATATATGTGTGATTGTTGTACAACAAAAACTCATTGTTATATTACCTTACAGATTATTTGTGGACTACGAGGCGACGCCCCTGTCCCACACCCTTATATGATATTCTTGCCGAGGGCTCCTACCTTAATATTATTCAGTAGGTCCTAAGGAAGCCCCGTACCCAAAAAGGGCATTTGCACAACAACAAATAAATGTTATATTACCTTCTAAATTATTTGGGGGCTACGAAGCGACGCCCCCGCCCCACACCCTTATATGATGTTCTTGCCGGGGGCTCTTACCCTAATATCGTTCAGTAGTTCCTAAGGAAGCCCTGTACCAAAAATGGCAATTGTACAACAACAAATCAATGTTATATTACCTTCTAAATTATTTGGGGGCTACGAGGCGACGCCCCGCCCCACACCCTTATATGAAATTCTTACCGGGGGCTCCTTCCCTTATATCGTTCAGTAGGTCCTATAAGGAAGCCTGTACCAAAAATGGCATTTGTACAACAACAAATCAATGTTGCAAAATCACTTGGGGGCTCCAAAAAGACGCCCCCGCCCTACACCCTTAAATTGAAAATTTTACCGGGGGCTCCTAGCCTAATATCGTTTAGTAGGTCCTAAGGAAGCCCTGTACCAAAAATGGTGCTTTTATCCGGCAAGTAACGATAATCGATAAATTTGACGCTAAGCCACCTGACGCATGACGATCCCACTCATCTCCCACCGCAAATCAACGCGTGCCGTTCGTACTACGGAAGTACCGGTACCGGTACGTAGTATAATCCCTCTCCTCAAGATTGATGTTCTTTGCATACTGATTATACGTGTCCAGTTTAAAAGTTAGAACTCAAGACCGAGGTTGGGTTGATATTAAGTTGAATGTAATTTGTATTATTTAGTTGAGATGCTTTGAATAATGAAAGGAATGATGCTCAGGTCAGGCAACCGTTACCGAAATGGAGCACATGTAACTTCGGATTATATTCTTGAAAGTGATAGGATTGGAACGGTGACCACGAACGCCGCCATCGCCACAGACGTAGACACAGTATTAGCAGACGGCACCACCAATAGACTGGCTATTCCTCACGACGATCGTGCCCGAACTGTCGGGGGAGAGTTACCAGCTGAAGAGATGGAAGTGGAAATTCATCGTGAGAAAACTGATCGGAGGCAGCAAAATTTGCTGCATCAAACAAACGTTAATGTAGTGAAATCGGTGATTTTAGTAAATACATTCTTGTATGCTGTCTGTTTTTGGATTCAAATGGGAGTTTTACCGGTATGTAGATCTATAATAAATTATAATTATAACCAGGAATCAGGATAGCTGTTATTTTGTTGTTGTTATAGATTCTCTAGACTCTATACTATAGATATAGGCCTAGCTAGACTCTAAATATGAATATAAGTTTGGTAGTCTATGACTTGACAATAAATCCTTGAACCTTAATCTTTAATTGAAGTTGAACCTTGATGAGCTGAGGTAATCACTGAAGCAGCTTTTCCAAGCTAAACTGGGATGGGATGTGTCATGACATTGGCTTTTGATATTAAATTGAAGTTTTATTTTCAACTTTTGTATAAAATAAAGAAAATCAGTGAGCTTTATTTTATTATTACACTTAATTATTACTTGGATATTGAAAAACTTAAATAACTGATTTAGGTTCTGCATCTGGGGCCCGTTTCTCGAAACCGTCATAAGTCTAACTTCTTCACTAAATCAGCGTTAGTCAGCTACTTGTCCGCTACGTGTTTCACGAAGCCCTCTTTGCTAACATCAAGGACAACATCCTGACTAAGGAGTTATGACGCCTCCGACACCGTCATATCTCTGTCATAACTTTTCATGGTCGATGGGCAGCGCCATCACATGTCATTTATTGGGTAGACTATGGCTGGCAAAAAGGACAAGAAATCCTCCAGCTATGATCTTTCTACACATTCACTTTACATCATTTTTTTATAATTGAAAGTCTTATGAAAATATGCCATGTTTATATCTAAGGCTTTTTCCACTTAACTAAACTGATACGCGTTTATTTCAACATTGTAAAATCCTCGAAGGGATGGGTAATCTGCCACGGCAGGCAAGCCATAGTAAGAAAGTGTATTCTCTAGTTTTCAGACCCATATTAATTTCGAGATAAATTCTATCTTCAAATGTGTAAACTGAATAGTTTAAAACATGTGTTTTAACGTTTGGAATGTTGAAGTTTTGTCATTTCAATATTGTGCTAACGCCTAAAACATTGGACAAAACTTTCATAACATAGTATTTTTACTAAGAATAATATAAGGGTGTATTTTTACAAACTATCAAATGAAAATATCCGGGGGGTACCCATTTCAAAAAAAACTGATCCACCGGTCATGAAATGAAATACTCACAATTATATTTTACAAGTAATTCTATGGTATAATCTACTCAAATTTTGAAGTATATTGCACCTCTTATTTCCTGGTACCATTTCCAATCTGTTTTAGTCCTAATTTATTTAAATAATTGGAGTTTTCCTAAAATTACTCTTATTTTAATCCGGTTGAACTGCGACTAAGGCTATGTCTTGGCTCCTCTTCTCGCCGATAGTATCGATTTCACGAGATGTCTAGCTAGTAAGCTCTTCGTGAAACGGTTTAGGAAGATCAGAGACATCTCCGTAGTTGGCGGATAAAGTTATGACTGTCTTGTCGTTGGTTTCAAGAAACGGGCCCCAGGTTATTTCATTAAGTGACATGACAGTCCGATTAAGATGTAGATTTAGATCATCTAGATCTCTCTTCAACTCAAGATAACAAATCAAATGAACAGAGAGTTGCTTTTTAGTTTGAGAATACAATTGTCCATGATGGTCCTTAAAATGTTACCTTTAAATTACCCTCACCCCTTTTGCATTGTTTTGTTTGCCTCTCCAATGTCTCCATATTGTTATCCTTTTGTTGTTTATTCTTGATTGATGTACAGTAGTATAGGCTCTCTCTCTCTCTCTCTCTATATATATATATATAGACTATATATATATATAGACTATATATATATATATATATATATATATGTAATATTTTTTTTGTTTTCAATTTATTTGACATTTTTAAATTTGTAATAAATTTACATTGTATATACATGTACATGTACATGTATATCCTTGTGGGGGAAATGATCTGTGAATCTTTGAAAGTGAGAGGTCAGTTTGCCTCTGATGTATTGATTTTCACGCCGTTTTCAATTCATTTTCAAATTTGTATTTAAATGCTTTTTCCAATTATATGTGATTATATATTTTATTCCAGTTGTGGAAATAAAACTGAACTAAACTAAACATAATTTTCTGGGAGGCTATATATTTAGATGACAAAATAGGTAAAGCCTAAAGCTTGTCTAATGTTAGATTGGAAAGCCTAGACCCTAATAAGCAGGTAATTGAAAACTCGCTGATTAGGAGATAGAAGATTTTTTTTAAATCTCACTAGCAACTGCAAGGCCTTTCAAACTTCAAAGACAAGCGAATCTGTAATAAATAATTCATTTTAAATGTAAATTCCCCCCCCCTCTCTCTCTCTCTCACTCCAGTATCTGACCAAGAAATTTGACATGGATATGGTGACCTTCGGGTATCTCCAAACGTTTTTTTCTGCCATCATGCTCGTTGGAGGTCCAATCTACGGCAGATTTGGGGACATCTACGGAGGACGTGCCGCTCTTGGCCTGGCTTATTTATCTGGTGCTGCCGTATATGGGATACTGGGTGTAGCCAATACTGCCACAATGATCTTCGTCTCAAGAATTCCTTCCTTGTTCTTGCATGCTTTCCAAGGTACGTATTAAATACGTACAAGGTTCTATGACACAATGACAGTATATTTTGCAGGCGATCATGGCTCCATGGTCAGGCTGCTAATCTGCACTAATCCAAATTCCTACCTTTACCTTTCCTTAACCCAAACCTCAATGTCGTTTCAATATTTTGTGTTCTTAATCAATCTAACTTCTCTTTTGTTCAAACACACATGTATTTCTTGTTTTTGCTCTTCGTTGACTTTGTCATTTCATTTGCCTTCTTTAATTCTCTGTTGTTATGATGTGATTTTAACAAACATTTAGTTATGTTTTCTACCAAGACATTTTGTTGCAATGTTTCATGAAAACAGAGGAAGAAGAGGAAGAAACAAATAATGCCAATACTAACTGATGAGTGTATCTCACTCTTCTCTATTCTATTTCTTTCCTTCTCTCCATTACAGCGCATAGGGACATATTTGTGATGCGCTATATAAGTATGGTATATTGTTATTATTATTATTAAAAAAGCAATGTTACATAACTTTATTTATGATTTAAAACAAGCAGGAGCCCTACTTGAAGACGGGCACTTGTTCAATAAATTCAAAGCTATTTTATTAATTACAAACAAATGCATAAGGGTTTTGTCTTCATCATTTTTATGTGTTTTTTTTCTTTAGGAACTCAAATGGTAATATCTGATCTATCAGATGAAGCAGGGAGAACAGAGGCATTGGGAAGAGTCAGTATGTGTTATTCTATAGGTATTGTGGTAGGGCCTTTGATTGGTGGATGGATCAGCATCAGTATGAGGTAAGCAGGGGTAGCCACTGCATTCAGGGGTATCCGGTAGCAGATTTAAAGGAGGGGGAGGGGGGAACAAGTATTCCTTCTTTACAACCCAATCTGGCATACCTTAAAAAGATGTGCCCCTCCCATTGTGTTCTTGTACCCCATTTCACACTTCTTTGCAAATACAGTCAAACCTGTCTACATCGACCGCCCAAGGGAAACAAAAAATGTGCTTGTTGTAGACAGGTGGTCTTTGTAGACAGGTTCCTTTAGTACATGTTTCAATGAGAAACCATTTTCAAGGGAAACAAAAAATGTGCTTGTTGTAGACAAGCGGTCTTTGTAGACAGGTGGTCACTAAAGCAGGTTTGACTGTATAGGCACTGACTTTTCATAACTGTGCCCCCTTTTATGCTGCCCCTGGGGTTATCAATAGTGGGATGAACACCAATAAAGCTTCCCTCCTTCTTCTAAAAATTTATTTTTGATGAATTTATGAATTCCTGAATCTTCTACCCTTGTCTGATTTAGCATCTTCAAATCCTAGCTAGTAAACAGTCCCGGGCCCATATTAATAAAACCTTTAAAAAACTAGTTGTCAATTAATTCCATAGGCTATAGTACATAGTTAGTTGATGACTAGGCCTAGGAAGGTTTTATGAATATGGGCTTAGGACTCTTGCCATCTGGGATATGTAAGCAGGACTTCTGCCGAGAGGAATTTTGGGTTATCTGACATTTAATAGCCATGCAGCTACATGTACATGCTATCAGAGTTACATGCTCTAGCATAAAAAGAACCATGTTTGAAAAAAGTACCTCCACAACAACACTGAAGCTGCCCATGTATTATTTACCTAAAACTGATACTTTTGTAGAACTACAGTTACAGTTGGTTACCGTTGAAGGCAAATCACACTAATATATAAGTATATTAAGTACATGTATACTGTTATAATCCAAAAAATATCTGTGTAGTTAAGTTTTGCAAATAGAATTATTAGGGCTTACACGTTTTCTCTATACATTACGGTAAAACCGGATAAATTTTGGATCTCCAATAACATTAATTCAATGGAGCACTAAAAGTTTAATCTAAAGCCACCTACATATACTTCAACTTGGTTAATGAACATTATCTTTTTTTATCATCTATTTATGCAGTGAACAGTCTGCAGCAGCAGTTGCTTGCATTGGATCATGTATCAGCCTAGCATTGGTGATACTTTTTATACCAAGCAACACCAAGCCTGTACAATCTACCTCAGCCAAAGGTAAATATGATGCAAGTACTTCATACAATATTTTGGCCTGTATTTGCAGCGGTTTCTTGTTTAGAGGCTTGTTTTACAGCTTATTTTTAGTACTTGCAATTGGAGTCCATTTCAAGAAAAAAAATGGTTGGGCCCTGTCATTTCTTGAAGAAGTTCTTTTTTTTTTGGGGCTTGGGGGCTCTTGCATTCATTTTCTACATTAGCCCAACATAAATTCATTTATAAGCAAGATTTTTTTTCCTCCCACAGCTATTGCTAGGGATTGATTTGTTTATTGCAACATTATGTCAGTCACATCTGTGTACTACAAAGATATATGAGTTTGTAAGTTTGCGATTGAAAGAGGGCTTGCGGTCAATCCTTTTGTATAAGAAGGGTTCCTCCGTGATTATCTTGACTTAAATGAGTTGTTCAGACCAGCAAATTGTAAACAAACTAATGAATGCTGGCGCAATCCGATTGTCACCGGCCTCCCATGACTTTCGTCATGCGTGTGAGTCCCACGCTAAGCAGACAAAAATGCAAAAAATGATTGTTGCCACGTTGTGTGTAAGCACTCCTCCCTCTGTTCTCGATGCAGGCTCATGCAGGTACTTTATTATTATTATTATTATTATTATTATTATTTATTTGACCAATCAGAAAACATACAGTGAGTATAACAATCAGGTAATACATAGAGATTTCATAATGCATGCAAACAACAGTTTTAGGAAAATGGAGAGGAGAGAGAGAGAAGGATACAGTCTGCTGGTCAGGGGTGACAAAAGCAATTGAAATTGCTATTACTCGAAAGCATGCCACCCCCCACAGGCTGCATCCTGGAAAAATAAAGAGTAAAGAACAGAATGAAAATTCACAATATGAGATAATAAACATATATCAGGATAAAATCATGATAATTTGAGCAATTACCATTATATCCATCATTGCTTTCATTACATTATTTTGTCATTACAATGGATTTACATTCATTTTTTCACATAAAACAGGGGAAAACACTCTGTTCCTCAGATAGGACGTCAACTGGAGGCCCCATGTATAAGAGAGTCTCGCCCTATGTATGTTAATATGCTACACTTCTCGCAAAGAGTAAAGTGTAAACCTGGTGTTTAGTGTGCTTGTATATGAAAGGGTTCGAGATAACAGACGACAAATAGCTAGTGCATCAGTAGTAGTTGAGTCTTCGCTTTTATTGTTTTCTCATGGTTAAACAGCCTCTGTAACATTAAAAACCAAAGTTGAACAGAATATTTAAGTCGTGGTGTATTGACATAAATAGAACAATGATATTGATACTAACATAACATTAACAATTATTTATTTATTGACATTGTTTTGTTATATCACGCAACTAAATCTCAATCATCACTGAACTGATTTATTATACAAACAAATAAATTACACTGATTGTTTTCTTCTGTCCAATATCATGAATTACCATATTGTACAAATGATAGTATTGAGTCATTCACATATAATCATAAAGCAACAACATAGTAAATTCTACTCACCGGCCAATACTAGCCATAACGCCAAACAATAGCGACATAGGTGCTACCAAGTACCATATCCACAGCTGCTCGTACAATTACAGCAGACCTAGCAATAAGATCAAATGGCACATCTTACTAAAAAACAATGACTTACATAGAGGGAAGCTTATACTCATCAACGTTGTAATTAAGGATAATTTGTTCAATTTAACACAATATACATGTACTGCAATTCCTTCATATCATTTAACAAAATAAATGACAATAGTATTTCAAAGAAGCATCATTGTCCCAAATACAGTGCAATACATGATTCAATTAACTTCTGATCAAACTTTCACCATCAAAACTCTCATTAGTAATGCTTATAGGTATATAGCATTATTCCAATAAGTTAAATGAAATACAATCATAATTATTAAACAAACCAACTGAACTTACTTTAAACAAAGTCGGACCACATTTCATCCTACAGTAGGCCAAATGTATGTCCTTGCAGGCCTCCTTACACAGCTTAGAATGGCTTGCCTGCCTGTTATAGCATTCACCAATGCCAGCACTAACACAAAAGAAATGCACTCATGCAAAGAGTTCAATGGGAATCCCTATAGGGGGTAGTCTAAATGAGCAATAGAGGGAGACAAGCTGTCATTGAGTGAAGAAGCAGGGGGTACCTTTGCACCACATAATTCCTATTTATGACATAAATTCCAATTTATAACAACTTCCCCACAATTAATGTCATAATGTTTGACTACAATTGGTAAATACATGAACTTACGAACAGTAAATGCAATACCTTCAAATTTTCAAACATTGTACAATAATAATAACACTTCAAATTCCTATGAATGACATATATGCAATTAGACATGTACATAATACATATAATTAAACACACATAATATCAACTGATCTCTGTTCAAAACCGTTCGCTTCTTATTTTGGTAGTACAGATACTGGGAGGTGTAGCGGATTTCGGTGTTGTCCCTTATTTATCCTGCGAGACCTCCGGCACTCAAACTCGTAGTTCGCGTTCTCTTGTTGAGGGGGAGCCCTCTCATGAGGTACATGTACATCTCCAGTTAATGTGGTATCCTCGTTCACATTATTTTCTTCATTGAGGATAATTTCATCATTACAGTTATTTCCTTCATTTAGACTATCTTCCTCATTTAGGATAACTTGTCTCTCTTCATCTGGGGTAGGCCTACTCAAATCCAAGGGTTCCCACACAAATGTGAAGTAGTGGTTGTTTCCATCTGTAGGCCTAGTAGCCAGGGATTTTTGTTGTGAGCTCACAGGGTCCCTTGCTCTGGCCTGTTGGTTAGGAGCTAGTACCTCCTCTCGTGGGTCAGCAATCAACAGCCTTCTGTTAACAACCCTTGTTGGTCCTCCCAGCATCGGACGGATTTTGTACACATCACCGGTCTCGTTAACTGCGGTCACTATGAAGGGATCCCTTATGACCTTGTCGGCAAGTTTATGACGGCCCTCAAAAGCACATTTCTTCAGTAGCACCCTCGTGCCGATGCTGAGTGGTGAACTCATAGGGAGGGCATCATGCCTTGTCTTTTCACTGTTCAGAGTCATCTCCATATTTTGTTTTGCAACCATGTGAGCCTGTTGGAGTGACTTTGAATGCTCTGTCACAAAGTCTTCATCCCAATTTGCTTGTCCATTCCCGATGAGTTGGTCAAGCGGGGTGTGGGGCTCTCGCCCATACAAGAGTCTGTATGGTGATAGTCCTGTCGTCCCATGAGGTGTACAGTTGTACAGGAATACTAACTGATGAATAAGACCAGGCCACTTCCTTCGGCGATCTGGCTCAAGTGAACGGATCATACTGCACAACGCTCGGTTGAACCTTTCCGCTTGCCCGTTGCCTTGTGGGTAGTAGGGTGTGGTGTGTGTTTTCTCAATACCATACAGCTTGCACAATTCCCGGACTAGAGAACTTTCAAGTTTCGCCCCTGGTCTGAGTGAATTCGCAGCGGAGCACCGTAGTGGACAATCCAACCATCAATCAAGGCACGTGCCGTAATTATTGCAGTTTGGTTTTTGCAGGAATTGCTTGTGCAAACTTGGTAAATGCATCAGTAATTACCAAGACATCTTCGTATCCACCTTGACCTTTATCTAGTTTCAGGAAGTCAATTGCGATAAGTTCCAGGGGCTTGAATGCCAACAGATGTCGTCTTGGAGTTCGTAGTGCTGGTGTTGGCGTCTTAGATGCAATACAGACAAAGCACTTCTTGACGTGTCCTCTCACATCACTACACATGCCTGGCCAGAAGCATCGCTCTCGCAGGATTGCCAAAGTTCTGTTAATTCCTGATGGCCCCATTGGTCATGAGCCATTTGTAGCATCTTCTCTTGGAGGCCCTTTGGAACCAGTAACCGCCTCCTCTGAGGGTGTTTGGAGTCTGGTGGTTGTCTATACAATACTCCACCACATTCTATGATGTTGTTACGTTCTTTCAGCCAGGACTTTGTCTCTGTATTCTCTCTCTTGATTTCATCCTCTGACTTCCATTCACCTCTGAGATATTGTCTACAAACTGATAGTGCATCATCCTGTTGTTGAAGAGTCTCAAGATCTTCTGCAGAATACGATGGGTACACTCCAGGAGCTACTGGGGCTCTTCCTCTGGCTGCTGCTCCCCATCTATCACAACTTCTGCTGGAAGGACAGTACTAACTGTCAGAGCTCCAATCAACTCTTTCACTTCTTCTTCGCCATTTCCAGGACAACAGCTTAGAGCATCAGCACATCTGTTGAGTTTTCCAGGACGATATCTGATATCCAGCTGAAAGGGTGCTAGCTGTGCTACCCATCTTTGTTCAGTTGCCCCCAGCTGTGCAGTTTGAAGATAGGCTAAGGGGTTGTTATCTGTGTAGACAATACACTTTGCACCTATCAGGTACCCTTTGAATTTCTCTACCACCGCCCATTTGAGAGCTAACAGCTCAATCTTGAAGCTTGAAAAATCTGGATAGTTCTTTTCAGCTCCACGTAGGCTACGGCTTGCGAAAGAAATTGGATGCAGATGACCATTTCCATCCGGTTGTGACAAACAAGCACCTAGTCCTTTAAGAGAAGCGTCGACCTCAAGTATAAACTCTTCTCCAAATCTTGGGTATGCTAGGACTGGTTTTGAAGACAGTCTGTCTTTCAGCTCCTGAAAGGACACTTCTGCTTCTGTGGTCCACACAAATGTTGGGTCTGAGACAGTGTTCTCTGTCTTCCTCCTCCTCTTCTTTTAGACTTCTGTCCAGTTAGTGCATGTAGAGGGGCTGTCAGTCTTGTGAAGTCAGGGACAAATCTCCGATAGTAGGATGCGAGGCCAAGGAAGGAGCTCAATTCCGATCCACTTTGGGGTGTTGGCCAAGACTTGATCCTTGCTACCTTGCTCGGATCCACCATGACACCCTTCTCACTGACGATATGCCCTAGATGAGCCACTTCCCTCTTGAAAAGCTGACATTTTCCACCTTTCAGCTTCAGGCCATGTTTCATTAACCGGTTGAAGACTTCTCCAAGTCTTGCTAGATGCTCCTTATTCCCTGTTCCATACTCCAAGCAGGGAAGTTTTGATTATCCTGGTTTCTGGGGCCAGCGGGGAAGTTGTACTGAGGCATTGGAAGGTGTGGAGGCCCATTGGGACAGTCTCGCCTGAAATGGCCCCTCTGGCCACAGCCATAGCATGCTCCATCTGTCTTCCTTCTCTGAGGTCTTGCTCGTTTTAGCCTGGCTACTTCCTCTCGGAGTTGCTCTAGTTCTGTCATTACTGCTTTCTGCTGTTCAACCATCTGTTGCACGAGAGCTGTAGAATCATCTATGACTGCCCTTCCCACCTCAACATCTGCCTCTCGCACTCTGGGCCTCTGGGTAGTGGGGGTCTCTTGAAAGAGTTGGAGAGCCTCCTCCCTTACCTTGGCGAACCCGCTGGATTCATGTGTCAACTGAATTCGCCTAAGCTCTCTCCTCACCCAAGCCTCACGTGCCCCGTTGACAAACTGGTCACTCAAAGCCTTATTTTTTAGTTGTCTCAGCGCTTCTCCTTGAGCTTGTGTGGTAGCTGCTTTTTCCATCTTGTTATAAGTGCGTAACAGGACACGGCTGAAATCACAAAGTGATTCTCCCTCTCTTTGAACACGATTGTGGAACTTGCTACTAAGGGTCTGCGTGGTCTCATTGAATTCCTCGAGCCATTCTGACAATGAAACATCACTCGCGTGCTGCGGTAGCCCTCGAAATTTTGGTAAGTTACTCTGAAGAATGCTCTGTAGCCCGATGGATCGACGGAAAAATTGAGACAGCATATCCATTTCGGACGACTGCTCCCTGGATGTTGTTGGGGTTGTTGGCGGGGAAGTTTTTATAGTGGGTGCAGTTGACGTGGTAGTTGCTGTTGTTGTTGTAGTTGTCGAGGTAGTCATAGTGGTAGCCATTTTCCTGTACTGAAGTTTCCAAGTACTTTTTCATGCATAGAATTTAAACAGAAGAATATTATCGATGCATCAACTAATCAACCTAATCAAAACATACACGAGTATATATAGATAACTATCAAGTATCTGACCGAGGCTGTTTTAACGCAAAACCTGTCTAAAGTTCATGTTCTAGCTGTCACTCTGATCTGATGTTGCTATCAACAATGTCATCACCGATGCCATCACCGGTGCCACGTAGAGGGTGAAGTCTGGTATGGACCGCTAAACCCGTCTTAGATTGTCCCTCGCCGTCAGTCTATCCCACTTCTGACACCATTGAAAGGGTTCGAGATAACAGACGACAAATAGCTAGTGCATCAGTAGTAGTTGAGTCTTCGCTTTTATTGTTTTCTCATGGTTAAACAGCCTCTGTAACATTAAAAACCAAAGTTGAACAGAATATTTAAGTCGTGGTGTATTGACATAAATAGAACAATGATATTGATACTAACATAACATTAACAATTATTTATTTATTGACATTGTTTTGTTATATCACGCAACTAAATCTCAATCATCACTGAACTGATTTATTATACAAACAAATAAATTACACTGATTGTTTTCTTCTGTCCAATATCATGAATTACCATATTGTACAAATGATAGTATTGAGTCATTCACATATAATCATAAAGCAACAACATAGTAAATTCTACTCACCGCCAATACTAGCCATAACGCCAAACAATAGCGACATAGGTGCTACCAAGTACCATATCCACAGCTGCTCGTACAATTACAGCAGACCTAGCAATAAGATCAAATGGCACATCTTACTAAAAAACAATGACTTACATAGAGGGAAGCTTATACTCATCAACGTTGTAATTAAGGATAATTTGTTCAATTTAACACAATATACATGTACTGCAATTCCTTCATATCATTTAACAAAATAAATGACAATAGTATTTCAAAGAAGCATCATTGTCCCAAATACAGTGCAATACATGATTCAATTAACTTCTGATCAAACTTTCACCATCAAAACTCTCATTAGTAATGCTTATAGGTATATAGCATTATTCCAATAAGTTAAATGAAATACAATCATAATTATTAAACAAACCAACTGAACTTACTTTAAACAAAGTCGGACCACATTTCATCCTACAGTAGGCCAAATGTATGTCCTTGCAGGCCTCCTTACACAGCTTAGAATGGCTTGCCTGCCTGTTATAGCATTCACCAATGCCAGCACTAACACAAAAGAAATGCACTCATGCAAAGAGTTCAATGGGAATCCCTATAGGGGGTAGTCTAAATGAGCAATAGAGGGAGACAAGCTGTCATTGAGTGAAGAAGCAGGGGGGTACCTTTGCACCACATAATTCCTATTTATGACATAAATTCCAATTTATAACATATACACAAGTGGTAATCATCCTACAGACCTTCATGACAGGCTGTATAGCCCTTTGATGATTAGCAGAAGAAGAAGAGAAAGATTCTTACCTTGAATTAATGAGTGTTTGCTGATAAAGACTTGCCTTGTTACAAGCGCATTTTGAGGTCAGTTATGAGAACCTTCGTAGAACGTTCTTGTCACATACCTTAAGCCTTTAAAGCCCAAGTCCACTCCGATTTTCAAAAAGTATAGCATGTTGTAAATAAATCAAAGATTAAAACTGCCAAACATCATGGGCGTACTTCAATCAGGTGATTTTTAAGAGCGATTTTTGTTTCGGGTATTTCGAGCAAAACATTTATATTGCTGTACGGATGTGACGTATGCTCCCCACAACGAAAGTGCCAGCAGTATATACATTCTGACAATAGGCTTTTTTCGTAATATAAACAAATTTAATGCATACGTCTTTGTGAAGTGCCTCTATACAAACTATTTCATTCACCTGATAAGAATAATAGTATTTCATTATTCTTATCAGGTGAATGAAATAGTTTGTATCGAGGCACTTCACAAAGATGTATGCATTAAATTTGGTTACATTACGAATCTGTGTTTTGAGGACCCTAGGTCACAAAAAATGCATTGTGGGGGAGAACTGGCTCGATTATTAACTTGTTTTTTGCTCATTTAAAAAAAAATAATAATAAGTCTGAGCACCTTTTTTCAAAATAAAGTTATATATGGGCTTTTTAGATTTTTGTCTATCTAATCAGCTCAACTTTTCAGTGGAGTGGACTTGTTCTTTAAATTGCTTTACCACCATAGGTTGATCCGACTTTTGCTCAGGCCACAAATTGTTCCGGGCTTTATCTCATCAAAAGTATATGCTTGATATGAGGGAAGCAATTGGGTTTTATCATAGGTTTAGGTTCAGAGTTTGGGGAACTTCGGTATAGATTTAGGGTTGTGGTTGTGTATAGTGCTGGGTCTGGGTTTAGGTTAGGAATTCTGTTTTTTTTAGGATATCAATTGTTGCAGGAGCATGTAATAGAGCACAACTAACAACAGCTCAATTTTTAAACTGTTTTTGTTCCTTTCTTTCTCTTCTCACTTTCATAGACAAGTCTTCCGATAGTGTGTTCAGCATTAGAAACTTCACCCACCTGATGCGTTCCTCACCCGGTGCGGCATTCTTTCTCAGTGTGAATCTACTTGCAGGTTTGCCGTCGGCCATCTTCAGTTCTATGTTTGCCCTTGTTGTCATTGACAAGTTTGAACTGACAGCGGATCAGAACGGTTACTTTCTCTCGTTCCAGGGCCTTGCCAGCATTGTAAGTATTGTACTTACAGAAAGAGGAGAGTTTACTGTGGAACAAAAAATGAAAGTAGGAGAGGAGCCATCTTCTTAGAGTCAGAGAGAAAGAGAGAGAGAGAGAGAGAGAAAGAGAGGTAGAGATAGAAAAAAGGGATGGGAGAACAGAAATAAGGATTGGAGCCTATCATGATTGCATAGAGGGTTTTTTGCTCCCTATTTTTTCTTTCTTCTGAGAAAATGCCTAATTCCGGACTACAATCTTCCAATATACATTATTTGAATACTACTAACGGTGGTCAATTCAGAGGTATATTTTCATTTGCTGGTGACCAAATAGTGACAATTGCTGCAGGCTTTATTTCATCAAACGTACAAGATGAGGGTCAGGGTTAGGGCTAGGGTTAGAGGTTAGGGTTAGCAATAGTGTTGCGTCCAGGGTTGAATTTAAGAGTTCGGAAAGTGTTGGAAATTGACTGAGCATTTGTTGCAGGAGAAAGTGTCCTACAACCATTTTCAGACTTGTGTCTACCAGGGATTGAAAGCAACTAAAATGGGCAGATTTAGTTGTCATTCTGGCATGCTATGTTTTCATTTGATAACAATGTTTTTGTTATTCTGCCTTTCTTTTTTGCAGGTTATGCAGGGCATGGTGATAGGACGTCTTACAAAGAGATACAGTGAAATGAAGTTACTCAGAGCTAATGCTATATTATTAGCAGCAAGTTACATGGCCTTGGTAAGAATTTGGTAAAATTGGAAGGAACAAGTTATGATGTATGACCAAATTCTCTTCAAATCTTGCCTACTAAGCCCCAATTCGGTTGAATGATTACAAATATCCTTACACACCCTCTACATAGTGAAGAAAACCAGTGCACAGATGACTTTGAACCAGAAGTAAGCAACAATTGGGATTACAGTTCATGAAGTTGTAGGTTCATTTGCTAATGCAAAATCTTAATTGTCTTGAGGACTATCAATCACAACACATGCTTCTGTGAGAAATTCTTTCACATTACGCTTCCAACCTGCCCCCAATCCTCCAATCCATCACCATCGTTCAGCCATTCCCTTTAAGTAAACAATCCATTTGGTTGTCTTTCAGTGTCTTGTTCAAGATGTATGGCAGCTTACAGCTGTGCTGCTTCCCATGACCTGTGGAAACTGTATTACAACCACTGTGATTACCAGTGTTCTAACCAAGGCCGTACCAGCATCAGAATCAGGTAGGTCTTGATTTGATTTGATTTGATTTGATTTTCTTCTGCATTCATGTAAGTACACAGTTTTTCGATAATAATAATATGAAGTACAATAAGTATATTTCCGACAATGAATCATAAATAAGCAAATATATGTATATAAAAAATTGTTATTTTCAAAAACGAAATGATAAACTGTCATAGATAATAAATTTCCTCAAACATTATAAAAAATATTTGCGGAAGAAGGACTGTCATTGTAAGCAGTTTGCTTGATAATATGACAGCCCCAGAAAAAAACTCATGAAATAGATTAACACATTTATTAAGCAGAACGGATAGGTAATTTAAAATACAAACTTTGTTGATGGTGATATTTTCCAATGCAGATGAGGATGATGAGGATGATGATTAGGATGATGATGAGGATGATGATGAAGAAGATGATGATGACGATGATGATAATGATGATGATGAAAGAAGAGATGACATTATGATAAAGACTGAAGAGTGGACACAGAAATTTTATCTTGAATATTTTGATAACAGCATCTTTTTAACATTGGCTTTAAATGAGTAGAGGGAGCAACATGATTTAATAGATTCTGGGAGAGAGTTCCACAGGTCAGGACCATGGTGTCTTATGGATCTATGGGCAATAAGTAATTTCGGGTTTACTAGATGAAAATTTGAGGAATTACTGGTAGGGTAAGAGTGAATGGTTTTATTCATAGTGTAAAAGTTGTGAAATGAAAGAGGCAGCATATTATTTAAATACTTAAACATGATCAGTAAAGTTTGTAGCGAATTTATGTCGAATACTGTTAGGGTTTTCAGTTGGTAAAATATTGGACCTGTGTAAGATAAATATGGTGAACCAGTACATATACGAAGGGCTTTCTTTTGCAATAAATAAATAGAGTTGATTTTGGTTTTGGCGCTGGTGGCCCATACTAAGTTGCAATATGTTATATACGGTAATATCAATGAATTATAAAGCATAACAAGCATATAACTTGGGATAAATTTCTTCATTTTATATAATAAACCAACATTCCTAGAAATAGAAGTCGAGATATGACGTATATGTTCATTCCAATTCAGATTTTCGTCGATAATGACACCCACAAATTTTGTTGTTCTCTTTCTTTCGAGAGGGATATTATTGATAATTATGTTGTAAGGAAAATCAATGACATGAGAATTTGCGTGCTTGAAATACATGAAATTATTTTTATCGATATTAAGGGATAACTTATTGCATTGAAACCATAGTGATAATTTTGGTAACTCATTATTAAGTGTATTTACTATTGTTTAAATTATGATCTGAACAGCAGATGTTCGTGTCATCAGCAAATAACACAAATGATAATAAAGGTGTTGTATTGGTTAAATCATTAATATATAATAAAAAGCAAAGGGCCTAAAATTGATCCTTGAGGAACTCCACATTTGGTAGGCAAGAAATTGGACAAAACATCATTAAACACTACATATTGTTTTCTGTTAGATAAATAGCTCTCAAACCATGACAGTGCAACTCCACGAATTCCATAACAGTAAAGTTTTTTCAGTAAAATTTGGTGGTCCAGTGTATCAAAGGCTTTTGATAGATCCATAATTACTCCTATTACATGTTCTTTATTGGCCATAGCATTCGTTATTTTATCATATAATTGTACTAAAGCTTGGTTGGTTGAATGTCCTTTTCTGAAACCATATTGATTTAGATTTAGGAAATGAAAAGTATCTAGAAACTTATAAAGCCTATTGTAAATAATCTTTTCTAGGATTTTGGATATGCTGGGAAGAATAGAGATAGGCCTGTAATTACTAATTTCGTGAGGATTTTCTTTTTAAAAACAGGATTTACCTTAGCAATTTTCAGGGACTCGGGACATTTCCCGGTATTAATTGATAGATTAAAAATGTGAGTTTAAAGGACAAGCGATAAAGTGTATGACTTGTTTAAGAAGGAAAGAACTAATTCTATCGTGACCCTGTGATTTACTTAATTTGAGATTTTTTGTTATTTCAGTTATTTCATTAGGATCAGTGGGATTAAAAAACAGTGATGAATTTGAAGGTTCAGGAAGAAATGTAGTAAAATTTTTGTTTGGTGTATTAAGTTTATTTGCTAAATTAGGTCTTGTGTTTACAAAATAGGAATTAAAGGTATTGGCTACATCTTCAGACTTTATAACTGTATCATCTATTGTAAAATTATCATTTGGCAATTTTTTAGTTTTCTTTCCAATCAAATCATTAATAATCCCCCAGGTAGATTTCATATTTGATTTCACTCTATTGAGTTTGTCGGAATAGTAAATTTTACGAGAATTTCGAATTATGTTAGTTAATTTATTTCGGTATGTTTTATATTTGTTTTTGTTATGAATAGTTGAGTTCGTTAGATAAGCCTTATACAGTTTATTCCTTGTGTGTATCGATTGTAGAATTGTTTTTGTTATCCATGGCATTTTACAACGCTTATTTTTCTTGTTCGCAGACACTAGAGGAAAATTTTTGTCATAATATATCTGTAATTTAGTATTAAAAGTTTCGTATGCTATATCTGCATTTGATTCATTAAAGACGTCCAACCATTCTTCTGCTGCTAGATCACTTTTGAATGATTCAATATTTTGGGGTGTTTCTTTTCTGTACATGTTTGATTTAGCTGACTTTTTCATTGTGATTTCATTATTACATATTACAAAAATTGGCAAATGATCAGATATATCAGAATATATTAGTCCACTGGTAATGCTATTATCAAAGATATTAGAAAAATATTGTCTATTAGGGTTGAAGATTGACCGTCAATTCTGGTTGGTTTATTTATAGGTGGATAACAACTATTAGAATAGGTAATGTGAAGAAGTGTATCATGCTGGCTACTATGAGATAAAAGGTCAATGTTTAAGTCGCCCATTAAATATAAGTGTTTACCTTCCCCTGTAAGAGTGTGAAGGCATTTATCTAGATCTTCACAAAATAAATTTGTATGACTATGAGGGGGTCTATAGATTAATCCAACGATAATATTTTGTTTGTTTGGATTAATGATTTCTAAGAATAAAGATTCACTTTGTTTTAACGATATTTCTTTTCGGATTTTAAATTGTAAATGTTCATTGACATAAAACGTGACACCCCCTCCTCTTATTTCTTCGCGATCTAGTCTAATCAATGTATAATTTTGCAAGTTAAATAAGTTAGGCGAAGGGTTATGAAGCCAGGTTTCAGTGACACCAATAATAGAAAAGGGAAAATTATTTATAGTATGCAGCAATGTTTGCAAAGAATCAAAATTTTTAAACTTCTAGCATTTATGTGAAGTAAACTAAATTTATGTTGCGTATTTTGAAAACTTGAAGTAAATTCATCAGTTGTGTAATAGTTACTATTGAAAATGGATAACAGGTCTAAATCATTATCCATGAACATTGATTATTTTTACCAATTGATTTTGATTAAAGGTATAATAACTGGTTTGCATGTAAAGTTTCTGTGTCGTACTAGTATGGTGGTGGTAGTGATCATGGGATGAAAAGAGAATGGAATGAAGAGATAATGATAAGTGAACATGAAATGCATAAAATAAGAATGAATGATGATGAGATCCTAAAGCGTTTACGAAATGATTAACTTTCATAATGATAAGCTCACTAACTTTTGAGCATCTCAACCATGAAGTACATTTAAAATTAAAATTACGGAACCTTTGATGAAACACTTTGCTCCGGCACCACTGCACTCGATGAAAACGTATTTGATGCCTTAATAACAAGTAATATGGTAATTAATATCATATCTAGTTTATCACGAATCAAAATGTTTCCAACTCAACTCCACATTAAAGCTCTAATGATCCAAATATGAGGCAGAATCGAGAAAAGAATTCATCATGAGATAGAGCAGCACCGGGACAAAGGTTTTACATATTTACATAAAGAATACCTACGAACTACAGATGCAACAAACAGAGCAAGGTATCAATTATTCAATTAAACAGAGAATGTTTATATGCATGTCTTGCAATTGTTAATTTGTAAAAGGTAAAGTTAAAACATGGAGAACTAAATTATTGAACACATGGGTATAGAAATTTAATCTTTTCCATTATCAATATATTACAAAAATTCATGCTATATTCAGCAAGTATTACAAAATAAACACAAACGACGACATATGAACTGAAGTCGAATACAATATCTACAGTATTATCATCTAATGTAGTACAACTTCACTTCACATAGCTTTAAAGAAAACAAAAGAAAAGAATAGAAAACAAGAAAAGAAAGCTTTTTCGTTTGATACCATTTGGTACATGTATGTTAGGTACGTAAGTAATGAATATCGGTACATTAGAACAGATTTACAAAAGAACAAATTACATCCTTAATTAAATTCAGTGCAACTGCATCCTACAACAAACCAGCTCACGCACCCAAACAAAATTCCTTCCCGGGACCGTGTGATGAGGCACTCCATCAACATGCCGTCAATGAAGGGACCACAGCACCTGGAATCCAGTCTATATAAATCTTCATCATCAACTTCTGGGACATCCCAGTAGACTGACAGCCGACATTACTAATGGCCCATGAGACCCAGAGCCTACTAGACCAATGTTGGTCTCAAGACTGACAGGCTGGTTTCGCAGGCTGACAGTCTCTTGGACCCTCTCAAATATAGTTTACACACTGTAGTCCCCTCTTCATAATAATCTGACATTTGCTCTGGTGACAATGGGTGGTATTCCGATAGCGCGAACTAAGTTAAGCTTGGCTTAACTAGTTCACACTTTTATGGAGTGCCTGTTGCCAACTCATTTTCCCTGTACAGATTATTTTAATCATGCAATGAAAAGTGTCAACAAAATTAATTTTGCAATGAAATGGGAAGAAAAAGATAATATGAGTATGAACTGAATTTCAATAAAGTCTTTGGTAGATTATCTTTGTCATGAATATTGAAGGAGGAAGATGAAAGCTAGCATTCCATAGAAGTGTGAACTAAAATTCTTGTTTAGTCTGGACTTAGTCCCGGCTTAACTTAAGAGAATACCACCCAATTGCTTCAGCGACAATTGCGTCAAAGATATAGATTTAGTTTTGCAATGATGTTTTTGGTTAGGGTTAAGGCTAGGTTGGTCCAGGGTTACAGATCCAAGGAATTTGGTTAGTGGTGGGATAATTAAGAGGTCATAAATGAAGAAAAACAAATCCATCTAATATGTACATTTCCATATGAGGGGATAACAGCAATGATCAAGCAAATGTTGTTAGAGAGTTACAGCACTGAGAAGGATCTCAGATAGGGTCATATGGTCAAACAGTTAGAACCATTGCTTCAAAAGATGGTACGGCACAGGTCATGATGCTTCCACTGCATTTTACTTGCTCTTTGTTTTTTATATATATTTTTTAAAAATAATTCTTTTAATCAGCCCGTGGTCACACATGCATGCTACTAGCTTTGACTGTTTATTTGGTCCTTTTGTCAATATGGAACTCGCTTCAAGAATCAGATGCGAATGACCTTTACTATGTTTTTCATTCATTATTTCTAAAGTTCTTTCCTCTATTGCTCCAGGAACTATCCTTGGTCTGACTCATTTCAGAGCATCTTCGTGCTGTGAATGACATTTGAAGGCCTCTGATTGACCAATGAGTGACCTTCACAATGATATTTATTCATTTTTACCAAACCCGTTTCTTCATTTCTCAAGGAACTGTCCTTTGTCAGCACATCTTTGTGCTGTGATTAATGACCTGTGAATGACCTGGGAATGACCTTATTCACTTATCTAAACTTGTTCTTCCTTTATTTCTCCAGGAACTATCCTTGGCCTTACTCATGCTGGCACATCTTTGCTTGGTACCTTGGCCCCGATCATTGGTGCTGTGCTCCTGACTAACCTGGGCTTCCCATCACTCGGTATTACAGGAGCAGTCATCAATATAGTACTGCTCTTGGTTCTCACCAAGTATTAAAGAACAAAGTGGTCCTGTGACTCCGCTCTGACCTTGATTATTTAGCCACTATTTAGATACGGGAAAGTCGGAGATGTTATGTCCCAAACGTTACCAACCACATCCAATATTTGAGTCTTCCTAATGTTTGTAGTCAGTCAATAGCATTCTTCTTTTAGGGAAGTCTTAATCAAACTGATGGCCTATCCAAGATCTTATCATTGTGGCTGCAGATTGTGTCATATGACATATTGATAATATTTACATTCTATATTTATGGAGTGTTCAAATAATATGAAACAGTATTGATGTTCTAGGCACACTGACAGCACATGCTTGTCCTAGATAGTGCTCGTGTGGCTGCAAATTGTTTTGAGTGTGATAATGTCATTGTTTCAATTCTATTTTTGTATTTATATGATAGACCAGGGCCCCGTCTTACAAAGAGTTACGATTGATCCAAATTAATCGTAAGTCCTCCAATCAATCGTAAGTTTGCAGTCTCCTATCTTTTATGTACATAGTTGCGATTGATATCAACTCTTTGTAATACGGGGCCCAGTTCGTATTTATATTAATAGACCAATTCATAGACATCAGATGTTACAAATTACCCCAAATATCCATGGATCTTTTAAACAAGAAGAATCCACTACATTTCTAATATTCACTGCCGAAGTGATGGAGGTGCCTCATGAATACATGTACTTTTGTTTGCCCCTTGAAAAAAAATACTTCATAGAATGCACAACTCGTGCATAAATGAATAATGATTATATAACTTTCATGAACATTTATTCAGTATTTGTGTTGAAAGGTTTTACAGTTTTTATGCCTCCACCCATCGAAGGTGGTCCCAGAGGCATTATGTTTTTCGGGTTGTCCTTCCGTCCGTATGTCCAGCTTTCTCATTAATGCAATATCTCAAGAACCATTTGAGGTGTGAACTTCAAACTTGGTGATAGTATGTAACACCATAGGAAGATGTATTTGTATTTGTACATATGTTTTTGTGTGACTAATACCAGGGTAGTGCTTTAGCCAATGATGGCGATTTTGCAGTAATCTATAGACTGAGACATATGATTTTGATTTGATTTAGTTAATTTTTCTTCATGGTCTTTTTTCAAAGTTACAAACTAATTTTAAATTACAACATAATCATGATATTAGACAAATTATATATGGTAATCAATACATCATCAACGTAAAATACTTACATTGTAATACTAACTTAAAGTAATCATGAAGATATGTGGTCCAAGTTACCAAAAGGACACTGAGCAATTTGGTAGAACTAATCGCCATCCAAACCTTTCGTTTATCTCTAATTGTTTCTAAAAGAGTGGCATTGAAACCTTTCTTATCATGTTCTGCTCAATCAAGGTTTGCTCTGTGAGTAGTATACTGCACAGGTCGCAGGAAATGAGAATTATGTTGCTCTTATGCAGTCAAATCATGAACACAGATCATTGACAGGTATTCTGAAATTAGGTTTGTTTTTATTCTTAAATGCTCAAGACATCCATTATAATAACTCTACATTATTCCTATGAGTACAGTTGCTAGGTAAGAATTTTGTACTTTGAAACATGTTCCTATCTTCTTGCTCTTAAAGGCCCGGTCACACAGCCCTCCACGGGCGTATCGCGGCCGAATCACGGCCAAAAATTTCTGCCCGTGAAGCAGACGCTGTTGGACGCTTTGAGGTCGCGATAAAGACGCGATACAGCCGTACTTTACCCGTCGTTACACGCGGTAAGAAATTCACACGCGGTTGGCCGCGCGAAAAAGTTTTGGGCTGCCCAAAATTTAGACCGCGGGTAATCGCGGGCGGTACACGTGGTACACACGCGGTAAAGACGCGGTACAGACGCGGAACGAACGTGCTAGGACGTGCTACGGCCGCGGTTAAGACGTGGTTACACGCGGTAGGACGCGAAATTTTAGCGGGTAATCGCGGGTGGAGCACGGTCATAGCACGGTTGTTCCGCGTCTGTACCGCGTTGTTATCACGTGCATTAGCGTGTGTACCGCGTAAACAGCGCGCCCCAATACCGGCCTAATCACGTTCAATTGCGTCTTGTACACGTCCCAAGTACGATTGTCCACGGCCTAATCGCGTCCGTATAACGTCTGATTTTAGGTATATAAAAAGCGCGATTTGCCGAGCATTCGTCAGTTGTGCTCCAGACGTCAAGGGGTGAACATGGATCCCCGTCACCGTAATGACCTCGTCTTGCTGCTCCAGCAGCATCAGAACCAAGTGGTACAGGTCCATCAGCCCGGTTCGGCTGCTTTATTATACCCGTGGTAGGCCGCGGTACCGCCGCGCTTCACCCGCGATAAGGACGCGGAACAGTCGCCGGCGTCTGTTCCGCGGGCATACCACGGGTAAACCGCGGGTAAGCCAATTTTGCACATTTTCCACCACGGGCAACCGCGGGCAAAAAAAAATCGCGAAATTTTACCCGCGATACAGACGCGAAAGGCTGTGTGACCGGGCCTTAAGTCCTTCCGTTTCCCCAGCTTTTCCTTTTCTTATCTCTTGAAATCTTGTACGTAAATGTATGATTGAATAATATGCCTAGAGAATAGATTGTTTGTACAGATATATACTGTACCTACTATACATAGATATGTTCTTAATATTAGTTCAAATATGTATTATGGTATGTAATGTTTAATATTTCTATAGTTCTATCTAGAAAATAATATACATATAAATGCACTATTTATCAAGTACAGGTGTACATGTATTTAGAAATGACACAGAAAAATGCTTCTTATCTCTAATGGTATACATGCTTTAAATTAAACTCAATGTATTCCCAAGTACCAATAAAGTGCAATTATTCAGATGTTGATGGCAACAGCCTTTCTTTTTGTTTGATCTTTTTCGTTATGCATCAGCTATAACATTTACTATGGAGATATCAAATATTGAGGCTCTGCATGTATCTGCACGTACATGTACTATCAAAATAGAGGAAGACAAATGTAGGATATGCATGGCTAGTACGTTACAGGACGTTACAGAAAAAGGAAACTGTATTTTATTTGTAAAATTACTCAAGAATTCCAAATTATTTTTCACCAGATTATACATCATTGGAGTCACTTTCTCTTCTGTCATCCTTTCATTAAGACATAATCTGAAGTGGAAGTGGTAGAATCCCATTTGTCCAAAAATAAGCGATTCACTGATACATTTGGTTGATTATGGTTTTAAAGGAAATGAAATTAATTTCGTATTACTAATCATTGAAAATAAACATTTCAAAGCTCATTTTCATTTTCCATATGACACCATAATAATGACAGAAGGATCAAGAATGAAGTGGGATTATCATTATGGAGCAATTTACCCATAGGCGAGTTGACTCAGTCGGTAAAGCGTCTGCCAGTCAAACCAAAGAATAGATCATGGGTTCAATTCCAAACCAGGCGCATGACTAAAGCTTGCGTTGTGTGTTAATGTGCCCCCTCCCCGTTTTATATAGACACGGGCTACGTTACAGTGGGTCGAAAACACTTCATCCATTTTTTTGGACGTTAAATAGAGGCCCAGTATAGAGGAAAATCACCACCTCTTTAGGATTGAAAAAACATTGTCTCTACCCCTGTACTCCGTAGATACAATGAAATATGTATATAAAGCCACCTTTGATATCAGAGTCGTGGCTACTATAGCGTTATTATTGCAAAATAATTTGTTTCATTAGATGAAAGATGCACGTAATTGGTACTATATAGACAAAGGACTGAGAGGAAAAGATGATAGACGGATATGATCCTTTCACAAATTACATATCTACCAAATTGGCAACTTGCACATGAAATAGTCATTAGTATCGTCACATGGTTGGTCATTCCACTTGTAGCCGTAAACGCCTCTCATCTCGCAGCAGTCTTCCCTCGAACCACCGTTATCTGGTTGTCCAGGCGACCACATGATGAAGTTGAACGGTGATCGGTCGGTCCACTTGAACCTACCCTCAGTGGTGATGTCGTGGCAACCAAGCCATACATCACGACCGATAGACGTAGAGGCATCCTGAAACATAATAATAATAATATCTTATTTACCTCAGGGTAGCTCCATTAGTATTAATACTTCTCTTCCTGAGGGTCCTACAATCATTACCTCAGCTTTAGCACGGTTACCAAGCATTTAAGGAATTTATTCCTACTGGGTACCCATTTCCTTGAAAGATGTTGCAGAAAAAAAGATCGGAGACGACGCTTTTAGTTATATCTAATCTGATAGAAAGACTTCCATGATATGTAAATTTTAGTTTTTAGAATATGTAAATAATAATCAATTTAGTAACCAGATACATCAATCACAGATGTAAAATTCTGTTGTAATTTAGCCTTAGATTGAAGAGTGTTTTGATAACTTTTAAAAATGTACCGTACTAAATGCTATGTATATTTTTCCCTGCCATCATTAAAAAATATATGACGTTAGCTAGACTACAACCATGATAATATTGACACATTTCATCGTAATCAGGGATTTGATTGTGCATATATACCCTCTCCACCCCAATCCCCCACAATTCTCCCAGAAAAAAAAGGAAGCAATGAATACAGGCACAAGCACAAGATAAGTCCATTATTAAAAGTAATTGATCAATTCATAAAGCTCTGCTTGGGCAAAAAGGTCCTTTGGAAAAACATCAATCTACATGTTACGCACTCGACCAATGGTAGGAAGATATTTTTGTTTCAGTGCCCTGTCTGCATGGCAGCTATATAGGCTAGAGACGGGGTATTAATCCAGAGCTCTTTGTGTGTAGAGACATTTTGGCAAATACATATATGATGTAAGCCGTGTCAGGACAATTACCCCCAAGGAAAATAACCCCAGAAAATTACCCCGGAAAATTACCCAAAGGACATTCCCCCGTGGACATTTACCCCTCGAGGACAATTATCCCCACCCTTAAAAATTACCCCTGTTCATTAAAGGGGAAGTCTACCCTAATAATAAGTTGGTTTTGATAAAAGCAGAATTTTTTTCGTGGGGTCATTGTCCCATGGGGGTTAATTGACCTCGGTTGGTAATTTTCCGGAGGGCAATTGTCCTCGGGGTGTGGTTGTCTTGGGGTAATTTTCCGGGGTAATTGTCCCGCTGGTAATTGGCCGGGGGTGATTGTCCAGGGGGTAATTGTCCTAGAACCGATATGTGCGCTATGATTATCAATTTCATCATCATCATGATTACGATTGCTATAATTATTATCGTTATTGTTGTTGCAGTTGTTATTATCTTATTATTATTATTATTATTTGTTTAAAAATTATTATTATCATATTATTTATTACTATTATTATTATTAGGTCCATTATTATTACTAGTATATGTTTTATTATATCGGAGCACAGTGATTACTTTGATTCCCGTAGATTCGAAGTAAGCGACGACGAAATCGTTTTCATCTGGCGAATTGATGGATACGAGATGCCCCAAGCTATCTCTGTCTGTTTCACCCAGAGACGGCACCGAGAATTGGTTGCAAAATGCCTCTGCTTCATGCCAATTTTTCTGGTCACTGAATAATCTGTGTTGTTTGATATTACAGGAGAAGAAACAGAAGAGGGGGGAAATGAAAGAAGAAGGTAAAGAAGGACAATTTTATTGTCATATTGCATGATTTGAAGAAAAAAATGCATGAAAAAAGCATACAGATCGAAGGATATGTGATGGCTGGAACAATTAACATAGTCAAACCTGTAATTTTTTAAAATAGAGATCATTCGATTTTCACGACCGATGTGATCTACGACGTGAAACTGGCATTGAGTTGAGGATTGCATCGTCGGCTGGGTCCTACGACCGCATTCGGGGTAAATCTGCGTTATGGTGAAAACGAGAACTTCTGCTGCATATTGAGACGGGGACTTGTGTGGAGACGCGTGACACGATCAGTAAATTTCACGTCGTAGATCAAGTCGGTCGTGCAAATCGAAAAAAGATCCCTAATATCTCTTTCCATTTTCATCTCTTTAGATCACGGTGGAGGTCAATTTTAGCATGGAGGGACATATCAATATTGTACTGAGGGCCAGGGCCCCGTCTTCTGCTATGTGCATGGTCACAACCCGCCGTGCCTCTGTTTACACGTACGTATTTATCTGCTGCTACGGTCGGGTCGTAGGCCAAGTCCTACGATTCGCAGGTCCTTCTAACAATCCGTCTTGGGCGCCTTATCAGGCGCGGATCCAGGATTTCTTAGGGGGGAGGCCCAAATTTGAAATTATGCGAGCCAAATATTCGTACGTAATGGTGACCAGCAGTGGCGTATTAGGCAAAAATGTTTGGGGTGGGGGGCAGAACAAAAATCCGCATCACCCTACTCTTACATGAAGGCCCCGCTGAACGTTTTTCAAAGTAGGTGGGGGAGGCTAAAGTATTTACGATCAGGTAGAGCGTAGCATAAATTGGCGTGGGGTCTAGGGGCAAAGGCCCGACGGGGGTCAGGGATCGGAGCCCCCGGAAGCTCAGGGGGTATGGGCATTTAATTACGGTCAGATGAGCATATTTTGATACCTAATTAATGACACTGGCAGATCACTAATTGGCGTGGGGTCCAGGGGGCGAAGCCCCCTCAAACTCACGGATTTGAGGCATTTTATAACGGTCAGATAAGCATTCAGGGGCCCGCCTGAGGGCCATTGGTTGGGTTCAGGGGGCAGAGCCCCCGGAAGCTCAGGGGTTTTAGGCATTAAATTACCGTCAAATGAACATCTAGGCCCTAGGTGGGGTCCAGGTGGCAGAGTTCCCGGAAGCTCAGGGGTTTTAAGGCAATTTAATTACGGTCAGATGAGCATCTAGGGGCCCGCCTTAGGGCCAATGGTTGGGTTCAGGGGGCAGAGCCCCCGGAAGCTCAGGGATTTTAGGTATTAAATTACCGTCAAATGAGCATCTAGGGGCCCACCTTAGGGCCCTAGGTGGGGTCCAGGGGTAGAGCCCTGGAAGCTCAGCGGTTTTAAAGCAATTTAATTACGATCAGATGAGCATTTTTCGATACCTTATTTGTGACACTGGCTCAGGGGTTTTAAGGCAATTTAATTACGGTCAGATGAGCATCTAGGGGCCCGCCTTAGGGCCAATGGTTGGGTTCAGGGGGCAGAGCCCCCGGAAGCTCAGGGGTTTTAGGCATTAAATTACCGTCAAATGACCATCTAGGGGCCCACCTTAGGGCCCTAGGTGGGGTCCAGGGGGTAGAGCCCCCGGAAGCTCAGGGGTTTTAAGGCAATTTAATTACGATCAGATGAGCATTTTTTTGACACCTTATTTGTGACACTGGCAGGTCACTAATTGGCGTGGGGTCCAGGGGGCGTAGCCCCCGAAAGCTCAAGGTTTTATGGCATTAAATTACGGTCAAGGAGTATCCAGGGCCCCGTCTTATGGCCCTTGGTTAGGTCCAGGGGGCAGAGCCCCCGGAAACTCAGGGGTTTTAGGCATTTAATCACGGTCGGACGAGCATATTTTGATACCTCATTATTTTGTGACACTGACAGGTCACTATTCTCTCTTTCTCTCTCTTTCTTTCTATTTCTCTTTCAGGCGCGCCGGAAGCAGTTTGAGATTGGAGGTGGGGGCAAACATTCCAGGGGGCTCACCTTTCAAGGGCAGTGGCGTAATGAGCATAAACATTTGGGGGCGTGGGGTCCGGGGAGGTTGGCCCCGGCGAAGGTCAAGGGGCGGATCCCCCGAAAGCTCAAGGGTTTTAGGCATTCAATTACGGTCATATGAGCATTCAGGGGCCCGTTAAGGGCCCCTAGTGGAGTCCAGGGGGCGGAGCCTCCGGAAGCTCAGGGGTTTTAAGCATGTAATTACGTTCAGATGAGCATACTTTGATACCTTATATGTGACACTGGCAGGTCACTGATTGGCGGGGGGGGGGTTCAGGGGCTGAGCCCTATGGAGCTCAGGGGTTTCAAGCATTTAATTACGTTCAGATGAGCATACTTTGATACCTTATATGTGACACTGGCAGGTCACTGATTAGCGGGGGTCAGGGGCTGAGCCCTATGGAGCTCAGGGGTTTCAAGCATTTAATTACGTTCAGATGAGCATACTTTGATACCTTATATGTGACACTGGCAGGACACTAATTGGCGGGGGTCCAGGGGGATGAGCCCCGTTAAGCTCAGGGTTTTAGGCATTAAATTACCGTCAAATGAGCATCTAGGGGCCCACCTTAGGGCCCTAGGTGGGGTCCAGGGGGTAGAGCCCCCGGAAGCTCAGGGGTTTTAAGGCAATTTAATTACGATCAGATGAGCATTTTTTTGACACCTTATTTGTGACACTGGCAGGTCACTAATTGGCGTGGGGTCCAGGGGGCGTAGCCCCCGTAAGCTCAAGGTTTTATGGCATTAAATTAAGGTCAAGATAGTATCCAGGGCCCCGTCTTATGGCCCTTGGGTGGGTCCAGGGGGCAGAGCCCCCGGAAACTCAGGGGTTTTAGGCATTTAATCACGGTCGGACGAGCATATTTTGATACCTCATTATTTTGTGACACTGACAGGTCACTATTCTCTCTTTCTTTCTCTCTTTCTTTCTATTTCTCTTTCAGGCGCGCCGGAAGCAGTTTGAGATTGGGGGTGGGGGCAAAATTCCAGGGGGCTCGCCTTTCAGGGGCAGTGGCGTAATGAGCAAAAACATTTGGGGGCGTGGGGTCCAGGGGGGCTTTGCCCCGGCGAAGGTCAAGGGGCGGATCCCCCGAAAGCTCAGGGGTTTTAGGCATTCAATTACGGTCATATGAGCATTCAGGGCCCGTTAAGGGCCCCTAGTGGAGTCCAGGGGGCGGAGCCCCCGGAAGCTCTGGGGTTTTAAGCATGTAATTACGTTCAGATGAGCATACTTTGATACCTTATATGTGACACTGGCAGGTCACTGATTAGCGGGGGTCCAGGGGGCTGAGCCCTATGGAGCTCAGGGGTTTCAAGCATTTAATTACGTTCAGATGAGCATACTTTGATACCTTATATGTGACACTGGCAGGACACTAATTGGCGGGGGTCCAGGGGGCTGAGCCCCGTGAAGGTCAGGGATTTAGGCATTTAATTATGGTAAGATGAGCATCTAGGGGCCCGCCTTAGGGCCAATGGTTGGGTTCAGGGGGCAGAGCCCCCGGAAGCTCAGGGGTTTTAGGCATTAAATTACCGTCAAATGACCATCTAGGGGCCCACCTTAGGGCCCTAGGTGGGGTCCAGGGGGTAGAGCCCCCGGAAGCTCAGGGGTTTTAAGGCAATTTAATTACGATCAGATGAGCATTTTTTTGACACCTTATTTGTGACACTGGCAGGTCACTAATTGGCGTGGGGTCCAGGGGGCGTAGCCCCCGAAAGCTCAAGGTTTTATGGCATTAAATTACGGTCAAGGGAGTATCCAGGGCCCCGTCTTATGGCCCTTGGTTAGGTCCAGGGGGCAGAGCCCCCGGAAACTCAGGGGTTTTAGGCATTTAATCACGATCGGACGAGCATATTTTGATACCTCATTATTTTGTGACACTGACAGGTCACTATTCTCTCTTTCTTTCTCTCTTTCTTTCTATTTCTCTTTCAGGTGCGCCGGAAGCAGTTTGAGATTGGAGGTGGGGGAGGGGGCAAACATTCCAGGGGGCTCACCTTTCAAGGGCAGTGGCGTAATGAGCAAAAACATTTGGGGGCGTGGGGTCCGGGGTGGGGAGGGGTTGGCCCCGGCGAAGGTCAAGGGGCGGATCCCCCGAAAGCTCAGGGGTTTTAGGCATTCAATTACGGTCATATGAGCCTACAGCATCTAGGGGCCCACCTTAGGGCCCTAGGTGGGGTCCAGGGGGTAGAGCCCCTGGAAGCTCAGGGGTTTTAAGCATTTAATTACGTTCAGATGAGCATACTTTGATACCTTATATGTGACACTGGCAGGTCATTGATTGGCGGGGGGGGGGTCCAGGGGGCTGAGCCCTATGGAGCTCAGGGGTTTCAAGCATTTAATTACGTTCAGATGAGCATACTTTGATACCTTATATGTGACACTGGCAGGTCACTAATTGGCGTGGGGTCCAGGGGGCGTAGCCCCCGTAAGCTCAAGGTTTTATGGCATTAAATTAAGGTCAAGGGAGTATCCAGGGCCCCGTCTTATGGCCCTTGGGTGGGTCCAGGGGGCAGAGCCCCCTGAAACTTAGGGGTTTTAGGCATTTAATCACGGTCGGACGAGCATATTTTATTACCTCATTATTTTGTGACACTGACAGGTCACTATTCTCTCTTTCTTTCTCTCTTTCTTTCTATTTCTCTTTCAGGCGCGCCGAAAGCAGTTTGAGATTGGGGGTGGGGGGGGGGGCAAAAATTCCAGGGGGCTCACCTTTCAGGGGCAGTGGCGTAATGAGCAAAAACATTTGGGGGCGTGGGGTCCGGGGGGCTTTGCCCCGGCGAAGGTCAAGGGGCGGATCCCCCGTAATTTCAGGGGTTTTAGGCATTCAATTACGGTCATATGAGCATTCAGGGGCCAGGGCCCCTAGTGGAGTCCAGGGGGCGGAGCCCCCGGAAGCTCTGGCAGGTCACTAATTGGCGGGGGGTCCAGGGGGCTGAGGCCTATAGAGCTCAGGGGTTTCAAGCATTTAATTACGTTCAGATGAGCATACTTTGATACCTTATATGTGACACTGGCAGGACACTAATTGGCGGGGTCCAGGGGCTGAGCCCCGTGAAGCTCAGGGATTTAGGCATTTAATTATGGTAAGATGAGCATTCAGGAGCCCGTTTAGGGCCCTTAGTGGGGTCCAGAGGGCTGAGCCCCCGGAAGCCTAGGAGTTTTAGGCATTTAATTACGGTCAGATGAGCATATTTTGATACCTTATTTGTGACACTGGCAGGTTACTAATTGGCGGGGGTCCAGGGGCTGAACCCTATGGAGCTCGGGGTTTTTAGGCATTTAAAAAAGGTCAGATGAGCATCCAGGGGCCCGCCTTAGGGCCTTTGGTGGGATCCATGGGGCCAAACCCCCCGGAAGCTCAGGGGTTTTAGGTATTTAATTTCGCAGATGAGCATCCAGAGGCCTTCCTTAGGGCCCTTGGTGGGGTCCAAGGGGCAGAGCCCCCAGAAGCTCAGGGGTTTTAAGCGTTTAATTACGGTCAGATGAGTATATTTTGATACGTCATTTGTGACACTGGCAGGTCACTCATTTTTTCTTTTTCTCTTTAAAATACGTTTTCAAAAAAGTGAGGGGGGCTCTAGCCCCGCCGGACAGTGGGCCAGGGAGGAACAAAAGTGCGCCAAAACTCATTTTTTGTGATTTATTTTTTTTCTTCTTTTTTTCTTGCCCAGTTGTAAGATTATACATTGAAGAATACCTCAGTAAAATATTTAATTCCGGTATGCACAATAAGGGTATAAATTTACTCCTTCAAACAGCAAAATCTTACATATTCACAGTTTTAGTGCAAAAGTGACTTATTTTTATAAATCTTTCAATTTAACATGGTGTTTTTAAGCTATTGATATGAAATTGCTCTCACATAGTCCTGATAGTTCATTTCACTGCATGAATGGGTTAGAAATGGATAGAAACACAATCTTCATAATATATTATAGGGTAATTCACTGAAAAATGGACTAATTATCCATGTTTTTTATAAATCCAGAGGAAATGTTTGGATTTCCAGGGATTTCCGCTTTAATCTTATTACCAACATCTTCTCTGATGTCTAAGCTTTAAGTTGATACCAGATTTGGCTGCGGCCTTTTGCGGTTTATTAATATATGTTAGACCCGATTTTACTTGCAACATTGCCCCGAAAAATGTGTTTATTTTGGTCCGCGGCTGAATCATGAAGGATTCGCGGTCATAAATTACTGCGCGTGGGGGCGCGTGACACTTGTTCTGACACCGCGGACCAAAATAAACATATTTTTCGGGGCAATGTGGCAAGGAAAATCGGCTATAACATAGAAACAGGCTAAAGAGGGCAACATTTGTAAATCACTTGTATCGATTTAGAAATAAACCACGTTTGAATTTTATTTGGGGGCAACTACCCCCATCAGTACGCCAGTGTTCAGGGGCTCATGTCTTCTCACCCCTATAATAAAAACACACACGCTTTCCCATCCTCTCACAATATTTCCAGGGGGAAGAGCCTTTGCCCCCGATCCACAACTTGTTGGCGGGAAAATTGCAACTGATATCCCCCTTCTTTTGTTTTCTTCTTCCTATTTTTTTCCTTCCCTTTATCTCCTCTTTTCCTTTTTTTCCCCTTGCCTTCCTTCTCTCTTATTTTTGATGGGGAGGCAACAGCCTGGGTGGCAAGGCCCTTCCCCCGATCTCCTTCTTCCCCTTTCTTTTCTCCTTCCTCTTCTTTCTTTCCCTTTCTCTCCTCTTTCCCTTTCCCTTTCCTTCGTTTCCTTCTTCTCTCTCTCTCTCTCTCTCTTTTTTGCAGGGGCAAGGCCCGCTCGGCCTCCCCCTAGATCCGCGCCTGGCCTTATATACACCCTCCTCACAAACATCCTCCCCCTAACCTGCAGGAATGCTCAGCGGAGGTGAAACTCACAACCCCCATGCAGGTGCCTTGCAAAAACTGCCGTGCGATGTTTCACGGCTCCGTAATAATGTCTGTGTATACTACGCGGCTCCGTAGCCTATACAGACCAGCAAAAGTAGCCCGTGCGATCGATGCTCGCAAGAAGCTCTTGCTAGTTTACAGCGGCTGCACTTGTCACGTGCCTTCATACAAAAAAAAATCATTGGACATGTCGAAAATATCCTGCAGGCGCTTGCGTGTTCTGCGTGCTTTAAACAAAACAAACATGCAAACCCGTGCGTCTGACGCAAGGATTTTCTACGAAATCCGTAGTAGAGCAGACGCATTTACATGTAATCATCGCTTTATTTGCATGCATGTATGCTTGTAATTAAGTAAGCAACCACGGGACCGACGACTTTAAGTCCTCTCTTAGGGACTTGGTAATGAGGATTAATGCCTTACTAAAAGGGCACTAGCGCATCGACTTGGCCTCGAACCTGGGACCTCCCGGTTACGAGACCACTGCTATACCACTGAGCCATCATGCTATAAAGAGTTGCGATTGATCCGTTTTGATCGCAAGTCCTCCAATCAATCGCAGCTTTTAAAAGTCCAATCTCTTTTACATGCAGAGTTGCGATTGATATCAAGTTGCGATTGATTTGAATTTATCGTGACTCTTTTAAGACTGCCCCCCCCCAAATCCCTGACAACATCCCCCCAATAAAAAAATGATTTAAAAATAAATAAATAAATAAACAGAAATATAGATAAATAGATCATTAAAAATATTTTTTTTTTTTTTATGGTCAGTTTTTATTCTTTTCTCTCTTGAAACAAATTATAATCATAGTACAAATTACAATCATCATATGTAACGCTCACTGCAAATGTGATGACATTATAAATCAGTATACATTTTGTCTTACAAACGGCTTCAAAAGAAACTTACATAGTTAGTTCCTATACATCATTTTTGAAACAAAAATTCATATTTTCAAAGAAAACATATGCAGTTGTATAATCCAAAAATTTTGTTTTAACAATGTAGCAACTTATACTTCTTTTATACTGTTGTCCTGAGAGAAAAGTTTCTCTTTTGTTAACCCTCCCTACCCGACCTCTCCTTATCCTTATCCCCTCCCCTCTTAACCGGTGGACGACTGGCTCTGGGTTCCAATTGTTTGTCTAATACTCAGGTTTTCCCATTTAGAAAAATGAATAGTGAGAGTTCCCTCATTGCTGCCAATTTCCTTTCTTCTACTTTATCCCTATTATACTATTCTTTATTTCATTAAAAGAGGGTGGTTTTTAAGTTCTCTATTTCTATAAATCAGATATTTAACAAGAATTAAAACATGATTCATTAATTGATATTTTCCTTTATTTCTCTCCTCTTTCCCATACAGAATTTCCTCCAAACTACAGTTACGTATTTCAAAGTCTAAAAATCTCGTGCACATTCCCCACACTGATTGTGCAAATTCACAAGTATAGAATAAATGTTTATATGTTTCTTCATCTGAATATATCAATCGATCAATCAATCAAATTCTAAAGAACTGAATGAATATACATATTTTCGCTAAGTCAACAGGCTTTAATGACTACAGCATTCCTTACCCCGATCCTCTCACCCTAAATTTACATTAACAGAAAGAAAAAAACAAAACAGTTGATGGATGTTTAGTGTAACTATTACCTCAGTCACCGCGCCGAACCGATTCCACGACTACAAACCAACCGATTCTTAGCCATTCGGGTTAATGTAATTGTCGTTGTTGTGACTGGAGTATTAGTCAAGACCAGATCGCTGGATGTTAAGGACCTCTGCCGACGACTTCTCGACAAAGTTGCAAATTGAGGTGGGGCAAACCTGGCCCGTGGCCCCTCTTAATAGTACCCTATTAGTATATACCTCAAAAATAGCCTACAGAAAATTGTCCCCATAATAGTGTTGATTTTCGGCACTGTAAAAGTGTCGTAGTCAGGGGTGTCGATTTGTATCCGTGGTTGGGGGGGATGATAGGTGCCCAAATATTTTCGGCAATGGATCAAAGCAACCAAGAGGTATAAGCGTATGGCAGGTTGCACCCCTTCCTTCCAAGTTATTAACTTTTTCAAGTCACCCTCAATAAAGATAACATTTCAGAGAATATAAGAGTGGTAATAAAATTAATAACATGCTAAATGTTAGTCCTGACTCTTGCCTGCAGTGTAGGCCTACCAGACTGATATCATCTATTTTTAAACGAAATTTAGACATTACCAACAAAAATCCAATGGTGAGGGATATCAACTTGTGAAAGTATTATGTTACCAGTGGGCAAATGCATTAATAAGCAACCAGGAAAGGTTCATGTAGACAGAAAATTCTTTATTTCCTGGTGATATAAAATACATTTTATGAATATTGATGTCTCCAAACAACATTCATCGTGAAAACCCATTCCAATATTCTGTGTAAGGAGATCTAAAAAACATAGTTCTCATTAGTAAATGAAAAACATATTGCTTTTGGTTCTTCATTTGACTCTCTTCCTTCTTTAATTAAACCAACTGAATCCTCTCTGCGGAAACTCAATTCAATGAAACAGAATATCACTGATGCAAAATTTGGTTCTCAAAATGCCACAGAAAATTTCCACTCTTGATCTCATACAAACTGTCTGTTACTTACGTTCCAACTACCAAACAACAAACTTCCATTATCTCCTTCTTCACCCAGATATACTTATCATACCAGATACGCTCTAAAATATAAGCATAATATTCTCCTAAGGCCCTGACCAGAGCACTATTTTTTTCTCTCAAAAACTATAACCAGTCTTAGAAGGTGCATTATTATTGGAAGGGTGTTATAAACAAAACTTCAAACTTAATAACATTTTAACCTTCAAAAACACCTAAACTCTCTTATGCCTGTTACGTTTGAATACAATACATAGGCCTACATCAGCTTTTCAATAAAACAAAAATAAGTTGTGACATGATAATCTTTCTCCAAAATATCGAACTGGAGTATTCTGTTGTATTACCGTACTTGTTTTAGAACATGTTGGGCCTGTCTCACATTGCCTTCCATCATTCCATGGCAATTTCCATGTTTCTGTCAGGTTATTTCTCACTTCTTTTCCATCCACTCAACTAATTCCTGATCATGCATTAACCTCATACCTACCATCACCCATGCCTAATCTTTTTAGGGAGGGGATCCCGTAAAGTAATTTTGACATTGTAAGAAATAAACATGAGCAATATTTCATTGTAGGTTACTTTAAAGTCAACCTCTTTTTTCATCGCCCATTCACGTCAGTTCCCGGAAGGAAATTCTGGAATATATATTTCCCTCTTTCTCTTGTCTTTCTTCCTTTTCTCTTCCCCCTTCCTTTTTTCTTCTGCCCGTTTCTTCCCCTTTTCCCTTTTTCCCAGGTAGCAAGCCCATATGGGGCCCATATGGGGATGATCTGGGTCACTTGTGCCATCTGGGCCAATATTTAGTAACCCATATGGGATCTATCTGGGCCAGCCCTTATGGGTCCCAGATGGGAATGAGCTGGGCGTACACATATGGGTAGAATATGAATATGCCCATATGGGTAACACATGGGGAAAATCTAGGTTAACCCACATGGGATATATCTGGGTACCAGATGGGATTAAGCTAGGCATATCCATTTGGGCCCAGTTTAGTATGGGTCCCATCTGGGTCCCATCTGTCTAATATGGGTTTACCCATATGGGTCCCAGACTCCCATATGCTTCTTGGGTGCAGATGCCTTAGGGCCCCAGATGGTTTTCCATATGGGCCCCATGTTTCAGAGAATATGGGACCCATGTGGGTCCCACATGGGCTTGCTACCTGGGTTATTATCCTCTCTGTCTCTCATTATCTCTCTCTCCCACTCTCTACTCCTTTTTTGCACTTAACAAAATTGCGCTTCGCACTTAACATTTAGCCCGTTGCTTTTTAACGCTGCGGCTTTGCATTTGGCGCACTGCATTTCTATGATGCTGTTGATTGAATAAATTGAATAAATTCATCAATTCCTGATGAAGCCGTATGAGCGAGAATTCAATTTATTCTTGTCTCATATACGGTTGTCTCATTTACTTCGTTTTCTATTTATATATGTATGTATTATGAAAATGAGATAGCAAAATGTGTATATTGATGGTCATCTTCCGAGTAATAACCATTAACTATACTCTCATCGGGCTCTCATTAATTTTTCTCTTCATTTTTTTTTTTTTTTTGATGGTGAATTATTGGGGGGATGATTGTACAGGCCATCCCCCCACCTGAAATATTGGGGGATATATCCCCATCCCCCGTGATCGACACCCATGGTCGTAGTCCACTAGTTTTGAACACTTGACTGGCCCGGATGCGAAGTTCGTGGGTTCGAACCCCGTTGCTGTACTCGTGTCCTTTTGCAATACATTAATCTACATTTGCGAACTCTCCACCCAGGTGTTACATGGGTATAGTGGCAGAAAGAATTTCATTGAATGCAGTGAGCACCGAAATCAGTAGCATATAACTTAATGCTGGGGTAATAAGAGAGCGCCTTCAGCATCTTGAGTGGTGGATATGCGCTTTAAGAATATCAATATTAATGATATTATACCCCACCCCTTTGCTAAATCCCGAATCTGCCCCCTGACTCAACCAACCTGTAACAGTGACCGTTGTAGGCAGTCCAGAAGGAGGGGCAACAGCAGCTTGCATGCGTCTCGCCGGGGCACATGAACATAATGAAGGCTGAAACCAGAAAGAACAGCACGGTTTTCTGTCGACGATCCATCTCTAAAGCTCTGTATCTGTTGGTTTTGTGTGAACTGGGATCCAAGTGGCTAGGCGAAGGCAGAGAGCTGAACGAATAAACGTAGCGGTGTATAGATCAACTCACAATATTAAGCACCCGTACTTATATAATTACTTAATATTAGTGATTCACTAACCATGCAAACGGTTTTCACAGTGTGGAGTGTTCCACCCAAAGATGTTTCAATATATATTACTATAGACGGAAAGCTGCACGCGCGGAGATCATTACGAGACTGGGATTAGGGCTCCGCCTCTTTTGAAGACGAAATAAACACTCTAGGCGGCATTCTGATTGGATGAAAGCGTCATGAAGGAATAAGCCTCTGGTACGGTATATGCATGGAGCTAAGAAGTAATCAGCGTGACTATTTGAGACGGAATTCAGAAAATATAGAGAATGTGTATGTCTAACTTATAAGCTTTGAAATCATGCATAATACCACTGTGTTTCCGAAAGAAAAATCATGCCACTGAGCAATGTATAGAAACAACCTTATACAGTGTACAAGAATTTCAAATAACAAAGAAAACGGCAATCAATTTTTTCTAATAGTTCCACGAAAATGGATACGGACCGTGCGTGTTTCTGCACTAGAAACACCTTACCTTCGAGTATTTAAATATATATTTTTTTAATTTTCTTTGAACGATTTCAAGATAACATGCCTTACCTGAACATCTGTTTTATACTTATATTGGTATACGTTTTCTACGATATATTTTGCAATGACATATTCTCAAGCAGGAAATCCCAAACCCACATACATAATATACAGCACCATTGCCGTACTAGATCCTTTCAATGAATTCTTTTATCTGTACCAAAATTTCGGCTGCTTTGCTACCAATGAAAAATATTGATTATTTATTTATTGCAACCATAAGTTAGATTTCATATACATGACTTTGTATAAAATAAAAGGAGTGAAAATGGTTGACACTAATCATAATAGGCCTACATAAAAACTACATAAATATTGGACGATAAAGAAATAAGTTGAAATTTAGTGGTAAATTCCTTTTATTCCAGTTTATATAATATGTATAAATATATATATATATATATATATATACAGCATGGGCTGAGCATTAACAATATTGCACTTTATAATATTACGGTCCTAATAATTATGATTATATAAACACAAACGAAGATGATACGTTTGCGATTTGAAAAAAAAAAAATAAGTAGGCCTATACCTCCAATTTGAAAAATAATTTGAATATTCACATTCTTATTCGTACCACAACTCATGTGCATGTCGTTTTTTAGTGTGGAATATATTGGTCACATCAATCTCTTTCTTCTCTCTCTCAATCTCTGCTCCCCCTCCTTTCTCTATCTCCCCATCCATCTCACTCTCTCTCTCTCTCCCTCCCCCTATTCATCTCTCTCTCTTTCTACATGACTTTTTGTATTTAATAAATAATAATAATAATAATAACGTTTTATTTACCCAGGGTAGCCACTTCAGTTATGAAACTGCTCTTCCAGGATGGGTAAGCCTAGTGACCTACAATTTCCACTTATATAGCAGTCGAACATTAATTCAACTTATAAACAGAGATGAAGAAAACAATGAAACATTGAGTGACGGCTTTATAATAACTTGGGAAAGCTGAAAACTGACGAGACAAGTGTGACAAGTGTATCATTTGTGGAATGCATGATATGAATTATAAAGAAACTGTTTTTATTTATTTTTTCTCGTCTTACGGAGTTTATTAAAATGAATGTTTTAGCACTTACGATGTAGAAGAGAATGGTTGAATTATACTTATAGTGATGAGCTATTATTAAGAGGGGGTAGTTAAAATGATAATTCTTTATGTTATTTTAGCAAGGGCAAGGGAGACTGTATATATATGTGTAAAGGATCATCTGATAGAGGAAAACAAAAATGGGGCAAGTGCGAAAATAAAAGTAAGGGCATTACATTTTATTTATTGGAAAGGAACAGAAATTTGAGGTTCTATACGTTTTGATACATAAAATGGACAAATATCTAATTAACTATAGGCCGGTTCACGTGAATAGAGAAATTGGTATAATAAAGAATGGTCACATCGTTAGGATGGCCAGTGTAATTATTCATGTGTGTATCAAACTACTGTAACATTCTAGGGGAAGAAAAACAACATTCCTGTTCAAATCGTTGTATGTTGAATGGACGAGATTGAAGTAGTATTCTGAAAATATTTGTCATTGATATAATTTAAAGTAGGAAATTAACTCTTTCATTGTTGACATCAATGAATTACCCTTATTAAAGAGGAAAAGGGCATTGGCATTTTTAATTATTCAGGTTATCATGAAAAGACCGGTTCGCTAGTTCTTCAGTCAAAGTATGCGCGTCCTCGATAGATTGGGGCACTTTAAAATTGTAACAATAGAAGAAAGGAGGAATTCCAGGCGAGTCTCTGCAAGATTTTAAATAAGTTACCGTGGTTTGAATGGGAAACATTTATGGGTGTGGTGATTAAGATACAATTGTGCTTATTTTCAGGATTTGTCTCGCTTGTTGCTATGTGGGGTGAGCTTCTGACGGGCCTGGGAAACGACGCATTATTTAAATAGTTAGCGAAATTATCACCCGTTTGTATTATACTTAAAAGCTTTATGGGATGAAAAACAGTCTCTCTTTGTGTCGTAGTTCGTTTGAATGAAAATGAGAAAAGGGAAAAAGGGAAAACGACAGTCTGTGGTGATATTATTTAGGAAATATTTGGTGTCGATTTATTTAAGGGTAGGATGATTGTATAAACAAGTCCTCATTGGCTTTTGAGTATGGAAGAATGTTTAATGCGGTAGGTTGTGCAGATTATCAGTGGAAGTCCAATGGTACGGTATGTCACTGAAACAGCTCCCGTAGGACATTTGTGCCAAAATGGATTTTTTGGCATTTTTGGATTCATTGGGGTCCAAGCTATGAGAAATTGATGGGGTTCAAATTTTCCCGACCCTCACCCCCTCTCTGGGGGAGGTAGTTTCCTATCATGGGACCCCCTAAAATTGGGTGTGTCATTCATCTAATGACTGGTTTCACAAAACTTGAGTTGTTTTCTAGAACTGTGATTATCCCTCAACAGCGAGAAAGGTAGTTTGAAGACTTTCAGTTGGATAAACCCTCCAAACAACCCATCCCCACCCCTACCCCACCCCCTGCAACTAGGTCCTTATTGTTGTCTCAATCATCTTCCGCTAGCACGCTTACAAACACAGCGGGGATTGCCCCATTATTCAAGACATCGCCAAGTGATTATGGGACCCTCTATACTGTTCTTCGATTATCCCAGGGAATATCTGCGACTGTCGTTAGCCCTCACAGAAAGACATTGATAACGCTAGATCTCGATCTTTACTCCCGAGCGTTGAAGATTCAGCAGTCGGTGGGAAACACCAACTGGATCTTAAGAGCTGGAGCTCTCCACATTGCTTTCGCTGCCTTACATGCTCTTGGCAAAACCATCGATGGTAGCGGTCTTGACACGTGTGCTATCGAATGTGGTGCGTACACCTCAGCATCTCTTCGCAGGATCTTTGGCGGTAAAGCTTATAAGCGTGGCCTTGAATTCCACATTACTGCAAGCCTTGCAATCATGATGTTGCGTTTTGATGCCATACTATCGGATCTCTCCAAGGGTCCAATTCGCATCCAGTGCAATACTCTCAAAGAAAAACTTCATGGACGTGACCCAGAGATGGTGGAGATCTATGAAGAAATCCAATCCTGGTACTCGTCGATCAGGGGACTGGGAGGGCTACTTGTCATCACTAGAAGACCTCACCAAGTACTTTTTTGCTCGTGATCTCCTGAACTATGCTAGCCTGATGCCAGTCCATCTCGCTCAAATGAATGCCCTAGAAGAGGATGATCCAGAAACATGGAATGCCCTCAAGTCTGGAGACTTTGTGGTGGCAAAGTCAGAGATACCCTTTTCTCTTCTCTTCACTGATCAGGCTCTAGAGCAAGAAATCAAGAAACTAAAGGGAATGGTGGGATGGTTGGACTCACAAGAAATGAAGCCGCTCTGGACCGACTAGTCACTACCACACCTTACCTTGCTGCTCTGGTAAATCATTACCTCAATGACTTCCCCAAAGCTACTGGAGCTTCATTGAGGAAGGAGCATCATCAGCTCTCAGGAGACATTGCAGTGAGGTCAAAGAAGAATGCTCTGAAACTACGCCACCTAATCGAGCTGCACTGCGGAGACAATCCTTTCAAGGAGAAGACACAATTGAAGAGTCTGGTTTCATCGGCACTTGTGTCAAATGAGGCGAAAAGTGACATTCTCCACTTTGCATAAAAGGGCCAGAAGCGCTTTGAGGAGTTTGTATCTGATCGTTTGCTTTCATCATCAACCCTCTCGGTGTGGAACAAAATGAAGAAACTGAAGCTGAAATCCTTTTCGAACTGGATTGAGAAAAGGAAAGTGCGTGTTGGAGACAAGGTCATAAAGTTGCGGGAGGAACGTGAATTGCTGGGAAGATTACTTATCATTCAAGGCAGCCGCCCAAGCTTAGATCCTAAACTTGCGGAAACAATAGGTGAATATGAAATGTCAGTGGTTCCCCGTTCACTCTGTCACTCTGTGCTGTCGATGGTTCTTTGTACATCCCAACAGACAAAGCAAGTCTGATGCATGCAGTTGAAGATGCAAAGGCAGAACATACCGATGCTGTAAAATAGCCTGACGTCGTGGAGGATAATCATTTAACTTCCCCACAGGTTGAAATGATGCAGGAACAGGTTCCGGTTACCATATAACATGAGATAACGCAGGTTCCTTCTGGAACAGCCCAACAACCTAACCTCTTGCATGATCTTCCTGTCAAGGTGCTGATAATTGACGTCATGGGTGTACTACAAGGCATGAAAAAGACACCTGCCATGCAAAAGATGTCAGACCTGCAGAATGCATTCAACAGGCGCATCGAAGGGATGATGGCTAGCTATGATGAAGGTCGAGTTGTGTTTGATCGATATATGGAAGAACAAGACTCGACAAAAGAGGGCAACTACATCAGTAGAATACGAGATACACCCAGAAATGAAGCTCATAATGTCCATCAAGGAGCTTCTATCTTCATCGTCAACAAAGAAAAAGCTGACGTGCCTGTTAGGTCAGGGGCTGCTTGATAACTTTTCACAGAACACGGACAGCCCTTTCAAGCTAGTGGTTGTGTATGATACCTTCATCAAGGGACATGATTTTGAGGAGGCGCACACACATCAAGAGGCTGATACCCTGATTCCTAATCAAGTCCTTGCCTCTACTGCTAGTGGTGCCTTGCGAGAAATTACTGTCTGGTCCCCTGACACTGATGTCCTCCTTCTCTTAATTCATCTAGCATCTTGTGGAAACAATGCAGTGCCCACTTCTCTACAATTTTCTACAGGCAAGGGTACAAAGAAACGAGAAATAGATGTGCTGGAGCGGGTTCAAGTCATTGGACATCAAAAATGTCAAGGCCTCCTTGGACTTCATAATTTTTCTGGTGCTGACTGGGGAGGAAAAACAAAATGCACATTTTTCGTATTATTTTGCATTTGAAAAAAATATGACATATATAATTTGTCAACTTTCTGATTGACTGATGCAATTACAGTGCCTAGAAGTTGATATTTGAGAATTTTGTTATATTATCATCTGAAGGTGTTTGGCACTATCTGGTGTTTAAGTAAGTTATTCATAAAATACTAAAATAGGGTTGATTTTTATATTAACAGCCTAAAAATAACAGTGTCAATGACATGTGATATATTTCGCAATTATTCCACTGTATAATAACACACAATGATGCCATTTCCACTTATTATTTCAAAATTCTAGCCCAAAAGAAAAAGAAGGGCACAATGTAATATTTCCCCGTTTTTCACGTTTTATGACGCAATATCATTGAAAATGAATCCTTATATACGGTACCTCAAACAACTTCACATTGTAATTGGCGAAAAAATATATGAATTAGGGTGGAAGACACCAAATCTCCCTATTGCGCTTTATATAAGCCATTTTGGCGCTCAAAATGGACCCCCCCCCCAGGAAGTGAAGGAGGGGTCTGAAAATTCGAACCCCATCATTTTTGGCCAATTGGGACCCTTTTGAAGCCTAAACAGCAGAAAAATCAATTTTGGCAAACAAATCCTACGGGATTACATACCATACCGCACTATTTTGTTTATGTTATGCTAGGGTATAGCAATCATTAAATTTAGGAACGCACTTATGAAATTACTGACTTTGAGTACCTGGATGGAATTATTTTTTTAATTATTTTTTTTAATATCTCGGGTGGTCATTAAGAAACAATTGGGATTATTTGTGTTTTTGGTTTGTTGTTTGTTTAGGATCTGCCTTACTTGCTTGCTTTTACTATGCGGAGCGAGCCTCTGATTGGCTTTGGGTTACAGTACAGGCAATGTACAAAGGCGTTTGATTAGTTTGGCACGATGCTCTATTGTATAGATATCTTGTGAACAGGTCTACTAAAAAGGTTATAGAGATCATGTGCTTGCTCTATTTCAATTGGGTTAATATTGACATAGTAGTTGGTGCTATGCTGGATGTATTTGTCTCGGTCATGTAGATTTAACTGGGAAAAGGGGAACTAAGGGTATGCGCTCAGCCTTGATAATATATATATATATATATATATATATATATATATATATTTAAATGGTTTGTTTGTTTCAGCGGGAGCGGAGAAGCCGGATTACAGTATGTTCTTTTACAAGTTCTCGACGGTGGAAGTTGGCGGGTGGGGAGTGGTTTGCATGTGTTGTTTGGTATGGGGTGGAGTCTGCTTACATTTTTTATTTAATTTGAGGATTAGTATGCATGTAAATGTGTGTTTGGCCGCGGATAGTTTTTTCTATACATTTGCTCACTGGGGAAATAGATTATGTGGTCATTTCTTTAGTTTATGGATGTAAGGTAATGGATACAATTATATATGAAATAAAATGGCAGTGAAATTATCTTTTATGACATTAAATGTTAGAGGAATAAGAGATAGGTTAAAAGAGTGAATATTTTTCAATGGTGCAAAAGTAAAAAGAATAGTATAATTTTCTAACAAGAAACATATAGTACAGTAGAGGTAGAAGAGCGGTGGAAACAAGATTGGGGAGGGCCAATGTTTTTTAGTCATGGGTCAAACCATAGTAGTGGGGTTCTTATTTTATTTTCTAATCATTTAAATTTTTGGGAAAAAATATTAAAGTAGATGAAGAGGGGAGATGCATTATTTTTAAAGGTGAAATACAAAGGGTAAAATGCTATTGGTTAATGTTTATTTTACAACAAGGGATAAATAAAATTTACAAATTGAATTTTTGAAGAAGTTAGATGAAAGTATTTTTGATCAGTTGGATTGGGACTATTTAGTTTTATTAGGAGGTGATTTTAATAGCATATTGGATGGAAAGTTAGATTATGTGGGGTCAAAAACACCTGTGAAATCTCGGATTATTGATTTGATTAAGGAATCTTTAAATAAATACGATTTAGAGGATATATGGAGATAAAGAAATCCGAATGTAAAGCAATTTACTTTTCGACAAAAGTGGCCGGTGGTGCAAAGTCGATTAGATTATTGGTTCATACCTCGTAGTGTTGAAAAATTGGTGGGTACGTGTGAGATTTTGACATCAATTACGCCAGATCATTCTGGCGTTAGGCTAGAATTTAATCATTTGGTTGATAAGTTTGTTTTGGGGAAATCATATTGGAAATTGAATAGTAGTTTATGTATGGATACAAATTTTGTTGAAGGGATGAATATGGAAATACATGAATTAGCAAATGAATGGTCATTACAGATTTTGAATAAACTGGTATTTTGGGTTTTTTAAAGATGAAAATGAGAAAATTTATTATAACATACTCGCGGAAAAGGCAAAAGTAAGGAGGGTTGAAATAGAAATGTTAGAGAAACAAATTAAGGATTTAGAAAGCAAATTAGTAGTGGGACCCACTAAATATATTGTTGATTGTATTGAGGAGAAAAGGGATAAATTAAATAAATTGTATGATTTTTCTCGACAGGTCATTAAAATAAGATCAAGAGCAGCTTGGTTTGAAGATGGAGAAAATAATACGCAATATTTTGAACAGTTGTTAAAAATCGAATAAAAGAAAAAGCGTAATTAGGGAGGTGTATAGAGAAAATGGGGAAACTACTAGAGATAAGGAGAAAATTTTAAAGAAAATTAAACTATTTCATAAACATTTATATTCTTTAAGGACTGATACAAATCAAAACGATCCTTTCTTTTTGATGATATTTTAAAGTTAAATGAACAAAATAGGGAAATATGTGAGGGTAAATTAACTAAAGATGAATGTTTCTTAAAAGAAATGAAATTGAATAAAACCCCGGGAAATGATGGGTTTACAGTTGAGTTTTATTGCACTTTTTGGCCAGCATTGGGTGATTTGTTAGTAGAAGTATTGAATGAAACATATGAAAGGGGTGAATTAACAGCATCTCAAAACAAGGAGTTATTACCTTAGTTGAGAAAGAAGCGAAATATACTCTCCATATAAAAAATTATTGACCCATTACGCTTTTGAATGTAGATTATAGAATTGTATCTAAGGTTCTAGCAAAGAGGATGAAAGAGGTTTTAAATGAAATAATTCATCATGATCAAGTTGGATATATAAAAGATTGAAATATTGGGGAAGCTGTACGATTGATAGATGATATGTTATTTTATTCTACGCATTACGGGGAACAAGGCAAAGGGTTTTTATGTGCAGTTGATTTTGAGAAAGCTTTCGACTCTGTATCTCATAGATATTTATTTCAAATATTGAAATTGTTGAGTTTTGGGGATTCATTTTGCTCTTGGGTAAAGCTATTGTATAAGGGGATAAGTAGTTGTGTTATGAACGGTGGTCACTCCACGGGGTATTTTGAAATAGAAAGGGGAGTAAGGCAAGGGGATCCGTTGTCGCCCTATTTATTTTTGGTTGCCATCGAAGTTTTGGCACATGCAATAAGGAGGGACAACGTCACAACGATATTAAAGGGATTACATTTGGAAAATTTGAAATTAGGCAAGTGTTATATGCAGACGATATGACAATATTTTTGAAGGATATTGATTCGGTTAGAAGCTTGCAATATATTTTTGAATCATTTGAACAAATTAGTGGTCTCAAAGTGAATAAAACAAAGACACGTTTTATGTGGATGGGTGAGGATAAAAACAAACATTTTAGGGTTTAGTTATTCATTAGATCGAAGATTAAAGGAAGATTTGAGAAATTTTAAGTAAAATCAAAAAATAATTAGTATGGTGGAAACAAAGAGATTTAACTATTATGGGAAAAATACATTTGTTAAAAACTTATGCGCTTTCAAAATTAAATTATATCTCATCTCTCGTTATTGTCCCTCATTGGGTATACAAAGAAATAGCAAAAATTTCATTTGAATTTATATGGAGGGGGAATGATCGAATTAAACGGGCAATAATGTATCAGGATTATAACTTTGGAGGATTAAGAATGATTAATTTTGAAATGTCCGTTAAAATACAGCGCATAATGTGGATAAAACGTCTTTTATATGGAGAAAAAAATTTGGGATGGAAATTGTTTTTTGATTATTGCTTACAGTTTGTGGGTGGTAGAATTATTTTTCTATGTGATTATGATATAAAAAAGATTAAGTTCGTTTTTAGATATTCCACCGTACTATATGGAAATGTTGCAAGCATGGCAAGAGACAAATAATTTAAGATATTTGGACTGTTATATGAATCCAATTATTTTTAATAATAGGAATGTATAAATGGAAAACTATATTTAATAGATACTTGTTGAAAAAAAGGGATAGTTCAAGTGAATCACTTGATTGAGAAAGCTCATGTTAAGTCTGTTCAATATTTTGTGAACCTCGGTATGAAAGGTAATAATTTGCTTATGATTATTGATATTTATGATGCGATACCCAGGTTATGGAAAGAAGATTCAGGGTCAATACAATTCCTCGAGGTTGATGTTTTAAGCTATAATACTTATTTTTATATTTCAGGTAAAAAAATACAGTTTTTAGATGTGGGTTCAAGAACAATTTATGATTATTTTATAAAAGTACTACAGCAAACGTATGATTTGCAGGTAAGGGATGGGCAAAATAAATATGATTTTATAGAGAAAGAATTAAAAGAAATACTTGTTAGACCAAGAATTACTATACTCATTGGAAAACAACGAGAATTTCAATTCAGATTATTGCATGGAGCCATATATACTAATGAGCATAGATTTGGTTTTGTTGGCGATAATTTATGTTCGTTTTGTAAACAGGAAACATAAACGTATACACATTTATTTCTATCCTGCGGGAGCGTTCAAAGGATATGGCAGGCTTTAGTACAACTTTCTGAGTTAAATGAAATTAAAGATTTAGAATGGCGAGATATATTTGTTGGGTTGACAGGCAGTTCATATAGAATCAAAATCTGTAATACTATAATTTTCATGGTTAAGTATGTTATATTTATGTCAAGATCGGGGGCAAGTACCAACTTTAGAAAAATTGAAGAAAAGCATTTTTAATTATAGGGATGAGGAAAAGAAAATAGCCATTAGAATGGGAAAGCTGGAATTACATTTTCTAAAGTGGGAGGAGCTTAGGGTTGAATAAGATTTGTTTTTCCTCTCCACTGTGAGCTTGTTAAAGTGTAACTCTGTTTTTGCGGCCTGGTTAACTTAATTATTTAGTATATTTTTCTTCAGTTGAGAATGTTAGCAGACATCCACTGAGTAAGTAGTGTGTGTGTGTGTGTGTGTGTGTGTGTGTGTGTGTGTGTGTGTGTGTGTGTTTGTGGGAGGGAGGAGGGCAGTGTGGGGCAGGGTGGGGCAGGCATTGCACAAGTGAAATAACCTCCAGAGTTGTTTAGGTGAATAACGTGCAATTGACTTATAAATTATGTTTATGTACTTTAAGTTTACTTTGTTGCCAAGTTATATACTGCAAATAATTTTTTGTTTAATTATGTTATTAAATTTGTTTATGTATAAGCAACTCATATCAATATGGAAAATGTTTATTTATTATATTCAATTGTATGTTTTTGTTTGTATTACACATTTGGAGAAATAAAAAAATAAAAAAATAAAAAAATGTGTATGTGTGTGCGTGACTGACTGTGACTCTGTGTGTGTTTTGATATGTGTGGCATGATTAATTTTCTTAGTGATGTTATTTGGATCTGCAAAGACCGAATTAATACCCAAATCCCAATTGTTTTATTAAAACATCACATAGGCATCACTTTGGCGCAAGTCGATTTTTGCACTCTCTTAAAAAATGTCTCCTGTTCATCCAAGCGTGACCACGTAACACACAAAAATGATACCAAATGATTTGGGATAAAACACTCTTTCATAATATGTATAATAATTTACTGTTCATAAATGAGTTTTAAAATAATTAGCATTTTTCGAGGTGTAAACTTTTTTTGACTCACACTGTATATCTTTCTTCCTTTTTTTCTCGTACTACGCATTGTTTTAATCTCTAATTTCTTTGTAATTGAATACGAAATATGTTTTTTTTTTTTTCTTCTTCAGAATTCAAATTGCGTACATAAGTCGTTGCTTTGTAGGACAAACTTTATGGCTTGCCCTACCTAACAACACGTAATATATGTAATTTTGATTCTGACTATTGAAAAGAAATTATTCGTAACAGATGAATGAAATAATTCGTATCGAGGCACTTAGGTATAAATTTGGTTACATTACGAAAATGGCCTATCAAAAGTTGGTGAAATATAGACCTTGCACGCCAGCGAAAATTAATAATTTTCTTTGTGTGTCCTCTTTTAGTGTTCCTTTAGAATTCCTCTGATCCACAAATATGGAAAAATAGGAGATGTCTTATATAATTTTTAAAAAATAGGTCTTGGGATTCAACATCTCTCCCAGTAGGCTATGTACGCGTTATTGTTAGGAGTGTACCAGGATGCCACCCGATTACTAGCATTAAAGGCCCAGGTCGGTTTCTTAATAATGGTGGCTTCTTATATAGCGAGCATGTCCATCACGTCGTGACGCTCCTGGTGCTTCATCATTATTACCCCGGTCTTAGCTGGCAGCCAATTATGTAGCGCTTTTGCATAAAATATCAGGTACCCATTTACACTTGGGTGGGGAGTAGCGAAAGTGGATTAATGTCTTGCCAAAGGACGTTAGTGCCAGGGTGGGATTCGAACCCTGACCCTTGGATTGAGAGTCAAGTGAGTGAATACCACGACACCTCTACCATCTTCTACCAGCAAAACGAAGATCAAGAGAATAAGGAGCTATCTGAGAGTCTCAATTACCAGGATGTTTAACCCTCAAGTAGGTATTATTTCATGGTGTTGATCAACTTGACTTGTTATTCTAAACGCGTGTGTATCGGAAAAGTATCATTGAAACATAATGTTGTAAATAAAAACTGAAGAAATAAAGAGTTTCACCACAAAACGAGTCAAGCGCCATTTTTGTTTAAATTTTGAAGTAACACCACCATCGTTAAAAACAAAAAAAGCCTTTCACTTGCATGATGCAAATAAAGGAAATATTTTGAAATTATTATTAAAAAATTCGAAAAAATCCTTGTTATTTTCTTTATATTATAGTAATTTCAATAGCAAATAACTCAACTTGAAAAAAAATGAAGATACAATGTATGGCGTTTTGCGACGAGACTTTTTAGAGGTTTCTCGTCTATGGCATACTCTTACCAATTTATACATTAAAAATGATCAATAACCATGATATAAATCCATCTAAATATCATCAGAAAGAATTCTTTAAAACGCATCCGTTTAAAAACTTAATTTATACGACCATCATGAAGTGGTAACAAAAAACGTCGCACTGCTCAATTTATAATACGAAATCTTATTGCACAAAAAAGAGGAAGAGAGAGAGAGAGAGAGAAAAGGAGAAAGGGCAGTTAGGAACGAGAGTCTTGACGCGATAAAATGTTGATTTCCTTCTCATTTTATCTTTAAAAATAGGAATATAATTGCGGTCATAGATTCCATTTATCACGATTTTAAATTTGTTAGCAAATACCATTGCCATATATAAACACGATAAAGAGAAACCATGTAATGTATATGATAAAAAAACAAGAAAGCGGTTTTTATTCATTAGTTTATTTTCATCTATATCCAACACGCGAAAATCATGAGCATTTTTAGATTCTTTCTCTAAATTTGTATGTACAGTGACGGTAAAAACAAGCATGCACATTTGCACACTACGTTTTATTTTATCCCACCAATATCTCTTACCTACGCGGAGCCAGGGTATTCTTTAAGGGGGGCGAAACAGTTGACAAGGGGGAAAAAGGGTCCTCAGCTAAAATCAACGGGACAAGGGCAATTTTTCAAGTCCAAACTAGTGAGAAAAATTCTTGTAAAAAAAAAAATCCTCACATTCATTTGGAGGGTGGGGCAAGGGACAAGAGGGCGATTGAGTTTTTCTATTGCCTTTCATTATTTCTTATAATTTCTATCATATTATTACCGATAGAGACATGTCACAAAATAGGCAAACATTTACATATGTCTGCTTCTTTACAGCCATTCTCATCATCCAGTTTTATTCTAGAATGTTTTTCCACATGTTTTACTTTGCGATCAGTTTGAAACTATGACAGCACAATTACATTCGACGAATAATTTAAACATTCTGAGATAGAGTGTTATTTAAACTAAAAATTCATTATGGGAGTTGATTTCATTTATAGGCAAAATTGTTCAGATATAGTAATGAATAAAGTGAATAATAATAATGATACCAAAGTTCCTAGGATGAGGAAGTCTGTGAGTGTCTGTAAAGATTGATTTGGGAAAAAGAAATAATGTGAAATTATATTGGAGGTTTTGAAAGAACATTATCGAGTATGTCCCTCATCGCATGATAAGTTATTTTCCTAGCTTTCCCAGGTTACGAAAACGGAAACTGACGAATCACGGCACGCTCCGCTGTGCTCATTAGCATAGCCGTTCTTCCCCGCTCCGCGCGCTCTCTCTTGCTGATTAGCATAACATACTTATTCAAATACAAAGTAAAGCGCTCGCGAAGGAATAAGCCTCTGGTACGGTATATGCATGGAGCTTTGAAATGATGCATAATACCACTGTGTTTCCGAGAGAAAAATCATGCAGTGTATAATATATATAATTATACAGCATGGGCTGAGCATTAACAATATTGCACTTTATAATATTACGGTTCTAATTATTATGATTATATAAAAACAAACGAAGATGATACGTTTGGGATTTGAAAGAATAAGTAGGCCTACCTCCAATTTGAAAAATAATTTGAATATTCACATTCTTATTCGTACCACAACTCATTTGCATGTCTTCTTTAGTGTGGAATATATTGGTCACATCAATCTCTTTCTTCTCCTCTCTCTCATTCTCTGCCCCCCTCCTTTCTCTCTCTCCCCATCCATCTCACTCTCTCTCTCCATCCCCCTATCCATCTCTCTCTCTCTCTCGTTCTATTTATATATCTTTCTTCCATTTTTTTTCGTACTACGCTTTTTAAAATCTCTAATTTCTTTGTTATTTAATACGAAATATGTTTGGGTTGTTTTTTTCTAAACAATGAATAATAATAAGAGAGAGAGAGTAAGAAACATATGCGTGGACAGATCATACACATGATATAATTTCACATGCAGGTCCAGATACCTTCAGGCTGGTGGTACCAGTATTTGCCTCATAAAGATTGAGATGAGCACTTCCCCAAAAAGCGAATTAACGAGCCATTTTCGTAATGTAACCAAATTAATGCATATGCCCTTGGGAAGCATCTCCATACAATTAGTTCATTTACCTGTTAAAGGTGATACAAAGTTTTGGTATGGGGTCATGAATTTGGTTCAAATTGACATATTGGAAGCATATGCAATTTTACAATATTCAATGATCGTTGTAGCGGTTGAAATCGAGTTTAAAGTGATGAAATTGTAAATAACAAACTCTTTATGTTGTATAGCTCCCCCTCAAAACTGATATTACTTTAGCTTTAAAACAATGTTTCTTGACTACAATCGACCCATTTGTAACTCCCGTTTGGAAATTATATATCAGAACTGCATATTCTGAGATTTTCATGGTCGCAGCTACAATGGAATGGCCTTAGGCGCTATTTGAAATATTTGAAATTTACCGGGAGCACCGGTAAATTTTGATTATTCAATTTGCTCGAAAGCAGAAGTGTTTAGGGCTGAATTTTCTAGTGCTTATAATACATCCAAAGGGGCATCCAAATATATCAACATTTTAAAGAATTACTACCCATCCAATTTTCAAAATTTCCAAAAACTTTGCATTACCTTTAAGAATAAATGTATCTTAATAGTCAGAATTCAAATTGCGTACATAAGTCGGTGCTATGTAGGACAAACTTTATGGCTTGCCCTATCTAACATCACGTAATATATTCAATTTTGATTCTGAATTTTGAAATACAATTATTCGTAAAAGATGAATGAAATAATTCGTATCGAGGCACTTATATATAAATTTGGTTACATTACGAAAATGCCTATCAAAATGGGTATTTCAAAAGTTGGTAAAATATAGACCCTGCGCACCAGCGAAAATCGATAATTTTCTTTGAGTGTCCTCTTTTAAAGTTCCTCTAGAATTCCTCTGACACTGTCTGATCCACGAATATGGACAAATAGGAGATGTCTTATATAATTTCAAAAAAATAGGTCTTGGGATTCAACATCTCTCTCAGGCGTGATTGTTAGGATTGTTTAGATTCAGATGAAAACAAATATCAGGATGCCACTCGATTAGTAGCATTCAACCACTATACCACGACACCTCCACTCTCCCGATATTCTATATACCAGCAAAACGAAGATCAAATAGGGAGCTATCTGAGAGTCTCAATTACCAGGATGTGTAACACTCAAGTAGGTATTTTTCACGGTATTCATCAACTTGATTTGTAATTCTAAACGCGTGTGTATCGGGAAAGTATCATTGAAACATAATGTTGTAAATAAAAACTAAATTAGCAGTCACAAAAATGTGATGAAGAAATAAAGTGTTTCATCACAAAACGAGTCAAGTGCCATTTTTTTTTAAATTTCGAAGTAACACCACCATCGTCAAATACAAAAAAAGCCTTTCACTTGATAAATACCCCGCTCATTAGATATAAAGGAAATATTTTGAAATTATTATTTAAAAAATCGAAAAAGTTCTCGTTATTTTCTTTATATTTTAGTAATTTCAATCGCAAATACCTGAACTTGAAAAAAAGGGAAATACAATGTAGGCTATGGCGTTTTGCGACGAAACTTTTCAAATGTTTCTCGTCCATGGCATACTCTTACCAATGTATACATTAAAAATGATCAATAACTATGATATAAATCCATCTAAATATCATCAGAAAGAATTCTTTAAAACGCATTCGTTTAAAAACATATTTATACGACCATCATGAAGTGGTAACAACAAAAACGTCGCACTGCTCAATTTATATTTTTCTTCAAATGAGACTTAGTGACATCATCTTATTGCACAAAAAAGAGGAATAGAGAGAGAGAGCGAGAAAGGGAGAACAGGACAGCTAGGAACGAGAGCCTTGACGCGATAAAATGTTGATTTCCTTCTCATTTTATATTTATAAAAAAATAAAAAATATAATTGCCGTCATAGATTCCATTTACCACGATTTTAAATTAGTTAGCAAATACCATTGCCATGTATAAACACGATAAAGAGAAACCATGTAATATACAAGATAAAAAATATTAAAAAGTGGTTTTTATTCTTAAGTTTATTTTCATCTATATCCAACACGCGAAAATCATGAACATTTAGATTCTTTCTCTAACATTTTTATGTACAGCGACGGTAGAAAAAAACATGCACATTTGCACACTACGTTTTATTTTATCCCACCAATAATCTCTGGCGGAGCCAGGATATTCTCTGATAGGGTGAGGGGGGGGGGGGCGAAACAGTTGACAAGGGGAAAAAAGGGTCCTCAGCTAAAATCATGGGGACAAGGGCAATTTGTTCAAGTCCAAACTAGTGAGAAAAATTCTTGTAAAAAAAATAAAAAATCCTCACATTCATTTGGAGGGGGTGGGGCAAGAGGGTGATTGTGTTTTTTCTATTGTTTATTGTCTATCGACAGCACAATTACATTCGACGAATAATTTAAAATTCTGAGAAAGAATGTTATTTTAACTAAAAACTAATAATGTGAGTCGATTTCATTTATAGGAAATTTTTTAAAGATCTAGTAATGAATAAAATGTATAGTAATAATGATACCAAAGTTCCTCGGATGAGGAAGTCTGTAAAGTGTCTGTAAAGATTGATTTGGGAAAAAGAAATAATATGAAATTATATTAGAGGTTTTGAAAGAACATTATCGAGTATGTCCCTCATATGATGATAAGTCATTTTCTTAGCTAGCTTTATTATCATTCCTCCTGTATGATTTCATTATCGTAATTTTCAAAAATCATTTTCTTGTGACCTTTCAAATATATTTTCACTTCGATAAGATGCATGAAATCTACAGTCTACGAAACAGACGCTTGATATTTGACTTTCTTTGTTTTCTTGAAAAATCATCAAAATATATCAATAGATAAATATATATAAAGATAGACAAAAAGACATATATTTTTTAAAAAGATAGGTGAATGGAGAGAGGGGGGGGGGGATAGGTAATATTATATAGGCCTACTGAAAACATTGAGGTAGTAAGATGCAAGATACATGTAATGTATGGACGGATCAAACTATCACAGATTGAAAGATGTCACAAAATAGCATAAACTTTTATCAACATTCAAAGACAAATAATCCATAATATAAAAATAATAATAATAATCTCGATTTATATAGCGCTTTATACGGAATACTGTCTCTAAGCGCTTTACAGATATTATTACCCCGGTCATCGTATTCATTCACGCACAATGTGCACCATCTCCACTCCCTGGGGAGTATTCCTACCATATGATCACCGTGAGGGCATAGGCAATTACTAACACAATAATGCTTTCGTCATCCTACCGGGTCCCCATTTCTCTCTTGGGTATTGAGTTGCAAATGTAGATTAATGCCTTGCCAAAGGACATTAGTGCCGTGTCGGGGATCGAACCACGGCCTTTGGATTTCAAGTCATTTCAAGTCAAGTGCTTAAACCACTCGACTACGACACTTCTACATATGTATTTGAACTAGGTTTAATTTTCTCTTGTATTTGTAACCTATAATTTGCACAGGGCCTTTTGGGGAAACAGTTTTAATACTGAGAGACTTACCCTGTTTAAATAAAACAAAAACAAAATTAATAAATAAATAAAACATTCATAATCTCAATCTGTTTGCGTGTGTGCATCTGCTATATTATGATAAACACATAGCACGTGCATGCCAGCTTTGTTCGAAAGAAAAAAAAGAAAGACAAATAATAAGAAGAAGGAGTATAGGAGGAGGTGTGAGAGGAAGAAGAAGAAGAAGAAGAAGAAGAAGAAGAAGAAGAAGAAGAAGAAGAAGAAGAAGAAGAAGAAGAAGAAGAAGAAGAAGAAGAAGAAGAAGAAGAAGAAGAAGAAGAAGAAGAAGAAGAATTAAGCAGAAGAAAATAAAAACGCACTTTGCTACTACGATTTCTTTCCTCTGTGCACCCGATCAATGATTTCAACTGTCTGCTTCTATACGTGGACATCCTATCATCCTATCATGTTATGGTATGTTCTTGCGATCACTTTGAAGCTATGACAGCAATTACACTAGTCCCCCCTCGATTTTTTTTAGGGGGGATCGTCCCCCCGGAAAATTTGAAAAGGTGCCAAAAAAAGAATGTATAGCAAATACTGACTGAAGACTGTAACACACTTTTAGGCTCTGGAGGGCCCAAGAGTGCAGCGTTTAGACATATAAAAATGCAAAAATCTTTTCATTCGGGAGCTACGCTCCCTCGCATAATATCCTTCAAAATGTACAAGTAGATATTGTAAAAAAGTGAAGTGTGAAAAAAGTATATTGCTTGTTTTTATACTATAGTTTTTTAATACAACAAAACTTCAAAAACTGTGAGGGGTAGTCACTTCCATCACCTTCACCCCTCTCGTTCACTATGCTTCCTCGCGCTGGCGTACTGATGGGGGGCTTGGGGCAGTTACCCCCCCCCCAATAAAATTCATATATGTGGTTTATTTCTAATTAGATAACAGTGAGTTACAAATGTTGCTGAAATGGCATGATTTTTCCTGAGCCCGGGGCTCCGCCCTGGACCCCACCAGGGCCCTAAGGCGGGCCCCTGGATGCTCATCTGACCGTTATTAAATGCCTAAACCCCCTGAGTTTCATGGGGGCTCTGCCCCCTAGACCCCACCAGGGCCCTAAGGCGGGCCCCTGGATGCTCATCTGACCGTTATTAAATGCCTAAAACCCCTGAGTTTCTGGGGGTCCGCCCCGGAGCTCACTCCAATTAGTGACCTGCATGCCAGTGCTCTACCTGATCGTAATACTTTAGCCCCCTCACTTTGAAAAACGTTCCGCGGGGCCTTCATGTAACATGTAAAAATGGTGGTGATGCGGATTTTTTCTGCCCCCCAACGTTTTTGGCCATTACGCCACTGCTCCCTCGTCCCTCGCATTTCGTCCCCCCCGCTCATGAAAAGAAATCGCCGCCCCTGATAATGACACTATCATATTATAGTTTAAAAAAAAAAAATCAGTTTAATTTCTTTGACATGTTCGGTATGAGACTTTCATCTTCATAATCTGATAAATTAAATGGTGAACAATGCATTATACGGAAAAATGGGAAAGAATTCGGCGTTGTTTCTATCTCAAAAGGAATTTCCTGCTACCATGTAGATTATTTGGCACGCATGCAGCCTCGTACTACAACTGTATGAATAGTCATGACTCTGTAGATTGTTGCTTGGTCGCAAACCAATGATAATATCAGAGAATGTTGCTTTTTACACAAGACAGCACGGGACTATGGCGGGCTAAACAGGCCAATATTCTTACAACTATACGTCTATCCAGCCATAGTTCGTTACTCCTTATAAGTTCATAAGTTAGGAACTTAGGAGTAACAAACTAAGTCTAAAACTGAATGTTTATGAATGAATTGATGATGCATGTAGTGTACTTACCACAAGGAATAACAAAATCCAACGATAAAACTTCGTCATGATGTAAAATGTGACAACCCAAAAGCCTAAGGCAGTCAAGTTTAAACACGTGTCCTTCCTCCTCACCAAGTATTAAAGAACAAAGTGGTCTGGTGACTCGGGTCTGACCTTGATTATTTAGCCACTAGTTATGTCCCAAACATTACCAACCATATCCAATATTTGAGTGTACCTGATGTTTGTAGTAAGTCAATAGCATTCTTCTTTAAGGTTTTTTTTAATCAAACTGATTGCCTATCAAGCATTTTCATATTGTGGCTGCAGATTGTGTCATATGAGGTATTGATAATATTTACATTCAATATTTATGGAGTGTTCAAATATTATGAACAGTTTTAATGGTCTGGGTACACTGACAGCAAATGCTTGTCCTAGATAGTGCCTCGTGTGGCTGCAGATTGTTTCACGTGTGATAATGTTATTGTTTCTATCTTATTTTTGTATTTATATGATAGACCAGTTCGTATTTGTATCAATAGACCAGGTAGTAGGTAGCAGATGTTACAAATGATCCCAATTATCCACGGATCTTTTAAACATGGAGAAGTCACTACATTTGTAATATTCACTGCCGAAATGGAGGTGCCTCATGCATACATGTACCTTCCTTTGTCCCTTGAAACAAAAATACTTCATAGAATGTACAACTAGTGCGTAAATGAATAATGATTACATAACTTTCATGAACATTTATTCAGTATTCGTGTTGATAGGTTTTACAGTTTTTATGCCTCCGCCCATCGAAGGTGGTCCCAGAGGCATTACGTTTTTCGGGTTGTCCTTCCGTCCGTATGTCCAGCTTTTTCATTAACGCAATATCTCAAGAACCATTTGAGGTATGAACTTCAAACTTGGTGATAGTATGTAACACCATAGGAAGATGTATTTGTATTTGTACATATGTTTTTGTGTAACAGGGTAGGGCCTTATCCAATGATGGTGCTTTTGCCGTATTCTATAGAGTGAGATATTTGATTTTATTTGATTTTATTTATTTTACTTTTCTTCATGGTCTTTTTTTGAAGTTACAAAGTAATCACAACATAATCATATTAAACAAATTATATAATCAATACATCATCAACATAAAATACTTACGTTGTAATACTAACTTAAAGTAATCATGAAGATATATGGACCAAGTTACCAAAAGGACGCTTAGAAATTTTGGTAGCACTAATCGCCATCCCCACCTTTTGTTTATTTTTAATTGTTTCTAAAAGTGTGGCATTGAATAGCAGAACATGATAAGAAAGGTTTCAATGATTGTAACCTTTCTTATCATGTTCTGCTCAATCAAGGTCTGCCCTGTAATTTGTAGTATACTGCACAGGACACGGGAAATGAGAATTATGTTGCTCTTATGCACTCAAATCATGAACACAGATCATTGACAGGCATTCTGAAATTAGGTTTGTTTTTATTTTTAAATGCTCAAGACATCCACCATAATTACTCTACATCATTCAAAAGAGTACAGATGCTAGGTAAGAATTTTACACTTTGAAACATGTTCCTATCTTCTGGCTCTAAACTCCTTCCATTTCTCCAGCTTTTCCTTTCTTATCTCTTGAAATCTTGTACGTAAATGTATGATTGAATAATATGCCTAGAGAATAGATTGTATGTACAGATGTATACTGTACCTACTATACATATAGATATGTTCTTAATATTAGATCAAATATGTATTATGGTATGTAATGTTTAATATTTCTATAGTTCTATCTAGAAAATAATATACATATAAATGCACTATTTATCAAGTACAGGTGTACATGTATTTAGAAATGACACAGAAAAATGCTTCTTATCTCTAATGGTATACATGCTTTAAATTAAACTCAATGTATTCCCAAGTACCAATAAAGTGCAATTATTCAGATGTTGATGGCAACAGCCTTTCTTTTTGTTTGATCTTTTTCGTTATGCATCAACTATAACATTTACTATGGAGATATCAAATATTGAGGCTCTGCATGTATCTGCACGTACATGTACTATCAAAATAGAGGAAGAAAAATGTAGGATATGCATGGCTAGTACGTTACAGGATGTCCCTAGAAGAAAAAGGAAACTGTATTTTATTTGTAAAATTACTCAAGAATTCCAAATTATTTTTCATCAGATTATACATCATTGGAGTCACTTTCTCTTCTGTCATCCTTTCATTAAGACATAAGTGGAAGTGGTAGAATCCCATTTGTCCAAAAATAAGCGATTCGCTGATACATTTGGTTGATTATGGTTTTAAAGGAAATGAAATTAATTTCGTATTAATAATCATTGAAAATACACATTATTTCAAAGCTCAAATTCTCATTTTCCATATGACACCATAATAAAGACAGAAGGATCGAGAATGAAGTGGGATTATCATTATAGAGCAATTTACCCATGAACTTAAAAAGTAGGGAGGTGAAGTGGCTCAGTAGGAAAAGCGTCTGCCTGTCAAACCGAAGATCATGGGTTCGATTCCAACCCAGGCGGATGACTAAAGCTTGCGTTGTGTGTTAATGCGCCCCCGTTTCATAGACACAGGCTATGTTGCAGTGGAAACACTCCATCCATCATTTTGGACGTTGAATAGAGGCCCCGTATAGAGGATAGTCACCACCTTTGCGCGTAAAGAAACCACTGCACGATTCCTACAACATAGGGGGAAACATAGGGGGAAACATAGGGGTGACTCTGGGTATTGGTGCTAATGCATTTGTAAACAAATTTTCTTATTCCATTGTGTTTTAAATTCCCCCTCTAAATTACGTCTTTCTCTACTGCTACGGTTTTTATATCTACAATGTCTATTCTACCAGGAACCTATAATATACAAGCACTGCTTTTCAATAGGTTCCTCACATTCTACTCAATCTATCATATGAAATGAGTATCATTGAGACATGCTCATACTACATGCATGTATGTATATGTAATTTCTATTTTATATGTATGTCTATATATTATCTGTGACATGTGGAACAAATAAAACTTGAAACTTGAAACTAGTGGTCCACCTGCACACTCCCAATCAGTTATACTGAGAGGACAGACCCAATTTAGAGTTACATGTGACGCTAAATACTAAATAATTATAATACTAATAACTCAAGGGTTTGATTTTTTTCAGGGACACCCTGTATAGCAAGATATATTTTGATGTGGCTCATGTTACATTAGGGCATTACCAGAATATTTTCAAAGTCTCCAAAATGTTTGGTAAGCAGGAAACAAAAACATTTACTGACACTTTCTCTTCATTAAAAAGGCATTATATGTCTCCAACTGGGGGTGGGTATTGGGGATAGGATTTAAAACTAAAATTGTGTCTGCCCCTGCACTCCGTACATACAGTGAAATATGTATAAGCCACTTTGATGTCGTGGCTAGTAGCGTTATTATTGCAAAATAATTTGTTGCATTAAACGAAATATGCACTTGGTACTAGACAAAAGACTGAGACGAAAAGATGGTAGACAGATATGATCCTGCCACAGCTTACATATCTACCAAATTGGCAACTTGCACATGAAATAGTCACTAGTATCGTCACATCCGTCGTCATTCCACTTGTAGCCGTAAGTGCCTTTCATCTCCCCGCAGTCTTCCCTCGAACCACCGTTATCTGGTTGGTTGGACGACCACATGGTGAAGTTGAACGGTGATCGGTCGGTCCACTTGAACGCACCCTCAGTAGTGGTGTCGTGGCAACCAAGCCATAGATCACGACCGATAGACGTAGAGGCATCCTGAAACATAATAATGCTTTAGCACGGCTACCATATGGCGCTCAAGCATTCAAGGAATTTCTTCCTACCGGGTACCTATTTCCTTTACCTGGGTGGAGAGTGGCAAATGTAGATTAATGTCTTGCCAAAGGACATTAGTGGCGTGACTGGGATTTGATTCGTGTACATTGTACTTTATAAACGTAGCCCGGAAACCTTTTTTACGAAACTGTACGACACTTACACATGAAAGATGTTGCAGGAAAAAAAGATCGAAGACGACGCTGAGTGAAGTTTATCTAATCTGATAGATAGTATATAAATAATACACAGCAGTGAGGGCATTAGTAAGAATTACCCACCCAAGATATTTTTACTACTGCCCGAACAAAGTGATGTGTATTATTTGTTTTATAAGATGATGTTTTAGTTGTTTTATAAATGATGTTTTATAACATGATTTTACTTATGACCGGTCATTAGCATTTACTAATGACCGGTCATTAGTAAAATTACGCGTTAGGCAAAATAAATGCCTGGTCACTTGTACGCTCTCGACCAATCATTTGATTAGGATCCGCTTCATCATCTTATAAACTTCCATAATATGTACATTTTAGTTGTTAGAGTATGTAAATAATAATCACCTTTGTCACCAGATACTTCGATCACATATGTAAAATTCTGTTGAAATTTAGCCTTAAATTGAGGAGTGTTTTGACAGCTTATAAAAATATACTGTACTAAGTGCTATGTATAATTCCTCTTGCCATCATTAAAAATATATGACGTTAGACTACAACCATGAAAATGTTGATTGTTGACACATTTCATGCATATATCAGGGACTTGATTGTGCATATACATGTAAACCCTCTCCACCCCAACCCCCAACCCCCAACCCTCCCAGAAAAAATGGAAGCAATGTTAAACAAATGAAATACAGGCACATGCACAAGATCAGTCCATTAAAGTAATTGATAGGTTCATAAAGTTCTGCTTGTGCAATAAGGTCCTTTGGCAAAACATCAATCTACATATGTTATGCACTCGACCCAGGTGGTGGTAATTGTCCCATTGGGGGGGGGGGGTGAGCGTAATTTTCAGGGGAAGAATTGTCCTTGAGGGGTAATTGTCCTCGGGGGTGAATCATGTTATCTAATGTATATGCCTTTCCAGCAAAACCAATATCGCGAACTCTCGTCAGAAGCCAGTGTTTTTGTCATGTAAAATGTAGTGGTTTGTACATCGTACGAGAAGAAAGAAGAGTCCACTGACTCTACTAGCGAAATCCGAAGGCAGTGTGGCGCGTGCAATGTTCGTTGGATGCGGTAAGGGGCGATTTCGAACGCATTTTAGTTTTTGTTTATCTGCTTCTTCACGCAGGGGTATACTATGGGTCCCAATTAAGGCTAGATGATATCAATATTATAATTCATATTATCACCTAGCCTTTAATTAAAGCTAGTAAAATGCATGTTAGCTCATTATCATCAGGAACATGTTGAAGGTTAGGCTGTTAAGGCTAACTCAAGTAACAAATTTCCAATTTAGGAAAAAATTGACCAATTTTAAAGTGCTTTGTGTGGGAAAAAAGGAGAACCCACTAGTGAATTATGATGGTTGTTTACAAGATTACAGTCATTAGTCTGATGCGGGAATGGGTGATTACGAACACATTTTAGGTTCTGTTTACATGCATCAGAGTGATCAGGCACTCTTCATGCAGGGGTATGGGTGCTAATTAAAGGCATCGTTTAAATCTGAGATGTATGGCCCCACCTGTTATCAGTGTCTGTGATATGGTGTAATATTAAAGCCCTAAAAAATAGCTCTTCAAAATGATCATGAAGTGCCTCAAAAAAGTAAAAATCTTCCCCAATAGACTGTAGTGTTATGAAAACCGTTAGGAAAACGAATTTCGATTTCCAATCATAAATATCTTGATAATCAGACAGGCGATCTGCTTGTAAAAGTCATGGGGTTCCTGACTGACCTAAAGGTATATAATTATCATTGCAGCATGAGCTAAATCCAGGATTTTTTTTCAGAATCTGAGACAGAGTTACCCAATCCCTTTAAGGCTATCTTACTCAGATGTCCTTTTCTGATATTAATGGTAAACTTAAGGTAATTCTACAGATTCTAGCCAGATTAGTAAAAAATTTCTAAATAAGACTAAAATGACTAAAAACCGTAATTGTCCTCGGAGCACAGTGATTACCTTGATTCCCGTAGATTCGAAGTAAGTGACGACGAAATCGTTTTCATCTGGCGAATTGATGGATACGAGATGCCCCAAGCTATCTCTGTCTGTTTCACCCAGCGACGGCACTGAGAATTGGTTGCAAAATGCCTCTGCTTCATGCCAAGTCTTCCGGTCACTGAATAATCTGTGTTGTTTGATATTTCAGGAGAATAAAAAAGAACAAGAGGATAATAGGAAGAGGGGGGGGGGGATGAAAGAAGAAGGCGAAGAAGGAAAATTTTATTGTCATATTGATTTGAAGAAAAAAATATATGATAACAGCAGTTCACATACAGAAGGATATGTGATGGCAAACCTGTCATTTTTGTAAATAGAGATTTTCACGACCGACATGATCTACGACGTGAAACTGGCACTGAGACCTTCAGCGCACCCGTCAATTAGTTGAGGATTGCATCGTCGGCTAGGTCTTACGACCGCATTCGGGGTAAATCTGCGTTGTGGATAAAACGAGAACTTCTGCTGGATATTGATCTCAAAGGCCTGTGCCGTCGAGTCGCGACATCGAAATATTTTTGTTGTTGTAAAACGGGGACTTGTGTGGAGACGCGTGACACGGTCAGTAAATTTCACGTCGTAAATCAAGTCGGTCGTGCAAGTTGAAAAAAGGTCCCTAATATCTATTTCCATTTCCATCTCTTTAGATCACGGTGGAGTTCATTTTTAAGCATGGATGGACATATTAATATTGTACTGAGGGGCCCCGTCTTCTACTATAGTCACAACCCCCGTGCGTCTTTTTGCACGTGCGTATATATCCGCTACTACGGTCGGGTCGTAGGCCAACTCCTACGATTCGCAGGTCCTTCTTACGATCCGTCGTGGGCGCCTTATATACAGTGGCGTAATGAGCAAAAACTTTTTTGTTGTTGGGGAGGGCAGAAAAAAATCCGCATCACTACCAGATGCCAATACCGACATTATACAATCACAGGGGCGGAAAAAAATGATTTTTCAAAGGGGGGGGGGCGTGAAATGTACAAAATTGCGAGCGCGAAGCCTTTACGGCGTGGGGTCCGGAAAATTTGGAACCTTAAGATGCTCTATGGTACATTCTGAGGCGTAAACTGAACATTTATGTGAATATTTCTTAGCTTTTATCCATTTTTTCGGAAGGAAAAAAGGGGGCGTGTGACCCCCACCCCCTGGATCCGCCCATGAATCAAGTACATAGCCCACGTAGCGGGCATATACCAGAGTTGTAATTGGTAGCATGTTAACCCACGGCACTGCTTGTTGCGAAGCTGCTTGAAATGACGATCCTATAAATTTCGGAATTTGTTATTTTCAAACAAACGCATACAATAGTATAATTTACAAAAAAGTTAGAAAAAACCCCGGAAAATCGTGTCATTTCAGCAACATTTGTAAATCACTGGTATCGAATTAGAAATATACCACGTTTAAATTTTATTTGTGGGGGCAACTGCCCCCTAAGCGCCCCCCCCCCATCAGTACGCCAGTGCTTATATACACCCTCATCACAAACATCCTCCCCCCCTAACCTGCAGGAATGCTTGAGGTGAACTCACAAACCCCATGCAGATGCCTTGCAAAAACTGCCGTGCAATTTTTTACGGCTCCGTATGTCTGTGTACTACGCGGCTCCGTAGACCAGCTAAAGTAGCCCGTGCGATGCACGCAAGAAGCCCTTGCTAGTTTTGCAAAGAAGTACAACGGCTGCACGTGTCACGTGCCTTCATACACAAAATTATGGGACATGTCAAAAACATCCTGCAGGCGCTTGCGTGTTCTGCAGACCCGTGCGTCTGACGCAAGGATTTTCTACGAAATCCGTAGTAGAGCAGACGCAGAGAGGTGCACTGCCAGTTGTAATCATGGCTTTATTTGCATGTCTGTGCTTGTAATTAAATAAGCAGCCACGGGACCGACGACTTTAAGTCCTCTCTGAGGGACTTGGTAATGCGGATTAATGCCTTACTAAAAGGGCACTAGCGCAGCGACTTGGCTTCGAACCTGGGACCTCCCGGTTACGAGACCACTGCTATACTACTGAGCCATCGTGCCATAAAAAGTTGCAATTGATCCGGTTTGAGTCCTCCAATCAATCGAAGCTTTATAAAGTCCAATCTCTTTTACATGTTGAACAGAGTTGCGATTGAAATCAAGTTGCGTTCGATTTGAATTTATCGTGACTCTTTTAAGACTGGCCCAAATATCCCTGACAACATCCCCCCCCCCAATAAAAAAAATAATTTAAAAATAAAATAAATAAATACATAAATAAACAGATAAATAGATAAATAGATCATCAAACATATGAATATATCAATCATTCAATCAATCAAATTATAAAGACCTGAATGAAAAAGTCAACAGTATACAGAATTCCTTATACCCCCATCCTCTCACCCTAAATCTACATACAGAAAGAAAAAACTAAACATTTGATGGATGTTTAGTGAAACTAATACCTCAGTCACCGCGCCGAACCGATTCCACGACTTCAAACCAACCGATTCTTATAGCAATTCGGGTTAATGTAATTCTCGTTGGTTTGACTGGGGTATTAGACCAGATCGTTCGATGTTAAGGACCTCTGTCGACGACTTGTCGACACAGTTGCAAATTAAGGTGGATAGAACCTGGCCCGTGGCCCCTCTTAATACCCTATTGGCATACACATATATACCTAAAAATAGTCCTCAGAAAATTGTCCCCTTTATAGTATTGATTTTCTGCATTGTAGAAGTGTCGTAGTCAAGTAGTTTTGAACACTTGCCTGGGGATGCGAAGTTCGTGAGTTCGAACCCCGTTGCTATACTAGTATCCTTTGGCAAGACATTAATCTACATTTACCACTCTCTATCCAGGTGTTACATGGGTAATAGTGGCATAAAGAATTTCCTTGAATGCAGTGAGCACCGAAATCAGTAGCATAACCTAACGCTGGGGTAAAATGAGAGCGTTTTCAGCACCTTGAGTGGTGGATATTAGCGCTTTAAGAATATCCAATATTAATGATATTATACCCCACCCCTTTACAAAATCCTGAATCTGCTCCTGACTCAACCAACCTGTAACAGTGACCGTTGTAGGCAGTCCAGAAGGTGGGGCAACAGCAGCTTGCCCGTGTCTCACCGGGGCACATGGACATGATGAAGGCCGATATCAGAAAGAGCAGCACGGTTTTCTGTCGACGATCCATCTCTGAAGCTCTGTATCTGTTGTTTTTGTGTGAATGAAATAGCCGTTTGTATAATTGGGTTTTTACAGACGTGTATCAATTGGATCACGATTTACGTCTGGTGATTGATCTTCAAAACGTCACCATGCTAAATAAAAAGACGTGACTCCGTTTTGAACCGGGATCCAAGAAGGCGAAGGCAGAGAGCTGAACGAGTACACGTACCGATATATCAACTCCCAATATTAAGTACCCGTGCTTATAAAGTTTTTGAAAATTTTAATATAGGGCAAATGATTATTGTCAAAGGCCAACATTTTCTCGTCACATGAGCGATGGCTGATATAAACATTTCCGTCGATAGGAGGACAACATCCGCCCAAAAGGTACCATTAATTTTAATATAGGGCAAAGATTATTGTCGAAGGCCAACATTTTCTCGTCACATGAGCGATGGCTGACATAAACATTTCCGTCGATAGGAGGACAACATCCGCCTAAAAGGTACCATTAATTTTAATATAGGGCAAAGATTATTGTCAAAGGCCAACATTTTCTCGTCACCCAAAAGGTACCATTGCACTTTTCACAGACCCAGAACGGAATCTCTTGTACCCACTGTCGTACCATAGGTGGTAGGAACGAGGGGGAGGTTGGGGAAAGTTCCACGCCCAAAAAAGGATAGAAAAAAGAAAAAGCGGGAAAAAAGAAGAGAAAAAACGGAATAAAAGGGGAAAAAAAGAAGAAATGGGTTTTTCTTTTCACACCTTTTTAACTCTTGCCACTTCTTTTCTTACAATTCTATTTGTTCCTGTGTACATGTATATATATATATATACGTAACCCCCCCCCCACACTTCGTAGGACCTATAGCCCTTCAAAACCGAAACAGAGGTCACTTTTCGTACTGTATATGGTCTATTTAGACTAGTAGGCTTAATCTCGATCCAGGCGCTCTATAAAGTTAGAATAGAAATTTGTAATATCAGAAGAGTACGTCCTTTCTATAGGTAAATTACTGAAGTTTCTTAGCATTTCTCCTCCATAAACCTTCGTGACATAACCCAACCAGTCCCCTTTAGCATAGCCTTAGGTCCTAATTGTTATCGCCGAGAGTGGCGGCCATCCCGGGGATTCTGAAATCTGACGAATGAAAACATGGATATGAAATTACAGTTTAAAGACATGGGACAATATACGTCGGATCTGATGTGCTGTAACTATTCTTCTCGGTCGGTCGCTACGCACCTTCTCACAATTTAGGCCTACTTTAACATTGCGTTTAAAGAATATCAGATCTGTTGACTATAGGCAGAGATGTCATTGTGTGTTTATAAGAGCTTTTACAGAAAGGTAAGATGGTCTTTACTACGAAATCCAGGGATCATTGATTCTAGATACGGGGAGTCTGTAAGAGTGACCGTTGTAGGCAGTACAGAAGGTGGGGCTACAGGAAAAGAAGGCGATGCTTGCTGGTCGACGCAAACTGAAAGACACCGGCATGTCGATCTTCGAGGATCTCACAAAGAGAAATCGGCAGCTGTTGCAGGACACAGGGACACATGATAAGGTGCTCACAGCTTGGACTTAAGATGGACGGGTAATAGCCCTGCTTCGCGCAACCAACGGAAATACAATAACGGGAGGAATCAGGGACTATTATGACATACGTGCTCTAGACACTTCTCAGAAAAGCGTTAGAGGACATTAAATTTTGTGGGCCTTTTTTTCTGACACTTTTTTTCTTCATATTCGCATCAATTTTGTTTAAGTTGGTGTTGTTGTTGTTTTTTATGATAACATATTCCTGTACCAGTTCTGATAAACCTGTAAGGAAAAACCAGAGAGCTCTATTATGTACCAGTTGTTCAGAGTGGGTTCATATATCATGTGGTCACATTTCAAAACAAAGGTATGATAATGTAAACGAATTATTTGAAAATTGGCAATGTCCAAAATGTTTATTTGTCATTTACCATTTAGGGATGAAGATTCCTGTAGTTATCAAGATGGAGATGAAGAAATTAGTAAAATATCTGATGACAATTCTATTAATCAAATTAATATTTCTGATATTCATGTTCCAGATTTTCCAAAACAAAAAGGAAATAAAATAGCCCATTTGAATATAAGAAGTTTGACAAATAAAGTGATAGATTTGCACGGATTTCTTTCTGATAACCAGTATGATGTGTTAAGTTTAGCGGAAACTTGGACAGATATATATTTATATAGAAAATATATATATAATATTTCAGACCAAATGTTATTTATACACGGCTATAAATTAGAAAGAAAGGATAGATGAGATAAAGATGGTGGAGTAGGTTGTTATGTACAAGAAGGTCAGATTGGAATGTACGGATTTAGAGTTAATGTGGCTTGAAATAAAGCGTATAAATGCTTCTATCGAAAGCCACACAGTACTAATTCATATTTAGGAATGCTAGAAGGTGAGATTGAAACAGCATTATCATTATCCAATAATACTATGCTCTTGGGTGATTTTAATTGTAACATGCTCACCAAAAATAGTATCTCAAAGAGGGTTAAAGATTTATGCGCATGGCTGCAATTGTCTCAGATTATCGAAGAGCCAACAAGGGTAAACCCCCTCAGCTGTAATTTAATTGACTTAATACTTGTGTAAAATTCTATACCAAGAGCACAATCTGGTATACAATGTATTGGTTTTAGCGACCATTCCTTAACTTATGCGGTTGTTAAAGAAAAGTGTCCATTTATAGAATTTAACATTAGCAGGTTTAGATCATTTCGTTTTTTTTTTTAAAGCGAATGACTTCAAAAAAGACTTTAGTGCATTGAATTGGAATAACTATTATTCTGATAAGTGTGTAGAAGAATTGTGGAATGATTTCAAGGTAACTTTTTTCAGAACTGAGTGACAAACATGCATCATTTGTGTCAATAAGAAGGAAGCAGAATAGTGCGCCGTGGATGATGAACGAATATATATTATTAGCGCGTGAGCGTGATTATCATAAAAGGAAATATCACTCGTTAAACTTGCATTTTCATTGGGAGAATTTTAAGCATTTCCGTAATAAAGCAAATAATCTTAATTCAAAAAAGAAAAAAGAATATTATCATAAGGCCTATACAGATTGTGGAAATAATATAATGAGAATTGGAACATTTTGTAAAAACCTTTTGTCAAATAAGAAAGGGACAAAAGAGAGTAAACTAGTTGTTAAAAAGACAAGAATTGATTACCGATAGTGCAAAAATGGCCGACACATCCAACAAAGCCTTTAACGATATAGGTAAACAGTTGGGAAATGGAACTCAACGACCTGTTACAGATATTAATTCTTTACATACTCAACATGAATCACAAGAGGTGTTTCGGTTCAAAGAGATAACTGTCGATTTTGTGAAAAATGAATTACGTAAAATAGATTGTAAAAAAGCTGCTGGGGTTGATGGTCTTCATCCAAAGCTTTTGAAGTTAGCAGCAGATTATATAGCAGGGCCCTTAGCACATTTATTCAATCTCTCCTTAAAGACATCGGAAATTCCTGCAGATTTTATGACAGCACGAATCACTCCTATTCATAAAGGGGGGACATTGGAACTTAGCAATTTTCGACCAATATCAATTTTGCTGTTGTCTAAAATATTAGAAAAGGCAGTGCATAGGCAATTGTATAAATTACTATTTAAATAACTATAATCTGCTGTCATATCAACAATCAGGTTTCAGACCATTACACTACATGACAACGTGTGTCACAGATATTGCAGATTATTTATTTGATAACATGAATACAGGTCAAATAAGTGGTGGTATTTTCTTAGATTTGAAAAAAGGCTTTTGATGTTATTCCGCTTAATTGTATTCTTGCTAAAATGTTATATTATGGTATAAATGATAAAGAATATGCTTGGTTTTAATCATACCTTACAGGAAGGAAACACTGTGTTGTCGTTCAAGGCTGCAGTAGCGAAGATTTACAAGTTCAAACTGGGGCACCGCAAGGATCAATCCTCGGCCCTCTCCATTTTTGCTTATTTATTGTTAAAGGTAGTGTATCCCTTTGCAGGCAACATCAAAATCTGTAGAACTTTGCAGGAATTATGAATATGTCACGTATGTCCTATCTGTGAAATTTAAACGTTTAATAGCAGTGTCCTATTATTGAAATTATGCAAGGAAACCTGTTTACTTTCTAGACTTCACTGTCAGACACTATTGAGTGACTGACTGAGTTTTGTGTGTGTGTGTGTGTGTAATATAACATACATAAACTTAGCTGTCAAGGGTACATGAGCATTTGTACACATCAATAACCCACTTCTTGTATAATGACCAAAATTAAGCAGATTGAATCTTTTTGCAGCACAAAACGTACGACCATATGGTACAAGGGTCTGAAAATCAGACTTTTTTCTACGCATAATTTTCGAAACGCGTTGCGAAAATTCCTAACGGTCGATATAATTCCACATAAAGATAATTACCAGTTCTAATCTTTTCAGGGGAGTTTTTAGTTGGTATTTTCTCTTGTTTACCATAGGATTCACACAAGTTTATATTTTCAGGCTGCAAAAGGGACCCACCACCTTTAAGTCTAGATATATGTCTTTCTTATTCATTTCACCAAATGCTGTTAGAGAAGTTACCACCTGTTAAGTATTTTCTTTATATATATTCAAACATACGAAAAATTGGGATGAGGACACGATTCGGTTTTATGATAGGTTTAGAGTTTGGGGAACTTAGGTTTAGGGTTAGGGTTGTGTATAGTATTGGGTTCAGGATTTGGTTAGGAATTCTGTTATTTTTTAGGATATTGACTGCGAATCAATTGTTGCAGGAGCATGTAATGATTATGGTATTGGTTTCAAACTGATTTTTAAAACTTGTTTGTTCCTTTCCCATTTCTTTCTTTTCTTTCTCTTTTCAATTTTGTAGACAAGTCTTCCGATAGTGTGTTCAGCAATAAAAAAACTTCACCCACCTGATGCGTTCCACACCCGGTGCGGCATTCTTTCTTAGTGTGAATCTTTTTGCAGGTTTGCCATCGGCCATCTTCAGTTCTATGTTTGCCTTCGTTGTTATTGACAAGTTTGAGCTGACAGCGGATCAGAACGGTTACTTTCTCTCGTTCCAGGGCCTTGCCAGCATTGTAAGTATTGTACTTACAGAAAGAGGAGAGTTTACTGTGGAACCAAAAATGAAAGTAGGAGAGGAGCCATCTTCTTAGAGTGAGAGAGAGAAAGAGAGAGAGAGATAGAAAAAAGGAGTGGGAGAGCAGAAATAAGGATTGAAGCGTTTCATGATTGCATAGAGGGTTTTTTGCTCCTCTTTTTTCTTTCTTGAGAGAAAATGCCTAATTCCAGACTAAAATCTTCCAATACAATATTGAGTTGAATACCACTAATTGTGTTCGATTCACAAGTATATTTCATTTGATGGTGACCAAATTGTGACAATTGCTGCAGGCTTTATTTCATCAAAGGTACAAGATGAGGGTCAGGGAAGGGCTAGGGTTAGAGGTTAGGGTTAGCAATAGTGTTGCGTCTAGGGTTGAATTTAAGAATTCGGATAGTGTAGGAAATTGACTCTGAGCAATTGTCGCAGAAGAAAGTGTCCTCCAATCACTTTCAGACTTGTGTCTTCCAGGGGATTGAATGCAAATAAAATTGGCAGATTTAGTTGTCATTCTGGCAAGCTATGTTTCCATTTGATAACAATGTTTTCGTTATTTCTGCCTTTCTTTTTTCAGTTTGTGCAGGTCATGGTGATAGGACGTCTTACAAGGAGATACAGTGAAATAGATTTCTCAGAGCTCGTGCTACTTTACTAGCAGCAAGTTACATGGCCTTGGTAAGACTTTGGTAAAATTAGAAGGAACAAATTATCATGTTTGACCAAATTCCTATCAAATCTTGCCTACTCAACCCCAATTGGGTTGAATGATTAAAGATATTCATACACACCCTCTACATAATGAAGAAAACTAGTGCACAGGTAACTTTGAACCAGAGGTAAGCAAAACTTGGGATTACAGTTCATGAAGTTGTAGGTTTCATTTGCTTATAATGCAAACTCTTACTTGTCTTGAGGACTATCAAACACAACACATGCTTCTGTGAGAAATTCGTTCACATTAAGCTAAAGTAAGAAAGATGCATGCCACCTGCCATTTCCATCACGTACCATGGCTCAACCATTCCCTTTAAGTAAACAATCCATTTGGTTGTCTTTCAGTGCCTTGTTCAAGATTTATGGCAGCTTGCAGCTGTGCTGCTTCCCATGACCTGTGGAAACTGTATTACAACCACTGTGATTACCAGTGTTCTAACCAAGGCCGTCCCAGCATCAGAATCAGGTAGGTCTTCATCGTCAACTTCTGGGACATCCCAGTAGACTGACGGCCAACATTACTGACGGCCCATGAGACGTACCCAGAGCCCACCAGACCAATGTCGGTCTCAAGACTGACAGGTTGGTTTCGCAGGCTGACAGTCTCTTGTACCCTCTTACATATAGTTTACACACTGTAGTCCCCTCTTCATAATAATCTGACATTTGCTCTGGTGACAATTGCTCCAGCGACAATTGCGTCAAAGATATAGATTTAGTTTTGCCATGAGGTTTTTGGTTAGGGTTAAGGCTAGGTTGGTCCAGGGTTACAGACCCAATGAATTTAGTTAGTGGTGGGGTAATTAAAGGGTCATAAATGAGAAGAAAAAAATCAATCTAATATGTACATTTCCATATGAGGGGATAACAGTAATGATCAAGCAAATGTTTTTAGAGAGTTACAGCACTGAGAAGGATCTCAGATAGGGTCATAGGGTCAAACAGTTAGAACCATTGCTTCAAAAGATGGTACGGCACAGGTCATGATGCTTCCACTGCATTTTACTTGCTCTTTGTTTTTATATATATTTTTTAAAATAATTCTTTTAATCAGCCCGTGGTCACACATGCATGCTACTAGCTTTGACTGTTTATTTGGTCCTTTTGTCAATATGGAACTCGCTTCAAGAATCAGATGCGAATGACCTTTACTATGTTTTTCATTCATTATTTCTAAAGTTCTTTCCTCTATTGCTCCAGGAACTATCCTTGGTCTGACTCATTTCAGAGCATCTTTGTGCTGTGAATGACCTGTGGATAACCTGTGAAGGCCTGTGAATGACCAATGAGTGACCTTCACAATGATATTTATTCACTTTTACCAAGCATGTTTCTTTATTTCTCAAGGAACTGTCCTTTTTCAGCACATCTTTGTGCTGTGAATGACCCGTGAATCACCTACGATTGACCTTATTCACTTATCTAAGATTCTTCTTCCTTTATTTCTCCAGGAACTATCCTTGGCCTTACTCATGCTTGGACATCTTTGCTTGGTACCTTGGCCCCAATCATTGGTGCTGCGCTCCTGACTAACCTGGGCTACCCATCACTCGGTATTACAGGAGCAGTCATCAATATAGTACTGCTCTTGGTTCTCACAAAGTATTAAAGAACAAAGTGGTCATGTGACTCCGGTCTGACCTTGATTATTTAGCCACAAGTTATGGGCAAGTCGGAGATGTTACGTCCCAAACGTTAACAACCACATCCAATATTTGAGTCTTCCTAATGTTTGTAGACGGTCAATAGCATTCTTCTTTTAGGGGAGTCTTAATCAAACTGATTGCTTATCCAAGATTTTTGCAATGTGGCTGCAGATTGTGTCGTATGACATATTGATAATATTTACATTCCATATCTATGGAGTGTTCAAATAATATGAAACAGCTGTAATGGTCTGGGTACACTGACAGCACATGCTTGTCCTAGATAGTGCTCGTGTGGCTGCAAATTGTTTTGGGTGTGATAATGTTATTTTGTATTTTGTATTGATATGATAGACCAGTTCGTATTTATATTAACAGACCAGTTTGTAGATATTACAGATGCTACAAATATCCACAGATCTTTTAAACATGGAGAAGTAACTAAATGTTTAATATTCACTGCCGAAGTGATGGAGGTGCCTGTTGAATACATGTACCTTTGTACGCCCCTTGAAACAAAATACTAGAATGTACAACTGGTGCATAAATGAAAAATGATTACATAACTTTCATGAACATTTATTCAGTATTCGTGTTGATGGGTTTTACAGTTTTTATGCCTCCCCCCTATCGCAGGTGATGCCAGAGGCATTATGTTTTCAGGTGGTCCGTCCGTACGTATGTCCAGCTTTCTCATTATAACGCAATATCTCAAGAACCATTTGAGGTATGAACTTCAAACTTGGTGATAGTATTTAATACCATAGGAAGATGTATTTGTATTTGTAAATATGTTTGTGTGTAACTAATACCAGGGTAGAACTTTATCCAATGATGGCGCTTTTGCAGTATTCTATATAGAGAGGTATTTTATTTTATTTTATTTTATTTATTTTTATTTTTCTTCATGGTCTTTTTTCGAAGTTACAAACTAATTACAACATATAAAACATAATCATGATATTAAACAAATTATATAATCAATACATTATCAACGTACTTACATTGTAATACTAACTTAAAGTAATCATGAGGATATATGGTCCAAGTTACAAAAGGACACTTAAACATTTTGTAGCACTAATCGCCATCTCCACCTTTCGACTATCTTTAATTTTTCTAAAAGTGTGGCATTAAAACCTTTCTTACCATGTTCTGCTCAATCAAGGTCTGCCATGTAATTAGTATACTGCACAGGACACAGGAAATGAGAATTACGTTGCTCTTATGCACTCAAATCATGAACACAGATCATTGACAGGTATTCTGAAATTAGGTTTGTTTTTATTCTTAAATGCTCAAGACATCCACCATAATTACTCTACATCATTCAAATGAGTACAGTTGCTAGGTAAGAAATTTACACTTTGAAACATGTTCCTATCTTCTGGCTCTAAACTCCTTCCTTTTTCCTAGCTTTTCCTTTCGTATCTTGTGAAATATTGTACGTAAATGTATGATTAAATAATATACATTGAGAAAAGATTGTTTGTACAGATGTATACTGTACCTACTATACAAAGATATGTTCTTAATATTACTTCAAATATGTATTATGGTATGTAATGTTTAATATTTCTATAGTTCTATCTAGAAAATAATATACATATAAATGCACTATTTATCAAGTACAGGTGTACATGTATTTAGAAATGACACAGAAAAATGCTTCTTATCTCTAATGGTATACATGCTTTAAATTAAACTCAATGTATTCCCAAGTACCAATAAAGTGCAATTATTCAGATGTTGATGGCAACAGCCTTTTTTTTGTTTGATTTTTTTCGTTATGCATCAACTATAACATTTACTATGGAGATATCAAATATTAAGTATCAAAATAGAGGAAGAAAAATGTAGGATATGCATGGCTATAGTACAAGATGTCCCTAAAAGAAAAAAAGGAAACTGTATTTCATTTGTCAATTACTCGAGAATTCCAAATTATTTTTGATCAAAATACACATCATTGGAAAGCTCACTTTCTTTTCTATCATCTTTTCATTAAGACATAATCTGAAGTGGTAGTGATAGGATCCCATTTGTCCAAAATAAGCGATTCACTGACACTGGTTGATTATGGTTTTTAAAGGAAATGAAAATTAATTTCGTATTAATGATCATTGAAAATACACATCATTTCAAAGCTCAAATTCTCATTTTCCATATGACACCATAATAATGACAGAAGGATCGAGAATGAAGTGGGATTATCATTATGGAGCAATTTACCCATGAACTTAAAACGTAGGGAGGTGAGTTGGCTTAGTAGGTATAGCGTCTGCCTGTCAAACCATAGATTCCAACCCAGGCGGATGACTAAAGCTTGCGTTGTGTGTTAATGTGCCCCCCGTTTCATAGACACAGGCTATGTTGCAGTGGAAACACTCCATCCATAATTGTGGACGTTAAATAGAGGCCCCGTATAGAGGAGAAGAGTCGCCACCTTCGCACGTAAAGAACCCACTGCTCTATTGCTATAATATAGGGGAAACCCCGGTGTAGTGGTCCACCTGCACACTCCCAATCAGTTATACTGAGAGGAGATCGCGAGACCCAAGGGTTACAGTGATTCTGTTCGTTTTTCGCCTCTCTGGCACATGTGAAGCCAAATACTAAATAGTTAAATACTAATAACTCAAGGGTTTGATTTTTTTCAAGGACACCCTGTAATGCAAGATATATTTTGATGTGGCTCATGTTATATTAGGGCAGTAAGTATCCAAAATGTTTGGTAAGCAGGAAACAAAAACATTTACTCACACTTTCTGTTCCTTTAAACAAAGGCGTTATATGTCTCAAAATGGGGGTGGGTAAGGGGGATAGGATTAAACAAACAATCTCTCTGCCCCTGCACTCCGTACATACACATATAAGCCACCTATGATATCAGAGTCATGGCTAGTGGCGTTAATATTGCAAAATAATTTGTTGCATTAGATGAAAGATACACTTAATTGGTACTAGACAAAAGACCCGAGGCGAAGAGACGGTAGACAGATATGATACTGCCACAGCTAACATAATTCTAAACGGACGCACCAGGGCAGACCTCCGACCACCCTATTGATTTTACACGGTACACTCGCCTGAGCACGAACAATGTTATCCCAACGGCCTAACACCCGACAATTATCGGCTAAGCAGCCGGCTGGTGCCCCACCAGGCACCGCCGACAAACCTCCCTCTCTCAGGGCAGGTACACCTTCGAATGCAGATTTGCAGCGGGATATTGCGGACTTTTCCAACAAAGTCTTAACCAAACTAGAAACTATAAATACAGAGATTCAATCGTTTAAGCGTCGTCTGACGGACATTGAGACCACCGTTGAATTCAATTCCGCTAAGATTGTTGAAGTCGAGAAAGAAATCCCGAAAGTTCGTGACTCTCTTCAGGACGAAATTACTCATTTGAATGAGAAACTGCTACTAATGGAGATATATAATAGGAAGCAAAATTTGTTATTCTATGGTGTTGAGGAGCAACGAGAGGAAAACATCTACAAAACACTTTCAGAGGCGTTCATTCTCCTCGGCGTGGATGAAGAGAAGGCCAAGGAGATACAGCTCGTTAACGCCCACAGACTCCCTCGCCGCAACCCACCCGTGAACAATGATGCCCGAACCCCTGCCTCTAGCCGACCATCCCCTGCTCCGATCATTGCAAAATTTGTTCGAATGGCTGACCGGGATCTCATCCTATCCATTTTTGAGAACCAGAAGCGACCCAGGGAAACCCCAGAACCAGCCGGAGCTAACACGCCTCCCCTTCGCCGGATGACCGTGAGAACCGACCTCCCTCCTACCTTGAAAGCTCGGCGTGGCCACCTTGCGGAGGTGGCTTACAAGTTACGCAAGGAAAAAAACTTATCTACCAGAATTAAACTTCTGGGAATCAAGATCGTCCTCCAGTGGAAGGAAAAGGGGACAACAGCATGGAAACCTCACCAAGAATGAACAAATCTATCATCATTTCAGGTGACACAAACAGTTATTCATCTTTTTAATTTGAGGTCCGGAAAACGAAAAATAAAGTAAACGAGAATTTACGAAATCTTACTTATATTTTATGTCACTTTAATATCACTGTACTTCTTTAAAACATTGCTCGTATCGAGTTTCAAATGCCTTGCTTTTTGAATTTTGAATTTCTGAAGCCATTTTGTAATCAGGACTTTAACTCTTGCTTATGCTATAAGACAAAGCTAGAGTGTTTCCTTTATTTAGTTACATTAACCATGAACATGGTCGATATATTAACCTCAGGAAACCATTTTATGTTACGTGTGAAAAAATGCTGTTAAAACCCCAGGGATCAATGAAATGTACACCCGTTAGGTTAGAGGCATGAATTGTCCACCTCTGTACATGATGAGTGGAAAGTTTGAACCCCTAGCATTTGCCAACTCCTACCTTTTTACCAAATGTTAGCGGTATTTCATTCTATTATTACTGTAATTTTTATAGAGTGTAGAGTACAACATGGCTGATAAATCGATCAACTAACCCTTGGACGCCACTTATTTTCACATGTTAGAACTACACATTTACCACCCCCCCCCTGGTTGGGTTATGGGCAAGTATTTGTGTCAAAGTAAATCTTGCTTTGAATTTTGGAAGCCTTTTTGTAACAGGATCTTGATTCGTGCGAATGCATTTCTTTCATACATAATATTTCCACGTTAGATTGTTCCATTTTCAGCTACATTAACCATGAATATAGCCGTTAAAGCAATATATAAACCCTTGGACTTAAATACATGTATCCGAACGAGTAACCAGGGTAACCATTGCATACCAAACCATCTACCCCATTATGGTTAAACTATTGGCATACCGACAGAAAGGTTTAACAAATCTCTTTGTTTTGCAGGGTCATCTGTGTCAATCACAGAGCCTATAATATTTTGTATGATGCGCTTATTACTTTGTATCAAATACATGGACTTGTCGTTTAAATGCGTGTGACGTCGAAACAGGGCGTGGCTTCTCCGCGCCACGGCTGACCGATCTCCACATCGGCCCGCTGTGGCGCTCTGTCACAAAAATACTTGACGCATAGAGCGATGGGTCAATTGTTTGAGCAGCCTAACTTTCATTTCAAATCTGCATTTTTTTTTGGTGTGTTTTGGTATGTGTGTTTTGTTTTTTTGTGACCAATAATAATGAAAAGTTCGATTGTTCAAACACGTATAAAGCATTTGAATCTTGAAAGAATTGGACGTTTATCACTATAAATTGTTATGATTGTATACCTTTCAGGGGTCATGCAGTAACATTGTGTCAGCAGGAATGTATTGCTTACCCTCCACTGGGCTGGGGGTTGGAGACAAGTTTTTTATTGCCCTTTGATCTTGATGACTGGGAATGTCACAATCAAACTCCTCACTCTTTTTCAATGATTAACTGTTTAGCATTCAATTGCATTAAGCTTAATCTGTTTGAAATTGTGATTGACTGAATTGGTCTTGATGGGCGGGAATGTCAATTACCCTCTTTGCCATTTAAATAATTATTGTACTCTGAATTGTCATCATTGTTTTCAAGTATGTACATTCGAGCCTGCTTTAGCATGTATGTATCTTTCTCCTCTGCCTAACAAATCTCTTAATTTGGTTTGCTAATCACCTCTGTCAATCACAGAACCCACTCGTATATAATAGGCTTAATAAACTGTAACAAATACATGGACTTTTCGTTTACATGTGTATGACGTTGGCACGGGGCGTGGCTTCTTTGCGCCACGGCTGACCGATCTTCACATCGGCCCGCGGTGGCGCTCTGTCACAGAAGTACTTGACGCATATAGCGATGGGTCCATTGTTTTAGCAGCTTATAACTTTCATTTCTAATCTGCATTTTTTTATTTTTTGTTGTGTTTTTTTTTGTTTTTTTTTGTGACCATTAATAATGAAAAATTAGATTGTTCAAACACGTATAAAGCATTTGAATCTTGAAAGAATTAGACGTTTATCACTAATGCTAAATTGTCATGATTGTATACATCTCAGGGGTCATGCAGTAACATTGTGTATCAAGTAGGACAGATTTCTTACCCTCCACTGGCCTAGGGGCTGGTGACAAGTTTTTTTCCGATGTGAAGTACAGTAAACGAGAATTTACGAAATCTTACTTATATTTGATGTCACTTTAATATCACTGTACTTCTTTAAAACATTGCTTGTATCGAGTTTCAAACGCCTTGCTTTAAAATAACAATAATATATGAAAAGTAATTCTTTTTGAATTTTCAATTTCTGAAGCCATTTTGTAATCAGGACTTGAATTCTTGCTTATGCTATAAGACAAAGCTAAAGTGTTTCCTTTATTTAGTTACATTAACCATGAACATGGTCGATATATTAACCTCAGGAAGCCATTTTATGTTACGTGTGAAAAAATGCTGTTAAAATCCCAGGGATCAATGAAATGAACACCCATTAGGTTGGAGGCATGAATTGTCCACCTCTGTACATGATGAGTGGAAAGTTTTAACCCCAAGCATTTGCCAACTCCTACCTTTTTACCAAATGTTAGCGGTATTATACGGAGCCCGAGAGGGGACATGCATGAACATTTTTTTTTTAGTAAGTCGTTCCCACCACTTATAAGTCGTTACCACCACTTATAAGTCGTTCCCACCACTTATAAGTCGTTCCCACCACTTATAAGTCGTTCCCACCACTTATAAGTCGTTACCACCACTTATAAGTCGTTCCCACCACTTATAAGTCGTTCCCACCACTTATAAGTCGTTCCCACCACTTATAAGTCGTTCCCACCACTTATAAGTCGTTCCCACCACTTATAAGTCGTTCCCACCACTTATAAGTCGTTACCACCACTTATAAGTCGTTACCACCACTTATAAGTCGTTCCCACCACTTATAAGTCGTTCCCACCACTTATAAGTCGTTACCACCACTTATAAGTCGTTCCCACCACTTATAAGTCGTTCCCACCACTTATAAGTCGTTCCCACCACTTATAAGTCGTTCCCACCACTTATAACTCGTTACCACCACTTATAAGTCGTTCCCACCACTTATAATTCGTTTATTGCGTCTGGACTAAATTCTTCGTAAGGCCTATGCTAGAGCGATTTAGAGTCGATTTAGAGTCGTCTTTTTTAAAACTACTGACTTTGTTCTGACCATTTTAGCCAAAAATGGATGAACGAGAGCAAGAACGAAATGCAGTGATAAAGATATGCTTTGAAATGGGACTCATGTACAAAGACATAGTTACGATTCTTGCCACAGAGTGTGGAATTGTAATTTCTTTCCGTCATTTGAAAAGGCTGCTCAGACAGCATGGCCTGTCAAGGAGAAAAAACTACAGTGACATCGGTGAGGTTGTAGACTTTATTCTAAAGCAGGTCGAGGGATCGGGTCGTCTGCATGGCTACCGATGGATGTTTGAAAAATGTCGGGCACATCATATCAATTGTAAAAAGGAAGATGTAAGAATAATCCTTGGAGTTGTCGACCCAGAAGGGACAACTCAGAGGAGAAGGAGAAGACTGAGGCGACGTCAGTATTCATCCAAAGGGCCAAACTTTTGTGGCATCTGGACAGCTACGACAAACTGAAAGCATTTGGAATATGCATTAATGGCTGCATCGATGGGTTTTCCAGGAAAATAATGTGGATGAACGCCTACCACACTTCATCAGACCCGAAGGTGATTGGAGGGTACTACATAGAAAAGGTGTCAGACATCGGAGGATGTCCATCTGTTGTACGTGGGGATCTAGGTACCGAGAATGGATATGTGCGTGACTTTCAAAGGTTCTTCCGTGAGGACGACGAAGATGGCATGGCGGGCATTCGCAGTTATCTAGAAGGTCCAAGCACCGCCAATCAAAGGATCGAGTACTGGTGGTCCTTCCTTCGAAGGGAGTGCATGGAATTTTGGATCTATTTTTTTCGCGATTTGCAAGATGACGGTGATTTCATTGGCAATTTCGTAGATGTCAATCTCCTACGGTTTTGTTTCTTACATCTTATCCAGGTAAGAGCAATGGCAATTTTTACCTCCATTTTAGATTTGCATGACCATCGACCAAAATTAAGAATCAGAAATTAAGATTAGAAGAAAATCTTTAACTTTACTTTATAATATCATATAGATCTAGGCCTTTAATTGTTCTTTTACAGTGATCAACTTTTTTGTTCGCACTGCAAATGAATTGAAGCAGCGCAAGGATCTGGTTCTGGACATTTGAGAATGTCGATCCCCAAGAAGTAACGAAGTTGGATATTGATCAAACTTTCAAAAGGATCAATGTAAAAAAAAGTTGGGGCGTTTTTGCAGGGTAGCTTTGCCCCCCCCCCCTCCAAAGGGTCAGGGGTGCTGCTCCCAGGGGCCTGATTTAATATAGCATTTAGTAACCGAAGCCATAGATGTTTAATCATGCTTCAGTGCCGAATAGAATATTGCCAAACATTTTACATTTTAATTTTCATGTTTCCTCCCTTGTGTCTTTTGTTGACGGTATACTGGTTTATGCTTAAAATATTAAATGACGCCGTTTTATCTCTTTCCCATCTCAATTGCAGGCTGAGCTTGATGAAGTGGTAGATGTATGGGATCGGCATCTCATTAGACCATCGAGGAACGTCCAAGCTCCTAGCGGCCGCCCAAACATTATGTTCAACTTGCCGTCTTTGTACACTACAAGAGATTATCTGCATGGTGTGAGCCAGGAACGTATGCAAGCATGCAAAGAGGAATGTGTTTTCAGAAAAACAATACCATGTGATGAAGACATCTTTGAACTATGTTGCATCGTGATGAATGAAGTTGGGTACGAGTATCCAAGAGACCGACACGGTGCTCGACTTCTTTATGTAGCTCTTCGACGTGAGATAACACACTTGCTTAACAATTAATTCTGTCTGAAGGTGCAGCAGCTATAGGTTCAAACCAACTTAACCAAGGAATACAAACAATACCTGTTCATGTAGGTGTGTTTTAAGTTTTTCCTTTTTTGTTCTTCTTAAGGAAATAAGCATAGTCTAATTGCCTTCTCGCTAATCATTGGTTTTGTACACAGTTTGACCTAGATTATCTGGCCACTATCTGGCAAGGAATTTTTTTTTCCTCACTCTTTGCTTCAAGATTGAGGGAAAGTTTCTTACTTTGTTTTATTTAAATTTTGTACAAACAAAATGAAACAAGTCTGGAACAAAAGCTTGCCATTTAAATGTAAAAGTTTGTACATATACCAGTTTAATTAAGTAATAGGATATGCTCTATATAGAGACATGTTGTCTAGGACTTGTCTCTCATATATGGCCAAATCAATTATCTGGATGAAGGCCGGTCCCGACCAGATAACCGAGGTCGAACTAAAATAATTCAGCAATGAGTCAATGGAGGTTTACATTCCAAAGTGATGGACAAGTATAGATTTCTTGTAACTTTTTATTGAAAGAAAAAGAAGAAAAAAGATTGACACAGATCTCGGTACAAAATCTATAAGGACTACATAGGCACTCTGTAGGCATCTTAAGCATTTTATTTAAGTTTTTCATACTCAACTTTCTTACTGCTTTGTTCGCCTTGGACATATTGTAATTGTTCTGTTCATGTCATATTACTACATGTAATTAAATCAACTTGATTATCTTCCAGACTTGCCTTTGATGTTCTATGTGTTATACATACAACTCGGACTCATGGACTCAGTAGCATTATGGCACTGCATGGGCCAGCAGCTGTGGGTATGCGTTACTTGTGACAATCTAATTAAGGCCCCAAAGTTTAAAACAAAAACATATATTGACCCTATATGGAAAGTGGCACTGAACCAAACAAATTTACTGTGGACTGTGGAGCCCTACAAGTACATGTATGTTACCAAAAACACACATTCAATGGAATCTGCAAGTGGGACAATGTACATGGTTATTTGCAAGATTGGTAGATAGTGAAACACAGCAAAATGAAAGTCGTATCATTAATTCTTCTTAAACCAACTTGTTCCAATAACATATTTAAGTAAACAAAAGAAAATTCTCTGGTTTTTTATAATATGCCTTGGACCAATAACAATAAAACACAAAAAACGCCATAAACGTTCTTTCACTATGGTCATTTGGTCCAGTTAAAATTAACAACATGAAGGGTTCTCTTGGTACTTTATGATATGCCTTGACCAAACAACATTAAAACACAACACCATAACTGTTCTCAAAGCAGTACGCCTACCTACCATGTTCATGGTTATTTGCAAGATTGGTAGATAGTCAAAACACAACAAAATGAAAGTCCTAATAACCCGTTGAAGACTAGTCCTGATTATACTCCGGCTGGGGTCTACGGGAAATGTGTGTTATAGCAAAATAAGCTCGTCTTCAACGGGTCAATTCTTCTTTAACTAACTTTTTCCAATAACATATACCGTAAAGTAAACGAATTGAAGGTTCTCTTGGTTCTTCATAATATGCCTTGGACCAATAACATTAGAACACAACACCATATTAAACCCATTTGATCCGAATAAAACGTGGCATGAAGGTTCTCTTGGATCTTCACGATACATGTATATCCTTGGGTCCAACATTAAAACACACCACCCTGAATGTTCTTTTCATGTCACTTCATAAACCCACTTAATCCAATATCCTTGAACACCGGGGTACACGCCTAGTAAAGTATACACAGGAGTGTGACGCTCTAATGGGCGACTTTTTGGCCAAAAAAATTATACTATATATTTTGCCCATTTCGTCGATAAATTGCACAAAAGGTAATTATTCTTAATAAAACCCTAATAATGGGTTCCCTTCTCCGCCAAAATGAACCTTAAAAATGGGTTGGGTTTTGCGGCTTCAGCGACACACTCCCATCAGAACCAAATCTGAGTCCCCCTTGGGTTTTAACATCATATTATGACTGTTCTGTGTATCTTTGTGGAATTCCTGGGTCTAATATGATTTAAACTCAAAACAGTGAACCAAAATTCACTTGTTAATTAAACAAAGATGGGTTCTCTTCTATAGAAACATCATGTTAAAAAAAGCCCATTTATACAATGAAAACAAGGGAAAATCTTGACAAGAAGAGCCAATATCAAAACAAAGTGCAAAGTGTATCAAAATGTACAAAATATTTGGCATATTATAGTCATTGAATTTAACACCATCATTGTACAAAAACATTGATATTCTACAGTCTCTTGAACTCTCTTCATGAACCAAATTGGTCCTACATTAATCTAATTCAAAATGAAGGTTCTCTTTAAGTGCTTTGAACATGATATGCCTTGTATCATGTACATTTTAACAACAGATCATTATAATTATAGGGTAGAATACCTCATTTCGATTACTAAAGAGTGAATTGACATAAAATCTACCTATTTTAAATTGGGGCTTTATTGCTGCACATACTTCTTTCTTTGGATTAGTTTTCAATTTTGTCTCTTTCTGATGTCAAATACCATTTTGATAAATTTGAGCTCATTATTAAAAGGAAAATTGAATAATGTACATACATCTATATTCATCCAATCAAAGCATATTCGAGCAAGAAAAAAATGCAGCGGGAAGTGGTAGTCTCTATGGTAATGTTAGTGAACAGATTTTCCAAAAGTGACACAGAAGATTTGTTCACCTTTCACAAAAATCGTCTATGCCCACCAAAGAGAGAATGTAATGGCAAAATGAGATCATCACTGAATCACGCACACCCAAATTTATCTGAAATGGTGAAATACGTTTATACATTTGGTACCAAAGTTACTTGGGAAGCCATTTTCTGAGACTACACTTTTGTGATACACTACATTGTATGTATAAATACCAGATTGATTTCTGCATATTAATTCATTCAATATAATTTGTTGGTGTTTCAACACCATATCTGAAGCATGAAGATGTTTAATACTAAACCTTTGCAAATATGCACAATTGCTATCACTGCCATATGTCTCACACCTACAAATTTCAAGCTAATTAATAAATGTAAACAATTAGAGAAGACAGCCTACTTTCATCTTCATAAAGCAATGAGTTGTTCTAAGGAAGTTTAATAAAGGACAAAAATAAAGGGTTTTCTGCAAAATGTAGTCAGGTAGTGTTATGTTTATGCTGCATATTTAATTAATGATGTATGCTGCGTACGGGAAGTCAACTTTGAACTTGGGTAAGCCTTCATGTTTCTCAAAGCCAATACACCTGTTAAGATTATTTGACAGTTTCCTGCATTAATTTAAGATATAAAGCAACAAAATTCAAGATTAAACTTGAAACTGTGCAGTACCCTGTAGGAAATGTACGAGTAACCAGTAGCCATTAACCAAAATCAAAGTTCATATATCCTGATGCTAATACACAATCCCACTCTTGGCGAAATTCGGTAACTTCCATAGGTACTTGGAAGTTCAAGAGTAGGCCCACATGTATGTGCCACTGGTCGCCTGCCTGCACCTTCTAGAGACGTGAATTGAACCATTATTTTGGAAACGCTCATCACTTCAGATCCTGTCAGAAAATGCATTAATTTTTTCAATCCTTTCTTGTCTTGCCCTTAATGTACTGCATGAGGAAACGCACCGAGTTTGACTCTTCCTGGTTGGATGGAATAGCTGAAAAGCTCTCACAGACTTTCTTTGTTGTAGGTTGGAGCTCTTGGTATATGCTGAGAACTACCGAGGGGGTTGGAAGCTTGCTTAACAACTGAGGAGTCACAACTTCCCTCATACACTGCATCGCATAGCTCCCGTTCTGGATGATGACCTTGTGCGCCAACTGGAACATAAGTGCTAATGATTCCCCTTCTTTTGGTATGGTATGCCCACCTTCTCGGTCAAGGAGGTCAACGAGTGCTTCATGCTCTTCCTCTGTTGTGTTTCCAGACAGTGCAGACTGAACACAAGCTCGATCTCCATCATTTAGGTAAAGCTTGAAAGACTCCATCAAAGTGTCAGGCAGGACTGCATCTTCACCAAATAGCATGCCAATGACGAAAGCTGGTGCCATTCTAAGAGGGAAAATTTTGTGGTCTATGAATCCTTTCACAAGGATTCTTCCAACGGCTTTCCACTCTTCTGGCCCTAGTTCTGGGCACAAACCTGGAACTCTGAAATCTTCCCCATCAGCATACATTTCAAAAAATTGTTTCCAAAAGATTGTGTAAACATCTCTCGACACTCCTTCTGCATCAATTCCAAGTTCGTCCACAAACTCGAATTTTAGAGGGGATGTCATCATATCAGGTGCTTTGAAAATACACAGGAGTTCAGTTATAACCATGCATCTGTGCAGCTTTACCAATGAATGCTTTTCCAACTCTTCTCCCAGAATTTGTAGACCTTGTGTTAGTAGTGGTTCCTCAATAGCAAGACCTTCAGTTCTTGAGGGTGGAGCATTGCTAGTGCTCGGTTGCTCATGATCGGACTCCATTTCCTGCTCCTGTTCTGGTTGTGGCACTAATTCAAAGACGGTTAGATCAATTACTGACTCAATGGCAGTATGGCTAATACCCGTTTCGGAGTCAACGGAATCATTGGTAATGTTTCATCCAAGTCCTCATCTGCCTCATCAGGATAGAATGAGATGTCTTCGTCAGTGTCATTGGATGTCTTTTGACTCTTTCCCTTCTTCTTTGAGCAAATATATATCCGCAACATTTTTACTTCTGTCTCTAGGTACAGATCTTCTACATTACCCTCGGAAAATAGCTTTCCTCGAAAATCTTCCACATGGAAATAGAAATCATCCACATGACCTCTGAATGACATATTATCTGGAAAGAAAAGTCTCCTCCCCTCCTTGATGACATCGCCAGCTGTTGCATTTTCCCCAACTTTAGATGCCTCGTTCCGCCACCCTTAGATGTTCGAATCTGCTTGTACTCCATACTGGCCACATCAAAGTCTTTCCACCCTATCTCCACCCTCCTTTCCTCTTTTTCTGCATTCCTGTTACCAATATTTTTCTTCTGAGATTTCTTGATCTTAATTTTTAATCTGTCTACCATTGATGGCTTTGCTGCTTTTGGTGAACTAGTAGAGCATGATGGCCCTGATTCACACTTGCAAAATGTTACCACTGCTACCCGGTCTCCATATGCTGGGATGTACTCGGCAAGTTTCTTATCATCAAGCAATGGGATTATTTCCACATCAACCTAATAAGAACAAACAAAAAGATAAAATCTTAGCTTTACTTAATATTGAATTAACATAAAATAATATGATATGATAGACACCTGGATATCTTCCCCAAAAGTCAATATTGTGCACCACCCCCTGCAACCAATCAGAAGCGCACATTTTGGACTTGAGATTCAATTTCAACCAATCAGAAGCACGCATTTTGGACTTGCGAATAATTTTTTTGAGGTGCAATATTAAATGTAGTTTTCCTAATTAAGTTCTTTCTTCCCCATCACAACTCATTGTTTTTTTCTTCTCCAAATTGGTGCTGTCCGAAAGGGTGGGTAGTGTCGCGTCACGTTGCGTGGAACCCCCCACCCCGGTTTTGCCGAATGGGTGCATTAGGACTTAAATTCCCATAAAAAGTATCCCTTTATCTTAATATTTATCATAATTCATTGATTTTATTCATACCTTTTTTAAATTCAAATCTCATGTGCCCCTCTGGGTTATCAAAGGGCATGGCCACAAATGATGTCAGTTCAGCATTCACTACAAATTTTGTTGGGGAGTGGGGGCGGGTAGACATTTTTAATTCGAAATATATTGTGTCAAGTAGACATTTGTTCCTTTGTTTTGCTTTGTACTGATGTTATAAAAAGAGAAAATGATGTGAATTTAGTCCATGAATTACTGTTAAAAAGACATTTTATGTTTTGAATTTTTGGAAATAAAACCTCATTTGAACTGTTGAACTGAACTGTATATGTCTCTCTTCAAACCCTGCCTTAGTATGTCTTGTTAGATGTGTGCTTTGTCTTCTGTGTGTGTGGGTGTACATGTGTCCAGGTGTGTTAGGGTGTGTGTGTAATATGTGGGGTGTGTGCATTTGTGTGTCTTTGACACAAGACTTGCACCCCAAGCATCACTTCTCCAACAGCATTTCATCACATTTCCAGCAGATGGATGAGATGGTATCATTTTGCCTTCTTTGGAGATGAAGCAATGTAGGGTGCTTCCCAGGCGTCCTTTTGTCATTGGACGGCAGAAAAGTAGCAACACTTCTTCACAGTTAGGCTCAAAACTCTCCAGCCAACTCTTGTACAGGTACTAACCTTATCTTTAACCATTTTCTGGATTATGTCTTCCTTCAGCCCTCTCTGTCTGAGGAAATCTTTCAATTTCTCCATGATGACTATACTGCAGATGGAAAGAAAAGTGAATAGAAATAAATAAATGAAAAGTGATGAATAAAGGAAAAAAAGTTTTGGGTATGCATAATGCATCCTTACCAGGTTCGAATGTGAAGGGATGGGATGTTATACAGCAGATATATCACATATATTCCACTAATATTTTCATAACTGCAGTATTTTCTTTCATCATTGATATGCTATGTGAGTATCCTAACAAAGTTTCTTATAGTCACATAGAACATTAAAGATGTATTTTTCCTGGATGTTCAAGCCCAGTTACCGGTACTCGCAATGACAATAAAAAAGAACAAAAGTAACAACAAGAATACTACTATAATAAGAACATTAATAAATGTGAGATATTGTGAGTAGGCTATGCACCACATGTTTGTGTACACACACTTGGGTCGACCCCCGTCAATAGCAAATAATCCCTCCAGCCCACGATCATCATTCTATCATTGTCATAAAGTATCCATATCCCCCCTGGCTACGCAAAACACATTTCTTTACTCTTTCTCGACTGTGAATACGTCTGACTGACATTATAGTTTTGTTTTCTCTTTTTGTCTAAACTGAGCCCAGGGGCGGATCCAGCCGGTGGCAAGGGAGGGGGCCTAAAAAGGGGCCCACTTCGTGCGAAAAATTGAAAATCGTCCCGGCCGATTTTTGGCTCAGTGGGGGGCACCGAAAAAAATTTCCCTACGAGAAGGCTTATTTTTTTCCCACCGCCACACCCCCCTTGGGCGCCAGGGGTAGTGAGCACAATTTTTTTTTGGGGGCACCAAAAAAATTTACTATGAGAAGGCTCATTTTTTTCCACCGCCACCCCTGGGCGCCAGGAGGGGCCCATCTTCTTTTTTTAAAAAAAGGGTGTTTTTACCTGTTTTTTTGCTAGGAGGATCTGCCACTGACTGAGCTCCCCCAGTTGCCCCCTCTTTCTTTCTCTCTCCCCTCTCTCTCTCTCCCTCTCTCCCCCTCTCTCTTTTTTTCTCTCTACCCCTCTCTCTATATTGATAGGTTCACATGGTGTGATTACCATGATAATCAGAATAGATTGATATATATGATGACGGTACGTAAATGTAAGGTGAGGTAAATGTAAGGTGAGGTAAATGTAAGGTGAGGTAGATCTAGGCCTATATCAGTATATGTAATTAAGAAAAGTAATATTTCAAAATGATATTGTGTGGGTTTACGTTAATTTTTAAACTCACCTGGCAATCACAACAGTACTTGGAGTTGGAAGTGTAATTATTTAAGCTTAGGAAATGTCGATCTGACTTGTTATAGTTATAACAGGACCCCCTCCCCGGCCCCCTTCTCTCGATTCCTCTCTTGATCCAACTCTCTCCCTATATATGGATCGAGGTTGATTAATCATGATATTAAGAAGAGATTGGTAGATATGACCACGGTATATAAATGTTTAGTGAGGTATTCTTAATTAAGAAAATAATTATTATGGGCCTACTCTTGATTTTGGGTATGTTTTAGTAGGATATCTCCACGGCGGAGTTATGGGTCAAATCTAGATACGATTCCGAACTAGCGTCGGCTAGGCTAGACAGAAAAATCTGTTCTGAGGAGAACAGACGGATTTTTGTGTCTAGAGCTAGGGCTTGGTGATAATGTGAAATATTGATATCAATATTTCACATTATCACCAAGCCCTTAAACTACTCAAGCCAAGGCCAAGCCCTAGCTAGCTTCAAAACAATCAAGCTGCATACATTCGGATGACTAAGCGCTGAAGGAGGAGCTCGCCGGCGATGGCTGACCGGCCTGGGGATGCAGCGGCACCCTCCGTTGATACCCTTTTCGCCGGCCTGGTCGGAACGAAGTCAGTCCTAATTAGACCTAACGTTACAAGACTGTGAAGACTCTCAATTAAATATAAATCGCTCTATCCTAGGCCTATAGGATAAAGGTTTATAGTCGATCTGTAGTCACGTTAAAAGCAGTAAAATAAAGTAAACGTACCTATACATCTATCCAGGTCTTACTTGTCTCCGTTCTCGGCATGCATGACCGACCCCATTTAGAAAATCGTCAGCAGCATGCTTCTTCTTCTTCTTGTTGTTATAATGTTGGGTACCCGGGTCTGTTGACGTTGGCGCTATATCCATCGATTTCGATGATTTTCGCCAGGCTTGGTGTGAGAGCTAGGGCGGGGCGTACTGCTCCCTTCTTCATAATTATATGCCATCACGTGGTAGTTATAAATAAGTGGTGGGAACGACTTATAAGTGGTGGGAACGACTTAGAAGTGGTGGGAACGACTTATAAGTGGTGGGAACGACTTATAAGTGGTGGGAACGACTTATAAGTGGTGGGAACGACTTATAAGTGGTGGGAACGACTTATAAGTGGTGGGAACGACTTATAAGTGGTGGGAACGACTTATAAGTGGTGGGAACGACTTATAAGTGGTGGTAACGACTTATAAGTGGTGGGAACGACTTATAAGTGGTGGGAACGACTTATAAGTGGTGGGAACGACTTATAAGTGGTGGGAACGACTTATAAGTGGTGGGAACGACTTATAAGTGGTGGGAACGACTTATTTAAAAAAAATTGCATTGCATGTCCCCTCCCGGGCTCCGTAGTATTACATTCTATTATTACTGTAATTTTTTAAAGAGTGTAGAATACAACATGGCCGATAAAGCGACCATCTAACCTTTGGACGCCACTTATTTCACATGTTAGAACTACACATTTACCACCCCTCCCCTCTGGTTGGGTTATGGGCAAGTATTTGTGTCAAAGTAAATATTGCTTTGAATTTTGGAAGCCTTTTTGTAACAGGATTTTGATTCGTGCTAATGCATTTCTTTCATACATGATATTTCCACGTTAGATTGTTCCATTTTGAGCTACATTAACCATGAATATAGCCGTTAAAGCAATATATAAACCCTTGGACTTAAATACATGTATCTAAACGAGTAACCATGGTAACCATTGCATACCAAACCATCTACCCTATTATGGTTAAACTATTGGCATACCGACAGAAAGGTTTAACAAATCTCTTTGTTTTGCAGGGTCATCTGTGTCAATCACAGAGCCTATAATATTTTGTATGATGCGCTTATTACTTTGTATCAAATACATGGACTTGTCGTTTAAATGCGTGTGACGTCGGAACAGGGCGTGGCTTCTCCGCGCCACGGCTGACCGATCTCCACATCGGCCCGCTGTGGCGCTGTGTCACAAAAATACTTGACGCATAGAGCGATGGGTCAATTGTTTGAGCAGCCTAACTTTCATTTCAAATCTGCATTTTTTTTGGTGTGTTTTGGTATGTGTGTTTTGTTTTTTTGTGACCAATAATAATGAAAAGTTCGATTGTTCAAACACGTATAAAGCATTTGAATCTTGAAAGAATTGGACGTTTATCACTAATGCTAAATTGTTATGATTGTATACCTTTCAGGGGTCATGCAGTAACATTGTGTCAGCAGGAATGTATTGCTTACCCTCCACTGGGCTGGGGGTTGGAGACAAGTTTTTTATTGCCCTTTGATCTTGATGACTGGGAATGTCACAATCAAACTCCTCACTCTTTTTCAATGATTAACTGTTTAGCATTCAATTGCATTAAGCTTAATCTGTTTGAAATTGTGATTGACTGAATTGGTCTTGATGGGCGGGAATGTCAATTACCCTCTTTGCCATTTAAATAATTATTGTACTCTGAATTGTCATCATTGTTTTCAAGTATGTACATTCGAGCCTGCTTTAGCATGTATGTATCTTTCTCCTCTGCCCAACAAATCTCTTAATTTGGTTTGCTAATCACCTCTGTCAATCACAGAACCCACTCGTATATAATAGGCTTAATAAACTGTAACAAATACATGGACTTTTCGTTTACATGTGTCTGACGTTGGCAAGGGCGTGGCCTCTTTGCGCCACGGCTGACCGATCTTCACATCGGTCCGCGGTGGCGCTCTGTCACAGAAGTACTTGACGGATAGAGCGATGGGTCCATTGTTTGAGCAGCCTATAACTTTCATTTCTAATCTGCATTTTTTATTTTTGTTGTGTTTTTGTTTTGTTTTTTGTGACCAATAATAATGAAAAATTCGATTGTTCAAACACGTATAAAGCATTTGAATCTTGAAAGAATTGGACGTTTATCACTAATGCTAAATTGTTATGATTGTATACCTTTCAGGGGTCATGCAGTAACATTGTGTCAGCAGGAATGTATTGCTTACCCACCACTGGGCTGGGGATGGAGACAAGTTTTATTACCCTTTGATCTTGACGACTGGGAATGTCAAAATCGAACTCCTCACTCTTTTTCAATAATTAACTGTTTAGCATTCAATTGCATTGCAGTGAGCTTAATCTGTTTGAAATTGTGATTGACTGAATTGGTCTTGATGGGCGGGAATGTCAATTACCCTCTTTATCAAGTATGTACATTCGAGCCTGCTTTAGCATGCATGTATCTTTCTCCTGTGCCCAACAAATTTCTTAATTTGTTTTGCTAATCACCTCCGTCAATCACAGAACCCACTCATATATGATAGGTTTATTAAACTGTAACAAATACATGGACTTTTCGTTTACATGTGTCTGACGTTGGCACAGGGCGCGGCGTCTCTGCACCACGGCTGACCGATCTTCACGTCGGTCCGCGGTGGTGCTATGTCTCCAAAAACTCGATGCATGGAGCGGTGGGTCCATTGTTTAAGCAGCCTGACTTTCATTTCAAATCTGCATTTTTGTATATAATTTATATATATATATATATATATATATATATATATATATAATTTTTTGGTTTTTTGGTTTTTGTTTTTGTGATGGGCTGGAGACAAGTATTAATTACCCGTTGATCTTGATGACTGGGATTATCAAGACCGAACTCCTCACTCTTCATCAATAATTATTATCTGTATAGCATTCAATTGTTTTGAGTCTGTTTTATTGTAATTGACTGAACTTGTGTTGATGAGCGGTAATGTCAAAACCCTCTTTTTCATTTTATAATTGTACTCTGATTTTTTTTTCTTTTTTTTTTCTTAGATATTGCCCTCTATTTCGTGTGCCAAAAATACACCCTTTACTCGGGTGGTCGGGCTCTGCTCTGTTGCTCCTAAGCAACTATTGTAACTGTGACCAAGATGGGTCTTATTGTCAGAAGCGGATCTTTGTTGCCAAAAAATCGGGACCATTTTTTAAAATCTTATCTTTCATTTTCACACACAGATTTTCAAAATTTTCTACTGTGGAGGGGACTCCCACACTCTCCTCTGCTCGCTCCGCTCGCTTGGACTCGGTCGCTACGCTCCTCGCATACCACCCCAACCCCCTTTATAAAAAGCTGGATCCGCCCCTGATTGTATTTTCATTTGTATTTTATATTGAAATTACCCACACACTTGCACTTCGTACACACTCAAACGCACCAGCACCCACTAGTAAATGCACCGATATCACACATGCAGTTGTTCATCCTCCGAATTTCCGGTACTTTACATATTCGTATCGTTAAATGGATTCACACGCGCACACTCCCGATATTCTTGTCGACGATATAAATGATAGCAAATATTACACACCCTAGAATTCAATAATACATTTTCTTACAATCCAGACAATATTTCACTTTTACATATAAACTCCAGAAGTCTGAACAAAAATTTCGAATACGTTGAAAATCTTTTACACTCTTTAAATAATTTTGCATTTTCCGTCATTGGAATAAGTGAGACATGGTTACATCAGAATTCTCCAGATTTGTTCAATTTGCCTAATTATAAGTTGATTAGGGAAGATCGCAAAGGAAGAAGGGGTGGCGGTGTTGCGTTTTATATTGCACAAAACCTAAATTTCAAAATCCGTTCCGATGTTAAACTAACACAAGCGGAATCATTATTTATTGAAATTAATAACTCAAATGTCAAAAATGTCATTATAGGTTTAATTTATAGACCCCCTGACTCCTATTGTGAATTATTCTGTGACGAACTGGATTTTTATCTTCATAAAATAGGGGATGAAAATAAACATATTTTTATCCTTGGTGACTTTAACATCAACTTCTCCCCCTCATCTGATAACAGTAACTCAACCAATTGTATGCAGTTGATGCACTCATACGGATTTTTTCGATTATTAATAAACCCACCAGAATAAATTCACATTCATCAACTCAGATTGACAATATTTTTTCAAACGTACATAATAACATAACCATTGGTGGAATATTGTGTTCTGAAGTTTCCGATCACCTACCCATATTTCTAACTTGTGAATGCAAAATAAGTTGCCTTAAATCATTTGATGAGCTTATATATCGCAAAGAATCCAAACGTAATATAGAATTGCTGAAACAGGATTTATTTTTAGAGGGATGGGCTGATGTACATAATTTAAATGAGGTCAATATCGCATATAAACATTTTAGTAACAAATTTCAATATTATTATGAAAAAAATATCCCTTTAGGCAAAATGAAAAATAAGCGAAATAAACCCAGGAATCCTTGGATAACGAAAGGTTTATTGAAATCAATACAAACACGCAATCGCCTCTACAAATTACACTTACGCAATCCAACTGACACTAACCTAAACACATATAAAATTTATCGCAACAAATTAACAAAACTAATTCGTACATCCCGTAGATTGCATTTTTCTAATAGAATTAAAAAGGCCAGTTCAAACACTAATGCAACTTGGAAAATCATCAAAGAGGTTATGGGGAAAAAAATAGATCCCCCACCCACGGATAATATCACATTAAATGGCACTAAATTACATGATCATAGTCTTCATGCAAATTCATTTAATTCATTTTTACGAATATCGGCCCTGAACTCGCCAGCAAAATTAACAGAACTCGCGCTCACTTTACAGACTATCTTTCCAATAAAAACCAAGAGTCTCTCTTTTTAAACCCGACAAATCCTAGCGAAATTATTAATATTACCCAATCTCTTAACAACTCAAAATCTCACGGTTTCGATAAAATAAGTATGTCTCTCCTAAAAGAAATAATTTACCCACTTGCAAAGCCTCTAACTCACATATTTAATCACTCGTTATCACAAGGTGTTTTCCTGATCTATTAAAAATAGCTAAAGTCAATCCCATTCTAAAAAAATGATCCCCACGAAATTAGTAACTATCGTCCAATTTCCCTACTTCCAAGTATATCCAAAGTCTTAGAAAAAATCGTTCATAATAGGCTACATAAATTTATCACTAAACACAAAATACTCAATTCAAATCAATATGGCTTCAGGAAAAATTACTCAACTGACCTAGCATTAATTCAAATTTATGACAAAATTACAAGTGCCATAGCTAACAAAGAACATGTTATAGGTATATTCTGTGACTTGAGTAAAGCATTCGATACGCTCAATCACACTATTCTACTCTCCAAACTCAGTCATTATGGAATTCGGGGTCAGCCACTCTTATGGTTTAAAGATTATTTAACAAACAGAAAACAATATGTTACATTCAATAGTTATGATTCTGATCCTCTTTTGATTCAATGCGGTGTTCCTCAAGGCTCCATCTTAGGTCCACTATTATTTCTTCTTTATGTAAATGATATTATCAATACATCCCCTTCTTTCTTTTATCTTATTTGCCGATGACACAAATATATTTTATTCTCATAAAGACCTCAATTCTTTAAACAATATTTTGAATTATGAAATTAACAAAGTATCAAACTGGTTTAAGTCCAATAAACTTTCTCTTAATACAAAAAAGACCCATTTCATGTATTTTAAACATCATTCTCATAATACAGATACACCGATATATATTAAAATCTGATGATATGCTGCTAGAGAAGAAAACTAAGTCCAAGTTTTTGGGAGTACTTATAGATGAAACTTTGACTTGGAATGAGCATTTACACCACGTTACAATGTCCATTTCCAAAAGTATTGGAATAATCTCCAAGCTAAAGTTTCTTCTACCCCATGCAACCTTATTTCTACTTTATAATACGCTAGTTCTCCCGTATATAACATATTGTAATATTGTATGGGCAAATTGTGGTTCGACAAAAATTAATTCTATTTTTAAACTGCAAAAGAAGGCCATACGTATTTGTACAGGTTCGCATTTCTTAGCTCACACTGATCCTTTATTTTACAAACTTAAAACACTAAAAATTGTCAATTTGAACACTATTCAAGTAGCAGTCATTATGTTTAAGTACATTAATAATCAACTTCCACCATCCTTTGATAACATGTTTAGGTTTAATAGTTCTGTTCATTCATACCCTACTCGCATATCTGGAAACTTCCACCTTACAAATCCCAAATTATCAATAAATCACAAATCTATTAGACATTCTGGTCCAGACATTTGGAATAATTTTCCCGACAACATAAAGTCCTGTTCAACTGTCTACTCCTTAAAAGCTACACTTAAGCGACAAATAATACAATCATACGCTCCCCACTCTTTAAATTAGTATAAATCCGTGACTTATTTTATACTTTAGCATGCAACTGCTTTCTGCACCCACACCTGCACTTGCACTGCACCCACTTGATCACTCAGTTTTCCCAAGAGAGTTATGTCGCCAATTTTTTTTTTATGAGGCCACCATCCATCTCCAGCCTAACCGCTCACGAAGGTGGTCTCCTGCGTTCTAAATTACCTCTCTCATTTATTGAAAAATGTTTACTATGTATTTGTTATCTTTTGTGTATGCTTCGTACATGTTTATTGTATGATATAATTGTACATGACCTTCTATTTAATTACTTTTGTAAACATTTTATTCATTGTATTTGTTTTTGTTTGAATTTTTGTAATTTGAGTTTGAATTTGTATCTTTTTGAACGCAGAAATAAAACCAATCAAACAAAAACAAAAAAATTATCTACCAAATTGGCAACTTGCACATGAAATAGTCAATGACATCGTCACATGGTCTGTCATTCCAATAGTAGCCGTAAATGCCTGTTATCTCGACACAGTCTTCCCCTCCATAGTTATCTGGTTGTGGGGGCACGCGCGACCACATGGTGAAGTTGGACGGTGATCCGTCGGTCCACTTGAACCTACCCTCAGTGGTGGTGTCGTGGAAACCAAGCCATACACTACGGCCGTAATATCTACCATCGGGCAGTTCCTGAAATATAATAATATATCTTATCAGGGTAGCTCCATTATACCACCACTGCTCTTCCCGATAGTCCTGCAATCATCTTATTACCTCAGCTTTAGCACGGCTACTATGATACGGCGCTCCAGCATTCAAGGAATTTCTTCCTACCGCGTACCCATTTCCTTTACCTGGCCGGAGAGTGGCAAATGTAGAGTAATGTCTTGCCAAAGGACATTAGTCCCGTGACTGGGATTTGAATCTTGTACATTGTACTTTATAGACGTAGCCCGGGAACTTATCTACGAGACTGTACGACACTCACACATGAAAGATGTTGCAGGGAAAAAAGATCGGAGACGACGCTTGAAGTTATATCTAATCTGATAGAAAGACTTCCATAATAAGTAAATTTTAGTTTTTAGAGTATGTAAATAATAATCAACTTCGTAACCAGATACTTCAATCACAGATGTAAAACTCTGTTGTAATTTAGCCTTAAATTGAAGAGTGTTTTAATAACTTTTAAATGTAGGACTACTGTACTAAGTGCTATTTACATTTTTTCCCTGCAATCATCTTAAAATATATGACGTAATTAGACTACAACCAAGATAATGTTGACACGTTTCATGCATATGTCAGGGACTTGATTGAGCTTATATACCCTCTCCGGCCCAAATTCCCCCACAACCCTCAAAGGTGAAGTGAATGGGTAATGGTAGGAAGAGATATTTTTTAATGCTTCGGTGCCTTGTCTCGGCAGCTTTAGTAGGCCAGAGGTGGGGTGTAGAGACATTTTGGCAAATGCATGCACTGTTGATATGCGCTATGATTATCAATTTCATCATCATAATCATCATTATGATTACTATAATTATTATCGTTATTGTTGTTGCAGTTGTCTTTGTTCTTATTTATTATAATTATTATTAATATTTGTTTTAACATTGTTATTATTATTATTATTATTATTATTATTATTATTATCATTATTATTATTATTATTATCATTATTATTAAATCTATTATTGGTACGACATGTATTATCATTATCGGAGCACAGTTAATACCTTGATTCCCGTAGATTCGAAGTAAGTGACGACGAAATTGTTTTCATCTAGCGAATTGATGGATGCGAGATGTCCCAAGCTATCTCTGTCTGTTTCACCCAGAGACGGCACCGAGAATTGGTTGCAAAATGCCTCTGCTTCATGCCAAGTCTTCTGGTCACAGAATAATCTGTGTTGTTTGATATTTTAGGAGAAGAAAAAGAAGAGGATAAAGAAGAGGGGCCGGGAAATGAAAGAAGAAGGCAAAGAAGGAAAACGTTATTGTTATATTGATTTGAAGAAAAAAATACATGATAAAAGCTGTTCACATACAGAATTAACACAGTCAAGCCTGTCATTTTAATAATATAATTATGTAGAGATCTTTCGATTTTCATGACCGACGTGATCTACGACGTGAAACTGGCACTGAAAGACCTTCAGCACAAGCGTCCGTCGGCTGGGTCCTACGACCGCATTCGGGGTAAATCTGCGTTGTGGTGAAAACTTCAGCTGCATATTGATCGATCTCCAAGACCCCGGCGAGTCGCGACATCGAAACGGTTTGTTTTTTTTCAGCCAAAAATAAAGAGCGGCTCGTGAGGACAACTCCTCAAACTCCCCATTGCCAATCTGCCCCGGGATGTTTCCTTAGGACACATTTTTTTTCTACCAAAAATAACAGGTGCTGTCAGTGGAAGCCCATTGTACAAAATTAATTGCGCAGGGGTCGAATGAGAGAGAGAGAGAGGGAGAGAGGGAGAGAGGGGTTAACACCACGTCAACTTAAAAGTTTAATAATCATTTTATCCTAGCATTTGACGAAAAATCTTCAAAAATCAAACGAGCGATTTTATTTTCCTTTTCTCTTACTGGATATTCTTTAATCTGGTCAGGAATTCGAATTCTAGGGATTCTAGGTTTGTATGAATAACTATGCCATTTTCTAATATACATAAATGCAGTCTTTATCTTTTGTTTAAAACAGCAAACAGTTGTACATCATACAACGCCCCTTGTGATTCAAATCTAAAGCATTCATCCCACATCCATCTCCATAATACGCAGTGTCAGCAGCAATTTAGAACTAGTTTTCATTCTAAACACATCTTGGGAGTTTTGAACCTCAATTTTTCTTTCAAATTTGGAGTTGTGGGGGTGGGGGACTTGTTCTTACATCCATCCAGGATGTGCTCTTTTTATTTTTTGCAACAATATTTTTTTCAAAAGGGAAAATATTGTGCATCATAACTCGTCTTAAAAAATGCCGTTTCCATAATCATGATAGGCCTGTATGCAGGGTCTTCTTCCCGTTTTGTTCAAAATCTTATGAGTCATTGTCTGATTGTAAATGCGCAATTGGATTTTCTGAATGTTCTCAGCATCCCCATCATTCTCTGAGTATCCTTCAGATTGCTCTCAAAGTTATAACGTGGTGTGCATCATATCGAGTCTACATAAGGTAGATATACAGAATCCAACTGTATATGTGCCTCACCCCTTTTTTTGCTGGCGTTCTGGAAAGCCAGGACAATGTCAATGTCTTGTCAGCAAACTATGTTCGCATCAGCTTGATGCTTTATCACATATACGATCAAAGCCAGGAGGTTTGTTCACTTCTTATTCAGGAGTGAAGAGGCGACACCAAGTGGATTCGCCAGTGCCCTTTGGCAAGGCATTAATCCTAAATTCCTCGGAGAGGACTAACGACCGTCGGTACCCTGGGTGCTTACAAGCACACACATGTTTTCTTTGTAGTAAAATAAACCATCCAACCAAACGAAACCATTCACTGTCTTTTATTCATGTTGATGCACTAACTTGTCTTGGTTATGAGCAAGATTATGACAAGCGGTTGGAAGGGGCTGGGTGGAGGAGGGGGGGGGGCAGAAGAAGTAATTATCAATTGCACTCAAAAATCCTTATCATTTGAACTGTCTGCACTACGAAATGTCCAATCACTATCGTCCAGTTAATATACAATACAATACAATACAATAAAGTCATTTATATAGCGCTCTTACAAACTAGCTGTTGTTTCACAGCGCTTTACATAAAAAGTTATAAAAGAATATACCGAGATACTGGCCAAAATTAGGGGGAAACAATTATTTTAAAAAAGAAGAAAAAGAATTTGGATCAAAATTTATATTTTACACACTACATAACTCAATGAAATTGATATCAACTTCAAGGTATTTTAATTATCCACCATTGACACCAAACCCATTGTGGTTAGAGGTTTTACTCAAAATTGATCAATAAAACACGATTTAAAAATGAATACACCAAACACGTCCTCAATACACTAAAACACGTATATGCTTACAGTTAATACACATTATTTTTCGGCAAACATGTTGTTTTTGTGAAAATCAAGTCAATAAATTTGGGTTGATATAACGTTACACTGAAAAAAAGATATAAGCCTCTCCTTGGCACAGAATATTGTCCTTATACATGGGCAAATTCCTGGAAAATTAAGGATAAACATACATTTCCGATTTTGATATATGAAAAATAAGGTGATAAAATTCAATTTTTATCATAATGTAGATAATTTAATTCTCTTTCATATGGCATCAACTCATGGTGGTGCAAGATTTCCTTAAAATATTTGTACAAAATACTTTGCTCGTCAAAAGGGCCGCTTTTTTGGACGCCCCCTCCGATTTAGGGGTGACCGCTACAAATTTTTTTTTTAAACTCTGAAATATTGTGTTTTATGATAAAAAAAATCTTTCGAATAAACAAGGTGCGCTTAGTTTGTGTGGTAGTGGCAGGCAAGCTCCTCTTTACTGACTTTGGCCCTCCCTTTAATTTGAGCTGTGTATAGGAAATAGTGTAGGTTTGGTCTTTTATGCTGCAATGCTGCATCGGTGTGTATGAAATTTTACGAGTCAAAATTACATTTATATTGTTTCCTTAGTTTGATATCAGTTTATCATAATATGACGCTGCGGTAGAATCGCACGCATAAGCAATCAACTCTACACGTTCAACAAGTTGGGTAAAGATCTCCCGATATTGCGTAAAAAGAAAACACACATATTTCTTGGGTCAAATATGGGGTAAATTTTACAATTATTTTTTTGAAAAATCATAGCAAACAAACACGCATTTTTCGTTTTCCCCCTAATAATTGGTAAAATTTCACCCAAAGGCAGCTGATCTTACTGTATACATGTACTGGGTAATGGTTTGTCTATGAAAACATGAGCGATTGAAAAGTTTGAGGAGTGTGTGTATGTAATAACACCAGTTGCGCCTCGAATACGTCGCATGTGTTTCGTTTAACAGTAGGTTCAGTTGCAATTACATTATTAACATTCATTAAGCGCTTAATACTGATGTTTTTAATTGCTCTACTATTAATACCACGGCATTAGCCGAACTACCCTAATCAAGCGCTCTGGCATTCGAGGAATTTCTTCTCACCCTGTAGGCCTACCCACATACATCACCTGGGTGGAGAGTGGAAAATGTAGATTAATTATAGGACATACTGGCCACTGCAGGACTTGAACAACGAACCATGTGATCCACGGTCCGGTGACGTATCCACTAGACCACTACACTTCTACAAAGTTCGTTCCATGAGAGTCAACTTCGGTCTACATTCTCCGCGTGCTCAAGGGACTGATCACAACAACTTTTACCTCTCTTTATGCACATTTGAAAATGTGGCACGGTCAATTATCTAGTATTCATTTTACATTTTTTTGTTTTCCTCCACCGGTTACATCATATTTAATGAGCAAATGTTGCGGAACACCTGTAATTTAGGAGCGGTTCAAAAAGGGGGATTGGGACCTTAACAAATGATTCTGAAACCATTTAAGCGAATCACGTGTAGAATATCAATTTAAGAACCTGTAACCTCCCCGGAATAACAAAGAAAAAATCTCCCAGAACCGTGCCTGCTGACATGGACGATGTTTCTGTCGTTTCGCCTCCTTCTCCTTGTGTAGAGATTGATGCTGGCGATCTTATTCACATGATTGTTCGTCTATGACCTAAGATTTAGCAAACGCCAGAACTATTGTAGTCATGTATGCATGGCCTTCCATGCATGTGCTGTTTGTGCATACGCATAGCTAAACGTTGCTTGATAAGGTATGAAGGACGAACATCCAGTATGAAATGCAATAATGTAACTTACTAGCTATATGAAAACATGATTATTATAATTAAACATTAAATTCCGTAACGTGAGTCACGATGAACATAGAGTCATGCATGGAAACTTCAATGAACTTCACTTTCAGTGGATAAACTGGAGCAATAATTACATTTGAATGGTCTTGTCAATCCAGTTTATCCACCGATAGTGAAATTCTTTGTTCGTAAATATTCCTGTTACAGTGGCTATATAATCTCATATCTTTATCATATTCATATTCTTTTAACAAGGTAAAAACACCAGTTTCTATAATAGTTGTGGAAGAAAAGACACTTGACTATTATTTTCTTTTAGTAATTAATGTTAAATAGGATCAGTAAAATAGGCATAAAAATTAGGAGTATCTCCCATTATATATGGTACTCTAAGATTTAATAAATACAACTCCTAAAAAAAATACCTGCCGAAACTGCCGAAATAGCGTATAGGTTTACTTGATCCTCTATTTATAATGTTATTGATTATTGTATAATGAAATAAATATTCTCACTTAAGTCGTAAAGACCACACCCTGAAAAATTGGGGGTCCTTGGTTGAGTCATTTACTTTTTAATTTTTAACAGAGTTGAGAAATTATAATAGTTTTAAGCTCTTTGCTTATATATGCGCTCAAAATTGATAGTTGAAACAATAATGATAGTGAAAATGATAGTAATAGTATAGTAATAATAACTACTGGATTGATGAAGTAACAGTCAGTGAATGAAATAACAGTTTTCCTTTATATTATCAAAAAGTTTGGGGCTTGCAAATACTAGAGGCCTATGTGGGTTATTAAGGAAGTAGTTCTGCCGATATTGCGTTGTTTTGTTTACCTTTAGATATATAGCTGGGAAAAAAGCGTTGACTATTGTGTTGAGAGCAAAAGTTTCAATCTTGAAATTACAGACACTGAATATATACATTTTTTTTCACAGCGTATGACATATTCTAAATCAATGTGTATATATAGCTGGTAAAATAGCGTTTGCTAATGTGTTAAGAGCAAAATTTTCAAGGTTGAAATCACAGCGTATGATATATTCTAAATTAATATGTAGATATATAGCTGGGTAAATAGCGTTGGCTAATGGGTTAAGGTAGAGGTGTCGTGGTCGAGTGGATATGTCACCGGACTGTCGATCACAAGGTCCGCGGTTCATGTGCGCTATATAAGAAGCCACCATTATTATTATTATTATTATTATTGATACTATTATTAATTATTAATATATTCGACCACTGCATTTATATTGAAATATGCTGCAAATTCCTGGATAAGTATTTCTGTTAATAGTTTCAAATAACAGTCTAAGTATTATGTGGTTGACATAAAGTTCAAATCCAGTTTATTCAATGAGGACATGTTTTATGTAATAGTTGGTAAAGTTTAGTCAAGGCACAATAGGACCTACCCGATCGCTACTTACATTAATAGTTGACAAGGTATTCATCAGTACAGTAATAACAGCTGTTAGCTGTAAAAACTGGCCGAATATCCTCATATTCATGTATCGAGGTGACCGAATATGGGAGATTTTGAATTCATGTATATTTCTCTGCAAGGTGCCCACATACATACTATTGTATGTCTTGTCCAGTGTGTTGATTCCATAAGAATTGTTTAAACCATATTAAAAATGTCTTTTTTTGCTCGCTCACAGAGTTAAGAATCGAATACTATGCCATTACATGTGTACATGGCATACGACGAGTGCGTAGTGATGCAAAATGAATCTTTTGTGATGTAACTGGGACAGGGGTGACGCGAATATTTTTATTTCTTAAAAGGATGCCGTGACAAAAAAAGGGATGAAAAACACTGATCTTGTAGACTACTGACTGGTACCCCCTCCAATGACTGTGCCCCCGCTATGCCTGTGGGAAGCGGAATAACACTTAATGTGCACAGAGCTTCATGGAGCTTTGTTTGTTCACAAACGATTGTTCAAGTCCATACAATAACCGACTGATAGAGCGTGAGAAGCAACCTACCAGAGCTTATGGAGAAAACATGTGTAAAAAAATAACAAAAGTCACTGTATCTGGGTGTATACAAGTATAAATGCCGAATGGCGAATGGTGTTCCCCATAAAGTTGGAATAATATTTGCTTGCCTCTTTTCATGAAATGCTTGTGACAATCTGGTTTATACTTTATACATAAAGTTTACCTTCACTGAACTTTATTTATCAATTTCTCTGGGGCTTTAGTTTAATCAATAAAATTCTGAGAAGATTTGAACTTTATCTATCAATAATAAATCATATTCTCACAATCATTTAATATAAACAGGTAAAAAATGCAATTGCATTGACAACAAAAAACCTATCTGAAAGCGAATGGAACAGATTTATGTATCACATAAACATATATGTTTACCGAGAGATTTTAAACTGATAAAAATAATAAGAAATGGGCTCAGTCTTGCTAAAAGTCAATTGCACTTTACACGGAAATGTGTATATGAGACTATACAGACACGTTTAATGAATTTTTAAATCCAAATATTGTTGCTATTTCTTGGCGTTTTTTTCTTCAATTATGAGCTTACTTTAAGAGCAGTAATTGTTAGGGACACATTCACATTTTTAATGATTTTCTTTCGCATTAGCATGTGATGAATTTGGAATTTGGGTGACGCGAAACATTTTATTTCTTAAAGGATGCCGTGACTATAAAAAAAGTTGAAAACTTTGATCTTGTAGACTATAACGACTGCAGTGCCCCCCACAATGACTGTGCCCCCGCTACGCCACTGGAGAGCGGAATAATGCTTAATGTGCATACATGGAGCTTTCTTTGTTCACAAACGATTGTTCAAGTCCATACAATAACCGACTGATAGAGCATGCGAAGCAAACGTGATAAGATCAACACAAATGTCCTTGCAAATTGAAATCTACCAGTGCTTAATTTATTTGACTGCAGGCTGCGTAACAATATTATATTTGAATGATGCATTTGAATTGGGATAGAAAAGAAGAAAAAATCATATTTCTAGACAAACTGAATGGCATTATCATTTTTCAATGAATATAATTTTTATTTGGCTGGAAAAGGCATATCTTAAAGTATCAAAATCCAAAAAAAGTGTACGGGTTTTGCCAGGCACGATGGATCTACGGCCACACAAAAATAGCCCTTTTCAGAACTTTAGAGGGCGCTATTTATATCATGCGTAATCATTGAAGCATAAAATTTGGCCTTGGTGTGTGTAATGATAAGATAAAGATACTTTGAAAGTTTGAGACAAAAGGGAATTGGTTTAAGAAAGTTATCGCAATTTACGGTTCTTAGGGGTCAATTTTTAAAGAATTTATAGATTTTTTATGGAGTCGATTTCGGATTTGAATTTCGAGTATGAAGATGGCATTTCAGAAATCTTTAGGATCTAGGATAGTGGAGATTTGAAGGAAGAAAGAAAGCCCTAACAACGGACCAGAAACGGACAACATGGCACCTGGACGGTCACACATGAGTGATTTTGAAAAACGTAGAATCAGAAGACCTAGATTGGATGCCGGAGATTACGCCTACGAAGTTTGAAAGGAATCGGGCTGGAGAAAGTAACCTAGATTTAAAGGAATAACAAGCACTGCGTGCAATCAAGAAGTAGTTGTAGTAGTAGTCACTCTATGCGAATTTTTTTTCCTTTTCCACATAGGCCTTATATAAACAATGACAAGATGATCACAATAATAAGCGTAATGATATAACAGAAAATTAGCGGAGAAATATCTTTGACATTTTTTTTGTTTAGTCTTGTAATGCGAAGTTATTTAGTAACAGGAAATGAAAAAAAGAAACCTACTTGGAAGCAATGCTTGTTAGGTGTAGGGTCGCACAATAATAATTTAAACTTTATTCATATTCATAACTGAATTATGAAAGATTACGGAGTCAAAGAAACATGATGCACAAAAAACGAAACAAAAATAGATAAGCACAGTGGCATGATGACAAGATGAGGATGGTAGATGAAGACAATAAGGGTGATAGGTACAGTCGTCAATGCAAATAAGAATTCAGAACGCGAACGGAAACAAGGCATTGACGAAAAGTCGTCAATGCATAGAAGAATTCAGAACGCCAATTGAAACAGGCATTGACGAAAAGTCGCCAATGTAATACGAATTCAGAACGCGAACGAAAACAAGGTATTGAAGAAAGCCATCGATGCAAAAATAAAAAACAGTTGATGGTTGTTTTATAGTGGAACTAACACATCAGTCACCGCGCCGAACCGAACCATCCGATTCTTAGCCAGTCGGGTTAATGTAATTTTCGTTGGTGTGACTGGGGTATTAGACCAGATCGCTCGACGTTAAGGACCTATGCCATCGACTTCTCGATACAGTTGCAAATTAAGGTGGAGCAAACCTGGCCCATGGCCCATCTTAATACCTTATTGGCATACAAGTACAAACCTCAAAAATAGCCTACAGAAAATTGTCCCCTTAATAGTGTTCATTTTCGGCATTGTAGAAGTGTCACATGGGTATAGTGGCAGAAAGAATTTCCTTGAATCCACCCCTGACTCAACCAACCTGTAACAGTGACCGTTGTAGGCAGTCCAGAAGGTGGGGCAACAGCAGCCTGCCCGCGTCTCGGCGGGGCACATGAACATAATGAAGGTTGATACCAAAAAGAGCAGCACGGTTTTCTGTCGACGATCCATCTCTGAAGCTCTGTATCTGTTGATTTTGTGTGAACAGGGATCCAATTAGCTATAGGCGAAGGCAGATAGCTGAACGAATAAACGTAGCGCTATATAGATCAACTCACAACATTAAGCACCCGTACTTATATAGTTACTTTATATTACTGATTCACTAGCCATGCAAACGGTTTTCACAGTGTGGAGTGTGCCACCCAATGACATCTATATATTAATACGCAAAATCGCCGCGGGGGGTACGTAACGGTCTGCCAATGTGAATTTTTTGACATCAAACCCGTCTTTCCTCGACCGTACCCGCCTTTGCCGTGGCGCGGGAACGGCGACACAATTCCAAGCGGACCCGCTCGTGCAGTCCGCGTGCCACGTCGACCCCGTGGTCGCCGTCCATGTCGTTATAAAGGTGGTTTCGGGGTCCCGGGGAGGACGGGCGGACGAGGGCACGGCCGGCGTTGTCCGTGCAAAGAGGCGACGAACCCGCGAGAGTGAGGCGGCGAGGCGTGCACCCGCCCTCTGTCTAATTATTCAAAGAGATTACACTATCAAGAGACGATCCACTCCATAATGTGTTGTAGCAGATGCTCAGTGAAATGGATCGGGCCTATCCCGTGTTAGGCATATATGCAGCAGCACTGAGAACGTTATGTTGTCTCACAATCACGGGTCTGACGCCATGCAATTTACCCTCTGCAGTAGGCCTACCTGCCTGCTGTCAAGCGTGTATTTACATCAATGTTTCATGTTTGAGCCGTGCAATTGTTGTTTTCTTTTATTTCTCTTTGAATGTGATGTGAATGTGAGTACGGTACATGCTATATTACAGAAGTGTCCAAGGAATGATAGGCCTACAGGTAGAAGGGATATAAAACAAATATACAATGACTCATTCTAACAAGCTAAAACTATTCGCACTCGGGAACATCAATGGTACTGTTCTCTCTCGGGCCGCGATGGCCCTCGGAATAATATTACGATTTGATGTTCCTTCGATGCGAATAGTTTTAGCTAGATCCTCGAGTCACTTCGAGTGTCATTGTATATTTGTATATTTGTATATTATTTCATTGTAGGACTAAATTAACTTAGCAATGTGTGAAAATAACCAAATTGATAATGGGAGTAAAGTGCATGAGAACAATATTCGTATCAGGGCGTCAATCCATTATCATGGGGGGGAACTGGGGCCACGTCCCCACGAATTTTCAGGTGGTGAAATGTCCCCCACGATTTAGGGTTAAAATCTTTCTTTTTTTTTCTTTCTCTTTCTCTCTTTCTCTCTGTGTTATCTTCGCGCGGGAGGGGGACTTTATTCAAACAAGGATTAATAGTCGAGAACGGTACTACGAAACGTCTTCTTTCTCTAAAAATTTCATGAAACAGGGATAAATTAGAGTCGAGAACGGTACAACGAATCGTCTTCGTTCTCTAATAATTTAATGAAACGTCAAAGCTTCCGCGCTACGCGCGAGAGGGTGGAAACTGAATTCTGGCAAGGATTAAGAGTCGATCGAGAACGGTAAAACGAATCATCTTCTTTCTCTTATAATTTAATGAAACTTCACAGCTTCCGCGCTTTGCGCGGGAGAGGGAAACTGGATTCAAACAGAGATTAAGAGTCAATTTAAGAACGGTACAACGAATCGTCTTCTTTTTTAAATAATTTAATGAAACGTCAAAGCTTCCGCGCTACGCGCGAGAGGGTGAAAACTGAATTCAGACAAGGATTAAGAGTCCAGAACGGTAGAAAAAATCATCTTCGTTCTCTAATAATTTAATGAAACGTCACAGCTTCCGCGCTACGCGCGAGAGGGTGGAAACTGAATTCAAACAAGGATTAAAGAGTCAAAAACGGTACAACGAATCGTCTTCTTTTTTAAATAATTGAATGAAACGTCAAAGCTTCCGCGCTTCGCGCGAAAGGGGGGGAGGGGGTGACTGAATTCAAACAAGGATTAAGAGTCGAGAACGGTACAATGAATCGTCTTCTTTCTGTAATAATTTAATGAAACGTCAAAGCTTCAGCGCTTCCCGCGGGAGGGGGAAACTGAATCAAACGAAGATTAAGAGTCAAGAACGTAGCCTACCTACAACGAATCGTCTTCTTTTTAAAATAATTTAATGAATGGTCAAAGCTTCCGCGCTTCGCGCGGGAGCCAATATTCGTATAGATAACGAGAGTGAGGATCCGGGAAAGGGATAGTGAGAATAATAGGAACGAAGTGACGACAATAATCGTAAATAACGAAAGTGAAAACGAAAGTAAAGTCTAAAATATCTGCATCAGTTTTAATTACAAATTATTGATTTCACTGTTTTTTTCCAATTTTCAAGTTTTATTACATGATTCAGATAAAAATTTTAAAAATTCAAAACGATACATGATGGGACAGCAAACAAAAGGTTGGTATTATAACGAGTAAAATATTAGTGAAAAGAAGAAGAAAAATTATAAAATGATAAAAAGTAGGCCTATACAATGAAGAGAAATAATATTATCTAGCACAGAAATTATCTTTAAAAAAATATAATAATAATAATAAAAAAAAAAAAAAAAAAAAATCGATAGCACATCTTGTTACAACCCCCTCCCACCCTCCCTAGAATCCCGTGGATTTTCCACGGGTCCTGCTAGTTTAGATATATATTACTAGACGGAAAGCTGCACACGCGAATCATTACGCGAATGGGATTGAGCTCCGCCTCTTTTGGATCATTTGAAGACGATATAAGCACCTTGTAGGCGGCAATCTGATTGGATAATAGCTCATGAATATGTATTAAATCGATAGTATCGTTCAAGAAATGTTTATTGATTTGACCTCATTGCGCCACTTTAATTATGCAGACTTATACACGACGCTACTCGCACATTTTGAGAAGATTTAGTTCACGGAGAATTTGTGAGTATGGTTGAAATTATGATTAGATTACGTGAATTTAGCCATTTATTGAGAAAAGTTGTAAACTTCCTACACATCGATCAAATTTTGTTTTTAGAAGAGAGCAAACGTGACCCGGTACGACAAAATCAGACAGATTTTTTTTTTTTTTTTTTTTTTGGGGGTTATTAACGGGACGGTGTTAAAAACAAATTTTCTTCGAGTGCATTTTGTTCGTCTTTAAAACATTGCAAATTCTATGGCTCTTTTAAAACGAGAAAAGTAATGCAAGAAAGCAGGAATTGTGTCAAGTATGCAAGTGCGTGTGATTATGAAAGAAGGAACCAAAAAATATCAATTATCGCTTGGTCAGCGTACGTCTTAATTCTTTGTCCATAAAAAGGGGCCAAATCCTAAAGGACTTTTAAAAGCGATAAGAAAATAAACGAAACTGTTTAAAGAGAGAGAACATGAGCTGTGTCAAGATTACAAGTGTGTGATTGAGAAGGTGAGAAAAATGTAAATAATAAATAGCCCGGTCTATTTCATTTTTCGGAACTATGAATCTTAAAGGGAGTGTAGCATGACGAGACTGTGTCTTTCCCGTGGCCCTACTCGGGGCCAATCGGGTATCATACGACTATACGGACGACGCGACCGCAGCATTCACGTGCGTGCAACATACGCGAAACCGAAGCGTGAGGAGAACTTCGGTCTGTTTCGCGAACGCTAGCGCGCGCTGACCGAGTAGAGATTAAGTCGCTGACTACCGTTAATCAAGTCCATTCGTTTACATGAAGTTGTCTAAAAGAAGACGCAGATGGTGTTAACCAGTATTTGCCATGCTACACTCCCTTTAAACATCATATACTCTTTACATTTCAATTTGGACTTTCGCGTTTTCGCAATTACGACCCATTTCCATTTTCGGAATTTCACAACCAATTTCACAACGGATAAACTATTCAATATCTAACAGTAAGAGACAAAAACTGTTTGCTAACAAGCGGATAAACTGATTGTTTAACAATGAGTGTTAATTTACCTGCGTTTTATAACTAATCCTAGATGAATAAACATTAAAATGCTATCAATGTCAGCTACCATCTTAAAGGTAAAGACCAGTTTTGGAAACGCCCCTCTCTCAAAAAATGAAATGGAAGCTCTCATTACCAATCATGTGAAAGAATATGTTTTAACTAATACGTGATGATACAAATTTTGCCGGGAAACCGCCTACTAATTGATATATTTATAAATTATTATATCTATTATAGATATCGCGCACGTGGTCGCGTAGTCCCATATACATCTTTCTGTGTACAGTGCATGTAATTTTACCAAGACTGGGCCAAATTTATTATCATTTTGATGGTTCAAAAACCTTGCAGTACACACCAATATATTTATATGCTAGATGATCAACCTTTTCTGATCGATTTCACAACGTTTCTTTCACAATGCAATCGCATGACCAGAACTGGTCTTTATCTTTAAAGGATGAAACTGGATTTTTTAAATTTGAGTGATATGGATCTATAGCAAAGATGTATTAAATCAATGGGGAGGGGGGGGGCTAGTGAGCACAATTTTTTTTTTTGCCTCCGAAAATTGAAAATTTGAAAATCGTGCCGGTCGATTTTTCGCTCAGTGGGGGGTAGTGAGCACTTTTTTTGCCTTCAAAAATTGAAGAACAAAATTCACCACCACCCCTTGAGCGCCAGGGAGGGGCCCATCTTCTTTTTTTTCCCAAAAAAGGGTGTTTTTACATGTTTTTTTTCTAGGAGAGGGGGCCCGGGCCCCTCCCTGGATCCGCCACTGCCTCTATGACTTCTGTATTAAAGGATTTGTAGATTGTTACATTATGGCTACTTCAAGTATTGTATGTAAGAAGGTTCGAAAATCAACCCTCTTAATGCATTGGGAAGATATGGAAAGACTGCCTTTTGAGCACTTCATCATTATTTTCGTATCGAAACTGCTATTTTTAATAGAATCATGTCTTGATATTAGTATACTTAAGGAAACGGGGTGAGGGGGTGTGTAGTCTGTTTGGTGCTGTTACTATATACATGGACCATGTAGGCTAAAGGGTTTTTGTCTATGATAAGGATTGATAAAGTGAAAAAAGCTTTTGATTAACAGCATTAATGTTGCTAGAGGTAATGGCAGTGGTGATTGTTTCCTCAGTGATAAACAATTATACAAGATAATGTTCCCCCTAACAAAAACTCTGGTACCACTTCTGGTTTTGTTGTTGTTGTTGTTGGGGTTTTCTTGGGGGCAAATAATTCAATTCAAAATTTCTGATGGTAAATTCAATTGTCTTTTTTTTTGGGGGGGGTATAAAATTAATATGTCAAGATAATTATTGGAAGTAAACAATGTTTCACTTCCCTTTTTGCAAGTTAGACGATTTGAATACAATGATTACCATACTTTGCCTTACACCATCCGTCCCCGGCCTCCACATTAAAAATGCTTTAGCAACACTTCTGCAAAGGCTTTAAGGAAAAGGAGAGTGAATAGAATCCAATAATCAAAATTCAAAATGCCCTTCGAGTGAAATGCGGACAGGAATAGAGTAAATGGAATGGTTATAGTTGATAACTTGATAACGAGTGATTGCAAATGAATGGTAACAAGTACGACTAAACGGGACACAGAAAGGAATCGTAACAGGATGTTCAGTCAAGAAAACAAACCTTCTTGCAAAAGATAATTTCGAATATAATTTCGGAAGACAGAGAGAGAGAAAAGAAATACGATACAATGAGAGTGGCGTGGGGAAAATCCACCCACTGTGCCATATACAAATAAAGAAAACATAAGGAAACTTCATCTGCATATTTTAACTTTATAATCATAGTCAGAGAAAGTGTTGTTAGGCTTATGGCATGTTTGAACAGACCCAGTTATTGATAGACTAAAAGGGAATAAGAGACATTAAAAATATCAGTATTTCTTCAGTGGCTGATGGGGTGAAATATATGAAGAACGATGGAGCGAGGCGTCAGCGGCGAGGGAGCGGAGCGACCAAGCGGGGTTGGGTCTGGGAGGGGGTCAGAACCCCCTCCCTGAGTAGGAAGCATTTGCACTTTTAGAACCACATTAGGTGCATTTTCAGGCACTTCCTGGAGTAATATGACGTAAAATTGCTTTCTCCTACCCCTCAAAGAGTAGGGATCCAGGGGCGGATGATGGGATCTAGCTTTTGCTAAGGGGGTTGACCCAATGACGACACGGAGCATCGTCCACGAGCCGCGAAGCGGCGAGGCGATTTTGTTGTTGCTATTTTGAACCCCGTAAGTGATGTTTTCCTGGCATCTACTGACACAATGGAGACCATAAAAAGCAGTGCATGACAATTACGTCTTTTTAAATCAAGTAACAGTTTAAGGGGGGGTTGACCAAAGACGATGCAGAGCATTGTCCACGAGCCGCGGAGCGGCGAGGCGATTTTTGGGGTGCTATTTTGAACCCCCGTAAGTGATGTTTTCCTGGCATCTATATACTAACACAATGGAGACCATAAAAAGCAGTGCATGATAACGTCTTTTAAATCAAGTAACAGTTTAAGGGGTTCGACCAAATGACGATGCGGAGCATCGTCCACGAGCCGCGAAGTCCGAGCCGCGTAGCGGCGTGGCGATTTTTTTTTTTTTTTTTTTTTTGGGGGGCTATTTTGAACCGTAGCGGCGAGGCAATTTTTTAAAACCCCCTAACCCCTCCCCCATCCCCCCCCCCTCCCCATAGATCCGCCACTGGGATCGTTTGCAAACTGGAAGCAATAAGCATTACATGTAGGCGATGGAAAAAGTGCTTGCGAAACGGATAGAAACTTTGTGGTAGGCTTTTCGCGGCCACAGGGATGACATAAAATAATATGACAATGAAACCAGCAACTGTGGCAGGATTAATGGCGGGGACAATCTGCATGCTGAAAGAGCACTTAGAATAGGTATATCGGTTATGAGTTAGAAGTTATAAAGGAGATAAAATCTTTGGTATTAGTCATGTTCGACTTAAAATTGCACGCCCCCGCCCCTTACCCGGTAAAAAAAAAACACCTTCTTATAATATCATCCCCCTTTCTTTCTTTTCCCTTCTCATTATTCTTCTTTTTCCGTCTTTTCTCCCCTCTCTCTTCCCCTTTCCCCTCCTTTTTCTCCTGTCCCCTTTTCTTTCCTCCCTCTTTCTTCTTCTTTCTCTCTTCCCTTTTTTTCTTTTTCCTCTCCTTTTTCTTTCCCCCTTTTTTTTGGCCGGGGGACACGTGCCCCCTGTGCCCCCCTGGATCCGCCACTGTTCTTATTAAATAAAGTTTTCAAGTCCCTCTTTCCCGATGGTTCCTGTTATGCTTACTTTGTTGAGGTGACATGCATTCCTTGTGATCGATAATACAAGTTAAAGCGCGTATTTTTTACCTAACGCTATCGCATCAGAATGATCCACGCTAAATGATTCGCTGAATCACTTGCGTCGCTTACGCGCAAAATCATAAATAAATTACAATAATTACATACATTTGGAGATTTGACCTCTCTCATTACGCTGATACGCGAATTATCTTTTATAAAGTACTAAACGTCATTCATGTACACCTTGCGCAGAGAGCATCCTACAGAATGCATAATGCATAAGGGCTCATGATTTATTTAGTGGGGCTTATTTTAGCTTCTAATGGATCCGTACGTTCCACCACTGGTCTCTGTCTGTCTCCCTCTTCGTCTAAGACAGAAGAACATCGTGCACAACAGATTATGAAAAAGGTTTGATAGCAAGCCGGTCTTCTTTCTAAAAGTGTTGATCTTTTGGCGTCTGACTCATGGGATTAGTCCTGGTTTGCATGTACACACACAACGGTTAGCTAACAAATTGCCGGTGCATTTATATGCGGCACAGTGCCTCTTCTGGACAATTTCTTGTTGCGAAATGGCATGCAATAATTAATTGGTTTGTCGCATCGTTGGAGAGTGGTATATGCAAGCAGATGTTTTTGAAAGTACATGGAGAAATCAGCCAGTTTAATGCCAAATATCGTCATTCCACCTTGCTGCAAAAGATTTGGACTAATTTATTTATCTATTTATGGGATTCATTGCAACTTCTACCAGTACTTGTGATCTTCCGATGATATTTATTGTAAGTAAATTACTTTCATTTAGTATAGGAAAGGAAAAACATATTGCGACAAAATTATTAATCAATAATAATCGAATTTTTGTTGTCGGGAAGGAAGTGATGTAACAGCTGTCCTTTATCTAGGTTTAAATATGATATCAAAATAATTGCCAATACTGATTATTAACACACTTTGTACAGTTGTATCACAAACGACTTGTCTGCTTACCAGTTTTGCCTGATGTTTAACTGATCTTGCATATTATGTTGATTTTAATATATTCATTGTGACTTTTAAGCGTGTTCTAATTTCCTTGTTATTACAATTTCATTGAAAAGCTAGTTTTTCAATACAAAAATTGATACCGATTGACGCTGTACATAAAAAGTGGAAAGCTCTAAATTGAATTTGCTCCAACGATGAATTTACTTGTTAAGCTATGCGTACAAAAACACTTGACGAAGCAAATTCTTTACTAAAGCATTTTTAAAACCTCTTTGAAAATAGCCTTAATCTAAGTTAGACAAAAATGGAAAAAGTAAACCAATTTATTCTACTCGAAGAGCCTTCAAAAATTGATACGCAGATACTCGAATGTTGAATGGAATAAAGACAATTTCGTAATATAATTTTTCATGAGGGTCCAAGGTTGGTTACTCTAAATAAATAATGGCATCGTATAGCGTTTGATACTAGGATTCTAAGCGCCGTACATTGTAATTATTATTACCCCGGTCATTGGATTCAATTGCTAATCCGCACATGAGGGTGCACACTCTCCACTCCCTGGGGAGTATTCCGGCAAAATATATCGGAATGAGTTTCTTGAGTTACCTCCATTCCGGCTCTCAACAGTGTGTGTGTGTGTATATATGTGGGTATGAACACATCATTCCGAAGGGGTGTTTTGTCATGATAGGATTGAGTGTACACGAGTAGTTAAAACAATTATGCTGCTAGGAATGTTATGGTGAAATAAGATATCATCTCTTAATCGCGTTGCCATGGAATTTGAAAACGTGGTGTCTGGTGTCCTCACAAATTATTTTATGATATAATAACTGATATTGGTATATATGCAAGGATTGAGCGAGATAGAGGGAGAGAGAGGGGGCGAGTGAGTTAGTGAGTGAGAGGGAACGAGAGAGAGAGAGACATCAGAAACAGAGTGGTAGAGACAGAGAGGGAGAAATAGAGAGAGAGAGAGTGAGAGAAAGAGAGAGAGAGAGAGAGGGGGGCGAATGGGGGGGGGCAGAGGAGATACTACACTACTATCTTAATGCACAGTTAGTGATTACTCCGTTTTGGAGTTGAATAGACTCCAGACTATCCTGGAATCAACTCCAAAGAAGGGGTTTGATTTACTCTTATGAGAGTGGATTCCACTGTTTTGGAAATTAGTTTCCACTCTTAAGTGATGTGTTATATTACTCCTAAAATAGTGGGTCTCCAATTCCGTACATTTAGAGAGTAAGCCATCACGCAAACAATGTTGAAGTCTTGGAGACCATTGCATGCAAAGAATTGTGTAATTGTAGAATGACGCAGTAGGGAAATTACCTAAATTTCTCTGCAAAGATAATTTTTATTTCTGAAAAATAGATTATTCCGGCTTTTTCATGCAGGCATTACTATTACTACTACTAATGATAATGATTTTTTTTTTTGAATTGTTCACCCGGGGAAGCCTCATCGGCGTCGATGCTATTATTCTTACCACATGGCATTGGTACCAGGCCGGTATTCGAACCCTCAACCCTAGGATTGAGAGTCATACCACCTCTACACCTATCTCTACACTACTTACTCTCAGTGTCCCCCATATCGGTTGTTTTGATGTCGGTTTGGCGGCGAACTTAGCTATCAAGGAGCGCCAAGCCCCTAGAGGGGAACATCCACCGTTTAACATATCTCCAGGGAGGAGATTAAATTATGATCAGTCGTGAAACAAAATGAATCATTATTTTGCGAGGGTGAGCCCAAATGATCTTCTCCAGGGGCGGATCCAGCTGGCGGCAAGAGAGTGGGCTAAAGAAGGGGCCCACTTCGTGAGAAAATTTGAAAATCGCGCCGTCCAATATTTCGCTCTGTGGGGGAGTGAGCACCGATTTAATTATTTTTTTTTTGGCCAGGGAAGGGGGCCCCCGTCTTCTTTTTTTTAACAAAAAAGGGTAAAATGTTAGTATTTTTTGGCTTGGGGAGGGGGCCCCCATGGATCCGCCACTGATCTTCTCTATGGATAAAATAAGTAATTCAAATCAAGGGTTACATGTAACATCCACCTTGCACCCTCCAACTCGCGCCTCATGCCCCTCTCTCGGTCTTTCCTTGTCATTGCTTCGTGGTTTGGAAAAATACTAGTTTTATGATATTAAAACAAAATTACAATCGCGACACTCTTTCACTCTAAGACACTTAACATATTGATTAAACATAATTATCTAAGTTTTATCGAGTTAAAACAAGTCTAGATGAATGTCTTTCGTGTTCTTTTCACCAAATGCTGTTATTCATTGTTTCTGCCCTTGATAATTTGTATTTAAAACATATTGACATGGTTTTTGTTATTGTCTACTTGAAGTGAATAAATAATAATTACATACTTGCATGTTTGATATTATTTCATTTCTCATATTGATTTTATATTATCTTGATGTTATAAAGTACACTATGATCATCGATATAATTGCTCTTTCAAGCGTATAGCAATTCTGAGCAGATGGAGGCGCGAAAATGAAAATCGACCGGAACAATTATTGCCCTGTCTTGAGAATGGCGTGACAAACTTCCGGGTCCCAAACAATCCAGGAAACTCAACTGTTCCCCGTTAATTATACCAATCTAGTTAGTGATACGGTTCCTCCTCACGATAAAGCAATCCCATTACTCACTCCGTTCTTCTGCCTCTACCATCCTAGAAGTCCCCAGAACCCGAACCACCCATTATGGGGATCGAGCATTTTGTGCTGCCAAATGACATTCTAAACATTCAATGCCTAGAAACCTTTCAGAAACATGTTAAAACGGTTTTATTCACTCAGAGTTACTAATGATATTATGTTGTTAAAATTCTGGAGAGAGATTTGTGTATTTTGTTTTGTATAGCGCCGTGAGTAGGTTATAAGGTAAGTGCGCTGCATACATATTTATTATCATTAATTTTATTAGGAGATTTGTTTGTAAATACCTTGCTTCAAACTCACTAGTGTCCAAATGCCAACAAAGCCACAGTAGTTGTACTACGGTTTATTGTTCCGGATGATGTGCATAATTCTATTAATATCATTATTCGTGGCCTGGTGTATATGGTAGTTTTCTTGGGTGCATGCGTATATATTTGGCTAATCGGAGTTTCAATAGAAAGCCACACCGTAATGGTTTTTCCTCCGAGGACCCAGCAATTGAAGGAAGTATACTTTCTGATATTAAAGTAACGTTAAATCAATTTTGCCAGTCAACCAATTATAACTTTATCCAGCACACACTATACGATCCTCATGCGATCCGATTATCGGAGAAATTGTAATTATATCAAACATGGAATTGTAAGAAAACATCTTCTTCTTGATTTAGGTAAATACGTGTTGTGGTCTAGTGGATATGTCACCCGCCTGCAGATCACAAGGTACGGGGTTCAAGTCCCACCGCGGCACTAATGTCCTTTGGCAAGACGTTAATCTACATTTGCCACTCTCCACCCAGGTGTTAAATGGGTACCCGGTAGGATGCGAAAGTTAATGTGGTTGGATGAGCAAGTGTGCGCTTGTAAAATGGCGCCTGGCTGGAATGCTCCCCAGGGAGTGGAGACTGTGCATACATTGTGTGCGGGTAAGCCTGAATCCGATGACCGGGGTAATAAATATGTGTAAAGCGCTTAGACACATCGTTGATGTATTAAGCGCTATATAAAAGCGGGATATTATTACTATTAAATAATGATAAGAATATTAACAACCGGAATGTTAGTGCATTTAAGTATCCTATGCAGAATAAAAGCCGAATCGGCATCAATCCGTAGACAATCGCACTACTGGTCTGACGTCACTATACGATTCTTAGCCGATTTAGCTCTTCCTCATCCAAGAGAGCTTGAAATCAATTGAAAGTTAGAATTTATTAATCATGTGACAATCGAGATCCTCGATCATCAATATTTTACAAGTCTGAATGTAATTCACATCGGATGATAATTGCAAATTCTTCCGAAATCGGATCGTAGTCAGATCGTGTAATGTGCGCCGGGGGAATAGTCGTCATTGATTAGGCTATTCTACCATATTAAGATATGAATTATTAAGAAAACTGAGCATGTTGGGTTGAAAAAATAAAGCTCTTCTCATAAAATGCCTTTGACATAGGCGTCACCCCAAATATATATATTTATATATGAAACGAATAATAGTGAAATACAGGCAAATAAAATAGCATGCAAGATATGCAAATTCACTAGAAATTCCGTGATATATTTAAAAATTACAATCAACAACTAAATTATTCTTACCCCTTGTGAATTTGATGGTTGTTTTTTTTTTGGGGGGGGGGAGGGTTGTTCGTTGTGTCTCAACAATGAAAGGGGGACTGGTTGAATTAGGGTCTTTGTTGAATACTTTTAGATGTTAGCTTTAATACGTCACATTCTCAAGAAACGTAAATCGAACAAATCAATTTTCACATACTTAAAAAATTACAAAAATTGGTAAGGGTATGAATAATTTCGTTGTTAACTGTAGGTGAAATATTTTTTAGTGATAAAAAAAGTGATTTGCCTGTACCATAATAACTTCAGTAAATTCAGTAAAAACCTACATTACTAAATGAACCTGCAGATTTTAAAAGCAAAGAAGTTTCGTATGTCATTCGATTTACAGTCGGCTGTCAAATCCTGATCTATTGAGAAGTTTTTTTTTATAAAGGATTTTTTAAATAAAGTTTAGTATGTAACAATTCCACTGAAAAAAGCTGCATGAGACATCATTATGTGACATGAGTAAATATCAAAATGAACAGATAATACTTCAGAATAGTTAGAATCTGTGTTCAGCATGATCTTATCTTAAATGCCTTTGGAGGATTTGTGTTTTGAACAAAGACATAAATCTGAAATCTGTTCACGTAATCTTGTTTCGTTGGTTGATGAAAACTCAGATTAAAAATGGATGAGAGCCGGATTGCTGGAGAATGGAGAAACACAAGAGAAATGACGCGACTGTTTTGAAATCGAGGTTTAAAATCCGCCTTCATAAGATTTGCCAGAGCTTGTAATGATGGAAGAACCCCGGATGACTGACTATGAGTAGATGAAAATGTATCATCGGATACATAAATGCTCGTGTGCGTTAATTAAAGGCGGAATGTTATAATAACATTTTGTTCTTGTACAGCGCATTTAACATGATTAACGCCTCTATGCGCTCCCAGAGGACTTTGGATACCATTACCCCGGCTTTAGCTCGAAAAAACGTAGCCATGTTAGCACTCATTGCTTTCTAGGAATAAATCCTACCAGGTGCCAACTTACACCTGGGTCCAGTGTCTTGCCAAAGGACGTTAGTGCTACGACGGGGATTCGAACCCCGTACCTTGTGGTTCACAGTCTGGGGACTTGATATCCACTAGATCACAAAACCTCTAGAGTCATCCTGTCCAAGCCGTTGCACATGAGGCGTCATTAAGATTGCGGTTTTACATGCGTTATTTCCTGCGCCATTACAATCAAGCATGTGAAGTAAATCAACCTAAAACGCAAGTAATTTAACGCAATGGTTGCACTGTTCATCGTTTGCAGTCATAGTGTGTACGATGACACCCTCATATGGGGCGTCAAAGATTACGCTAATCGTTGACGCAGTCCTGCGTCGGGCAAGATATAATAACGCCTAATGAAAACTGGCATGGAGAAAGGAGACATCACACTTTATACGGATTATAAGGCCACTCCCTTGCCGTATTGAGTGTTGCATTTTAGATTAGATAAGATAAGAATCACGTTTTTGTTGAAGATTTAGGTCAATCTATCTCTATTTTAATATTAGAAAATCCGTTTCATTACACTATCACTCGTTATAGACTGGATTGCATTGTTACCTCATAGTAGGCCTATGTACTTTCAATTGTTAAATCATATTTATATGGAGGAGTCGTGTTACATATGGTTAATCATTCAAAGGTGATTTGCTGGGATCCTAATTATGGAATTGGATTAACTATTATAGTGACTTTGAAGAAAATGTTATCGATACAATTATCACATCACACAGTCTTCTTTAACTGCTAAAAATATTAAAGACACTAGATTTATGAATTATTTTGTTTGAATCAAACATACAAATCAGTAAAGGCCTCAACGAAAATACATTTGTGGATATTATTCTAATAAGATTTTTTTTTAATGTAGGAAGTATGGAATATTTCCACAATTTCCGAGCGTAGAGTTAACTCAAGTGGTGAATTTGAAATTAAGTAATATTCAAGTGGCGTCTCGGACACTTTAGTATGCATAAACAATAATATTTGATTAATTTACGAGCCCTTGATAAAAATTAATACTCTGATGTTTTTTCCCCTTAGCTCCAAAACTGACGAAACTATTTTGGGGGATATCTTTTAATTATTTAAGAACATTTCATGCCATGCACGTGCTAAAACTACCGGAGCATTATTGCGTAAAAGTGATTTCTGTTTGGTTTTAAGACAGCCTTCAACGTAACGCGCATTGGTAGGAGTCTACGGTAATAATTCCGACTTTATAAACTTCAGAATCCGGAAAAATGTGATTCCACTCAAACCCTGTAGATTTGACATTGCCATGTTGATTGCTAAACGTGCTAAATCAGGTTTATTCTACACTTACAGAAGATTTTGATCAAAGTCATCTAGATCCTTCTACAACTTTCAAATGGAAATCCCTGGATTTATTATCAAATATATCACTATCCTGATTATAATTGCAATCAACGTTTATTTCTATGTACATTTCTCATGTCGTAACTATTATTGCCCCTGCCCGAACACGTTCCATGCTGTTGCATGTATTTTATGCAACTTGGTTCTTTCTTTTGATAATAGATCCTTTGTTTTCTCGTCTACTTCCGATGAATAACTATAATGACTTAGAACTGGAAATATTGTAACATCATGTGGAGGGCATTACCAATTAAATATTTATTACTATGCCTAACTTTAGATAGCATGAACATTCGAAATGAAATGCACAGTTGCATCAAATGACCAGTTATCTGAGATCACCTTTAGAGTTCTGTTTGACATTCAGGGGGCTACGTTTGTGAAAGAATAAGGACAATCCACTGTCTTAAATATATATATATATATAATTATACAGAGATAAACATAATCTGTGCTTCCTAGACTAAGTTTGAAGTATTTTCTGATAATATATAGTGGTACAACGTTGCTCATAAAGGCGGAATATGTTTTTCTTACCACTCTTCATGAAATGATTGTGACAACGTGATTTATTGATTGATATATAAAGTTTATATCTTCTCAGAAATTTAGTGATGAATAAAGATTGATCACTAAAGTTCTGAAAAGATATACACTTCATCTAAAAGTATTCATATCATCACCTGAAAAGAGGTGTAAAGAGAAATCCTCTAACTTTATAAACAACGGTGAGGTATTGCAGTAGTTAATGATTATTTTCATGAAAAGAGATAAGATAAATTACTCTAACATTATGGAGAACAGCGTAGTATGGCCATGATCTCAGTATTTAAAGTTACAGCTGCGGCAGTCTATTGTGTTCATATAATGTTATGGAACCTTGTCCGTATGCCATTATGCCATGCTCTTTCCGCGCTTTCTGTATACCCCTTTTCTTTTTTACCGGCGGTTCCGTTGGCAAAGGAAAACTGTTATTGTTCATCATCGTTAACAACTCTAGCATTCTTCAACTGTGTTGATTGAGGTTGTGAATAGAGAAACTTGGCACTGACAGCATCATTATGCTGTGCTTAATTGCGATCATTCACAGATAAGCGTGCCAATAATATTTAAAGGTACATGTCAACATTACTATGCTAGACATTAGACAACACTCAGAGGTTTAACATATTACTGCCTTATTGCAATTGTCAATGCAATCCCAGTTGATGCATGTATCAGGAGTTTGCCTAAAAGTGTATATACAATTTGGAATTGTTACCATAGTTCTTCCTAGGCAGGCAAACAGATGCTTGAAGTTGTGTAATGCTTTTGTCATCTCATCACAATCCTACCCATAACCCCTGGGTTGGGAGAGGACAATTTAGAAAAAAAGTATATATATGTATATTAAGGAAGCTATAAGTAGGTCAACTTGTAATGAGTGTGGACAGAAATATGTGAGGAGGTCCATGCATATGGATGTACTTGCGGCATGCAGGCAAGACTTAGATCAATATCACGATGTTTTCTGCAGCGGATGTGATTAATATTAGAGGATTATAATAAAGAGGGTGATTACAAGAGGTTGAGGACACGGGACATGGACGAGAGAGAAGAAGGAAAAGGAGGAGGAGAAGAAGAAGTAAAAGGGGAAATACTAAGAAGAAAAAAAGATAGAGGAAAGGAAGAAAAGAAGGGGAAGAAGAGAAAGGAGAAGAGGAAAAAGACCTATAATAAGAATAAGAGGATGTACGCAAGGGAGTAAAGAAAGAGACTTGGAAAGAAGAGCGGGAGAGAAAAATTTAAGATAAAGTAATGAGGAGAAAATGTATAGAGGGGCAAAATTTGAGGGGCTTTGGGGCCCATTTATTTTAAAATGTCGGATCGCGCGGTCTGGTCCCACCATCTACCCCAAAACCATACTACAACATTTATTGAAATTAGGCCTTTATTTATAGTCTTGCATATATCTGCTTGAGAATCGATGCATTGTAAAGATTCAACCAAAAACTTATCGTAATTACTGTGTTAAGAAAGAAATTCTATCCCTTTTTGTATCATGTCTGTTGTCTTACTGCATCTCGTTAACGCTCGTAGGGGAAGAAATTGAAGAAAAAAAAAGTTATTGTTCGTGCAACCTAAACATAAACAATATTCGACGTTTCAATGACTCATCTTATCAGTCAATAATGAATTACTTCTCAGCATTTCCATATAGAAAACACTTGTTATCACTAAAAACTCTGGCAACAACAGATTCAATTTGAAGGCCATCCCTTTCAGAAGACGCCACCCTGAAACTGTTCTCAATTAAAAGCTGTAACGCTTGCGTATATGTTGGCACTTTTTCAGAAAATTAAAAGGTCATTAAGTCAATTATAAGACTGCGAGCTTGTAATGCATGGAGATAATTACTTTGCAACATGAAAGGCGTGTGCTGAAATTAAAGGCCGTTACACTCACAATGCCACTTTATATCATTAGATATGTTGTTAAGAAGGTGTTGTTATCAATTTCCATAAATGCAGAGAGGGAATAAATATTTAAATAGTCAATTGGCAAGCTTTTAAGATCGCTCATGCATTTGCCAAACGATCTGATGTAAAACAACTCACTAGTTTTGAACGTGCCAATATGTACCGTTTATAATAATCTCTGTTGAAAAAAAAATCTCATTGAAACGAGACATATGTTTATGATTGCGGTGATTTACCTCAGCCAAGTTTCTCATTCGAGTGAGGATTGCATGTTAAGTTAGTAATTAGCTTAAATCTCATAAATAAGGGTTTTGCCATCATAGTCTTAAGACTAAATTCGTTTTTGAGTGCAATTTAATATGCTTAGACGTTTTATGTACACGTATAGTCATTGCAGGTACAATGAAAGAGTGAGTAAACTTCAATCACGACAATAGAATAGAGGTCTTGTAGGAAAATCTAATTTTAAAGGAAAACAAATCAAACGCAATCAATTTTGATAAAGCAAAGACTTTGGCTCTTGCCGCCCGTCCTATGAAAATTAAGAGATTTTGTAAATAATAATAATAATATATTACATTTATAAAGCGCTTAATACAATGTTTCTAAGCGCTTAACAGAAATAAAAAAACATGTCAGGACTGTTATTTCTAAAAACAATTACTAAGGCTCCACCCCCCACACACACACACACACACTAACAAACATGAAAAGCCTGGCTACGGTAATGCTCAGCGGCGTAGTTTGGGTCCTGTTATCGATGGGGCACTGGCATAATGGAAAGAGGCGGCGGCACCGGTCTTACTAGATGAATAAAATGCGAATGCAACTCACCGAATTTTAGGGGAATTTTTTTCCCAATTCGAGGGCAAGGAGGGGGGGGGGGCGTGCCCCATACCCGTACCTCCTCGTAGCTAAGCCGCTGCTAGTGGTACATATTCTTCATTTCCATGATGACCTGCCATTTGTGTAAAATGTCCCAAATGCAGATTACCCTCTATAATCTAGAGTCGGAAGTGTCCTGAATCGATATGTTCCGCCTACATAATGAAACATTTCTTGTTTACCGACAACCAACCCTGGTCGCGCTCGAAGGGGCTTCCCCCACCAGGGTGTTCCCAATAATAGATTAACCCTTAAGTGTGTTTCTTATTATGCTAAATATGTGAGCAAATTGTTAGTACGAACACCATATGCTTATAACTTGTTAGATAGTGCTACTTATAATTACACTCAAAAGACATGTGCCTAATGTCTAGATGAGAGAGAGAGAAAGAGAAATAGAGAGAGAGAGAGAGAGAGAGAGAGAGAAAGAAAGAGAGAGAGAGAGAGAGAAAAAGAAGAGAGAGAGAGAGTGAGAGAGATGGGGGTAGAGTCAAAACCTCACTTTGTAACTAGAGTCGTTGATCTAGAGCAGTTCATTCTTGAGACATTTCGGACACCAAAATGTAATGAATTAATTCCACTGTAATTAAGTTTCCCGGAGTCGGTAAATGTAGAATTGGTTCAGATATACTCCAATGGTGCTAGAATACGGGAATTCATAGCTCCAGTCGAAACAATAAGCCCGTATTAAACAGATTATTGCCAATTATGCGAATATACCGATTGTGTCCGGTATGTAGTAGGCTAGTAGCATCCAATACAACGCCATACTGACTATGAACAAAAAAATCTTGACGGTGCATTGTTTCCCATACACTATTATCAGTGTGTTCAAAGGGATTTGGGACGTGTTTATACGGTGATTGATTTGTCTCTTTAACAACGTCTCAAGTCCAGGAAAAATGAAGATTATCTGATATAAAGTTCTGGTGAAAAGAGCTTCTCGGTCAACCTCAGACACTTATCAGATTCCTAACATCAACCTGGACCCAACTCCATAATCTAACCCTAACCTACCCTGACCTAAACCTGAAACCCAAATGAGAAATGAGTCCTAACTCATCTTTTCTTTGACGAAATGAAGGCAGGGCAAGTGTCGGATCACTAAGATGACATCGGATATTGAAGTGGATGTACATAGATTTTTAAAGATGGGTTGGGGAGGGGGAGATGGGGTATGTGCAAGGAGATATGGGGGAGGAGGTGATCAAAATAAAATCAAGCTTCTGATTAATTCACAGGAGTTGCCCTCTATGAGGTACCCGAGAGAGGAGAGAGTGAGAGTTCCATAAAGAGAATGAGGCGGGGAAGAAAAAGAGGAAAAGGAGAAGGGAAAGTGAAAGAGAAATGCAGCATAAGCTCCATTTTGATTTGCCTCCTCTCTTTCTTTCTTTCTTGTCCTTCTTTTTTCTCTCTCCTCCTCACTCTATCTCACGCTGTCTCTCTCCCACACTCTCTCACTCGAACCGGCTTTGCTCTTCACCCATCTCTCTTTCTTTTTCTATTTTCCCTCTCTCATTCTCCTAATCGTTTCTCCCTCCCCCTCTCTCTCTCTCCCTAAGCTTTCTCACCAACTCACTGCCTAAAGGACGATCATGCACGCAGCTACATGTCACTTTACTAACGCGTATGTTCTTGAGATGTAAATCCATGCCTGTGTTTTCATGCTCAAGTAAGATTAACATGGATCATGTTCACCCCAAAGCATCCCAAGGCCTGCATGTGATAATGTATCACATTTCCTTTTTAACAAATCGTGGAGAAAAGAAATATCATTATTTTATTTAATCAATTTTAGTTTGCATCTAGCAAAATTTCTTGTAAAATCTCGTCGCCAATGAGTTTGGTTTGTCTTTACCTGACTGCTAAGAAAGTATTTGTATGCTTATAATTAAGTGACCACGGGACCGACGGCAAGGTCCTCTGCAGGGGACCTGGGGGGATGAGGATTAATGCCTTACCAAAGAGTAGCGAATCCACTTAATTTGGAACCCGGGTCCTCCCAGTTACGAGACCATTGCTCTTCCACTGAGCCATCTCGCCTCATTCACAAAGGAGTTTATTCTGTTGAGAAAGAAACGGGAGCAGGGGTGGACTGGGATTGAAATCGGGTGGGGAATTCAAATGTGACCCACCCATTCAACCTATAAGGATATGTATTTATAAGGCAATTATTTAGTGTACCGCGCCTTGAGTGGGGAATATCGACATTTTCAAAGCGAGTGCAATGTACACTTGTGTCCCACGATAGAAAAACAATTCATAATTTATTCTATTGTGATAAATAATTATAGCACCTATATTTTTTACTATCACACCCTTAGTTAAGTCACGGTTCCAGTTTCGAGACGAAAGAGCACCTCTCTTATGACGAAGAAAGTGCCACTTCTTAAGCTTTTAAGGCCAACGTGCCCCCTAAAAATCTATTTTCTCCTACATCCTGACATTGACACGTGCCTTTTCCCCTACGTTTCCTTCTTCAAGTACTTCCTATTGTAAGTATTTTATTTTATAAAAAACATTTTCCCCTATGATGTTTTTTTTAACTGACCAAATATCTATTTTGTTGACGATGGCAGGTGCTTTATTTTGTTATTGTTTGATAGTCTGTAACGGTATGCGTAACCCTTTTTTTATAAGGAAGGGGCCTATATTGCTGTGACTGCAATTAGGGGCGTTACTGGACGGGAGATGGGGATGTAACCCCTTTATATTTTTGGATTTTTGTTTTCTTTATAAGCTATCTGAAAATGTGAAATCGATAACAGCTTTTTCAGCCGATTTTACGGCAAATTCATGCCACATCACCCTTTAACCATTAAAAATGGTGACTGCAATGTTCACTTCCGTAACAAACAAAAAAGTATTAAAAATATTTTAAAAACGCTGCCATGAAAGGGGTGGCTATCATGGAGGAATGCATCTAGAAGTTAATTTTGTTTAATTTTCAGGTGTAAATATGTGCCATTTCTCAGTCATTTTAAGAAGACAATGAATGTTTGAAAGGGAAGACTACTATTAACCTGATTTAAGCGGAAATACTGCTAAATTATCACCACCATTTTCCTTAGCCTTATCTATTCAAAATCTTTGTCTAGATTCCAAAACATATTCTAAGTTTATACATGATAACAAAAGTATCAATATGAACTATTAATACGCCATAACTATACAAAATATTTTTTAAAAATCAATAATTCAAAGAAGGCGCTTAAATTTGCCCTTCTCGGCTTTTACATTATTTTCTCCCCTTCTCTGCACGAAAACTCTGCAATATTGTTGAAAAAGAAGGAAGCACTCATTGGAAATGTTAATTTGTTTTTGGATTCGGGCCATGTTCGGATAGAAGGAGTTGTCAGGGTCTAGTTTCTATATATTAAGCACTGCACATGACAAAATGATCAATGTCAATTATTTTAATCAGCAATGAATATTAAACTTGAGTCTATATATATATATATATATTTATTGTGTCTCTTTTGTATTCTTGTCTGACTGCACATGAGTGTATTTAACATTGCCTTGTATAAAATGTATTTAGTTGCTGATGAGCCTTCGGGTGAAACAGACTGTACAACACTTACTAATAAAGTTGAACCTTTCCAATCTCTATATCTATATAAATATATGTATTACATACAGCAAACTTATACAGTAATTATAGTAAGATAATAATAATAATAATAATAATAATAATAATGATAATAATAATAATAATAATAATAATAATGATAATAATAATAATAATAATAATAATAATAATAATAATAATAATAATAAAAATAATAATAATAAAAATAATAATAATAATAATAATAATAATAATAATAGAAATAATAATAATAATAATAATAATAATAATATTAATAACAATAATAATTATAATACTAATAATATTGTTAAAAATAAT